>CM063505.1:126626107-126628607 GCA_032207245.1 Pardosa pseudoannulata | reverse complement strand
AACATGTGTTATTGCTGTTTTGTGTATTTTATTTAATCTATTAATATCGGAATTAGATTTTACTGCCGGGAATAAATTATTAACAGGATTATTTTAACTTACATTATAAATTTTATAGTTATGCAATGTTTAAGTTATTTATGTGTCTATACATGTAGTCGTACATTCTGGGAGTTGAATCTGATAAAATTTTTATTCTCTTCTTAAAACTGAGAAATCTAGTACTTTTGAAATTGACAAACAATTTAACTTTTTTGAATTATTGCTTTAATAATAAATGTTTTTTGGTGTTTTGTGTATTTTATTTAATCTATTAATATCGGAATTAGATTTTAATGCCGTTAATAAATTATTAACAGAATTATTTTAACTTACATCCTAAATTTTATAGTTATGCATTTATGCGTATTTATGTACCTATATATGTAGTTTTACATTCTAGGAGTTGAATCTGATAAAATATTTATTATCTTCTTAAAACTGAGAAATCTAGTACTTTTGAAATTAAAAAACAATTTAACTTTTTTGAATTATTGCTTTCCTAATAAATGTTTTTTGTATTTTATTTAATCTATTAATATCGGAATGAGATTTTACTGTCGGGAATAAATTATTAACAGGATTATTTTAACTTACATTATAAATTTTATAGTTATGCAATTTTTTAGTTATTTATGCGTATTTATGTGTCTATATATGTAGTCTTACATTCTGTTAATAGAATCTGATAAAAGTTTTAATCTCTTCTTAAAAATGGAGAAATCTAGTACTTTTGAAATTGACAAACAATTTAACTTTGTTTGAATTATTGCTTTCCTAATAAATGTTTTTTGGCGTTTTGCGTATTTCATTTAATCTATTAATATCTAACTTAGATTTTTGTGCCGGGAATAAATTATCAGCAGGATTTTTTTAACTTATATTATAAATGTTATCGTTATGCAATTTTTTTTAGTTATTTATGTGTATTTATGTGTCTATATATGTAGTCCTACATTCTTTGAACAGTGTCTCTTAAAATTTTATTCCCTTGTTAAAAATGGAGACATTTAGTACTTTTGAAATTGACAAAGAATTTAACTTTGTTTGAATTATTGCTTTCCTAATAAATGTTTTTATTGTTTTGTGTATTTTATTTAATATATTAATATCGGAATTAGTTTTTACTGCCGGGAATAAATTACAAACATGGTTATTTCAACTTATATTATAAATTTTAGTTATGCAGTTTTTACTTATCTATGTGTATGTGTCTATATATGTAGTCTTACATTCTGGGAATAGAGTCTGATAAATTTTTTTTTCTCTTCTTAAAAATGGAGAAATCTACTACTTTTGAAATTGACAAAAATTTAACTTTTTATAATTATTACTTTCCTAATAAAAGTTTTTTAGTGTTTTCTGTATTTTATTTAATCTATTAATTTTGGAATTAGATTTTACTACCGGGAATAAATTTCAAACATTATTATTTTATCTGACATTATAAATTTTACAGTTATGCAATTTTATAAATATTCTATTTTTAAATAAATGAAACTATATATTTAAAACAATATTATATTTATATTTTATTTCCTTTAAAATAAAATGTCATAAAATATTTTTTCAAAAGAAATGAAGACTGAAAGCCTTCAGGTTTCAGGTAATTTCAACGATGGAAAATGCTACTGAAATATAAGGCCACTCACATCTTTATGAGTTTTTATAATGATTATATTTAAATATACTTTTATAGAGTAGTTTATGTAATCGAAATGTAAAATGAAAAGGAGATACAGTTGTGATGCAATATTTAGCTAGTTCAATATGCATTAGGACATAAAAACTGAACTTCTTTAAAAATTTACCACTGAATGTGAAAGTTTAATGTTTCTAGAACTGCGGTATAGAAGAAGAGTTAAAAAATAGAATGAGATATTCATGCCCAATAATACTTATACTCAGTTAAGTATTTAACAATTTCTCTCTTTTTTTGTTTGTACCGGTCTTTAGATTACAATAAACCATTACTTGTCGTCATTTAATGACTGATGTTCTTGGTCAATAAAACACACATGTAAATATATACATGAATATAATATTTAAATCTCATGAGTATAAAAATTACTAAAACTAATGGAAAATATAGAACAGTTTATTTAAATATATTAAGTTATTGCATTAATGTAAATAATGCCTTAGTTATTAAATATGGTTTCAAAAATATTTTTTGCAATCATAATATATGTGAAATAGAAGATGTATCCTTAAACCACCCTGGTCTTTGCTAGTCATAAACCCATGACTGTGAGTCTTGGTGCAATTTGCAATATGTACCCATCTTTAAGTATTTTGAATGATTAAAGAATGCAGTAAAATATATCCTGCACATAATTTTGACCTTGCACACACGCTGAGGGTCTGGTTTAAATTTTTGAAAAAATATGCTTTTTTATACGAGTAAATACGGTCATTTAAAACCTAGCTTTGATATTTTCAAAAGATTTTTAAGATAGGT
>CM063505.1:126586107-126618607 GCA_032207245.1 Pardosa pseudoannulata | reverse complement strand
TAAATACAGAATTATGTTCGGTTTCCAAATATCACTAATAGCTACCAATAAATGGGTAATATCTCGTGATGACCTAGACAGTCTCAACAGGTCTCAACAAGAATTTTCTACTACTCTTTGTCTATCGGAATTGGGAATATGCATTACGTTTCTTTTGAGACATGAATAAAATAGTTTGTAGTTCTCTACAAATTTTGTTACTGACTACATTTCGTGAATCTTTAAGCAAAAAACTTTGAAATTCTCTCCCAACAATTGACTTCAGAATATACCATCACAATATATATAAACAAGTACAAGGCACACAAAATATTACAACCAAACGATGTGGAAAATATATATTTCCCTACATATTGTTTTGTGCAAATTCATATGTAGATTAGAAATCCAAAGGTATTTATACTCAAACTAGGTTCTTAGTATAAAAGCAAACAAAACTGCAAATTAATCTATTGATTTATGAGCTCTTCACTATTAGTTGAGTCGATCTTCTCTTTCTCTCTCCATCCTTCTCTTTTACTTTCCCAAAATGAAACTCTTTGCAAAGAATTTCATGATTGAAGAAACTCTTGAAAATATGATGAAACTCTGGCAGTAAGACTTAATATATTGCAATTTCACATGTATACATGTGTAAATGTTACAGTAAACACAGTGGTTGTAAATTATTTTGTAAAATTACTTTTAATTTCCAGGAAATAATGATGATACAGGTAATTTAGAAATCAATTTCTCCACATTATTCCAAATAGACTTGGTTCATTTTCTGAGAACCTCTCATGTTAAACGATGATTTTTTAAATTCGATACACTTATAATAACATACTAATGTTCAACAAATTTTATTCTCGCATACATTAAAACAGTAAAGCTTCCATTACTAAACTGGTTATGCTTAATTTACAATGCAAACTTTACCGAGGCCCAAATTCGTACGTTATAAATATTTAAAACCAATATAAATAAATAGACTACCTTAGCAATGTCTTAGAACTGCTATATGTTTAAGAAAATAACAAAATAGTGTGAATCAAGGGAATGTTGAGTTAAATAAAGTTGAGAGTATCATGGAAATACCTATTCAACTAACTAATTCTCAAAGAACGCAAACCTTGTGTAGCACTCTAAATCAATCAACCAAAAACTAAAATTTTTTATAGGTGGGTGTTATTTGAATTAGTTTGTACCTTCTGGTAGGTACAAATAAATTCAAATTTTGCTAATGCTGCGCTTCTAGTCTTTTGGATACGATTTTAAGCAATATTGCCTGATTTAGTTTGCCTGCATACAACAAAATATTTTTAGCAGCTTTCCTTAACAATCTTGATAATATAAATAAGAAAGATTAATTCCATTCTTTTGCGATATGAGAAAAATATTTTGTAGTTCTCTACGAATTTTGGTAATGATTACAATTCGTGAATCTTTAAAGGAAATCTATATGCTTGAAATTCTCTCCCGACAATTGACTTCAGGATATACCATCGCAATTTATATAAACAAGTACAAGTCACACGAAATATTACAACCAAACAATGTGAAAATATATATATTTATATTTCTACATAATTTTTTTATGCAAATTAATATGTAGAGTAGAAACCCAAAGGTATTTATACTCAAACAAGTATCTTAGTATGAAAGCAAACAAAACTGCAAATTAATCTATTGATTTATGAGCTCTTCACAACTAGTAGAGGCAATCTTCTCTATCTCTCTCTCCTTCTCTTTTTGTTTTGCAAAATGAAATTCTTTGCAAGAGTCTTGCAAATAATTTTATGCCTGCTGAAATTCTTGAAACATTTGATAAAACTCTTGAAACAAGAGATAACATGTTGCAATTTCACATGTACACATATGTAGATGTTATAGTAAACACAGTACTTATTAAGTATTTTGTAAAATTACTTTTAATTTCCAGGAATTAATGATGATCCATTAACTTATGAACTCAATTTCTCTACATTATTCCAAATGGACTTGATTCATTTTATGTGAACTCCTCGTGTAAAGCCTGATTTTTTTATATTTTATACAATTTTCAATAACATACTAATGTTGAACAAACTTTATTCAAGCCCACATTAAAAACAGCAAAACTTCCATCACTAAACTCAGTATGCTTAATTTACATTCCAAACTTTACCGAGCCTCCAAATTCGTACGTTATAAATATTTAAAAGCAATATAAATCAATAGACTACCTTAGCAATGTCTTAGATCTACTGCTGTATTAGAAAATAACAAAATACTGTGAATCAAGGGAGTGTTGAGTTAAATAAAGTTGAGAGTATCAGGGAAATACCTATTCAACTAATCTCAAAGAACGTAAACCTTGTGTAGCACTCTAAATCAATCAACAAAGAACTAAAATGTTTTATATGTGGGTGTTATTAGAATTACTTTGGACGATACCTTTTGGTAGTTACAAAGAAATTCAAATTTTGCTAATCTTGTGTTTCTAGTCTTGGATACGATTTTAAGAAATATTCCTTGATTTAGTTTACCTTCGTGCAACAAAATATTTTTCAGCAGCTTTCCTTAACAATCAGGATAATATAAGTAGAATGATCCATTCCATTATTTTTGTGATATGAGGAAAATAATTTGTAGTTCTCTACAAATTTTGTTACTGACTGCATTTTGTGAATCTTTAAACGAAATCTATATTCTTGAAATTCTCTCCCGACAATTGACTTAAGGGTATACCATCACAATTTATATAATCTAGTACAAGGCACACGTAACATTACAACCAAATGATGTGGAAAATATATATTTGTTTTCTAGATATTGTTTTGTACAAATGCATATGTAGTGAGGAAACCCAAAGGTATTTATACTCAAACTAGTATCTTAGTATGAAAGCAAACAAAACTACAAATTTATCTATTGATTTATGAGCTCTGCACTATTAGGGGAGTCAATCTTCTATTTTTCTCTCTCTCTCTCCTTCCCTTTTTCTTTTACAAAATGAAATTCTTGCAAGATTCTTGCAAAGAAATTCATACTTGATGAATTCTTGCAGCAAGAGTTAACTTGTAATTTCACATGTATACATATGTAGATGTTATAGTAAACACAGTACTTATTAAGTATTTTGTAAAATTACTTTTAATTTCCAGGAATTAATGATGATCTATTAACTTTAGAACTCAATTTCTCTACGTTATTCCAAATGGACTTGATTCATTTTTGAGAACCCCTCATGTAAAGCCTGATTTTTTATATTTTATACAATTTTCAATAACATACTAATGTTAAACAAACTTTATTCACGCCTACATTAAAAACAGCAAAAATTCCATCCCTAAACTCAGTATGCTTAATTTATATTCCAAACTTACCTACTTTAATTATTTAAAAGCAATATAAATGAATAGACTACCTTAGCAATGTCTTAGATCTACTGCTGCATTAGAAAATAACAAAATATGGTGAATCAAGAGAGTGTTGAGTTAAATAAAGTTGAGAGTATTAGGGAAATACTTATTCAACTAATTCTCAATGAACGTAAACCTTGTGTAGCACTCTAAATCAATAAACAAAGAAGTAAAATGTTTTATATGTGGGTGTTATTAGAATTACTTTGGCGATACCTTTTGGTAGTTACAAAGAAATTCAAATTTTGCTAATCTTGTGTTTCTAGTCTTTTCGATACGATATTAAGAAATATTTTATGATTTATTTTGTCTTCGTGCAACAAAATATTTTTCAGCAGCTTTCCTTAACAATTTGGATAATATAAATAGGAAATATTAATTCCATTTCTTTTGCGATATGAGAAAAATATTTTGTAATTCTCTACAAATTTTGTTACTGACAAAATTTCGTGAATCTTTAAACGAAATCTATATCCTTGAAATTCTCTCGCAACAATTGACTTCAGGATATACCATCACAATTTATATAAACAAATACAAGGCATACGAAATATAAATATTACAACCAAACGATGTGGAAAATATATATTCATATATACATATTGTTTTGTGCAAATTAATATGTAGAGTAAAAACCCAAAGGTATTTATATTCAAACAAATATCTTTTGTATGCAACAAAACAAAACCGCAAATTAATTTATTGATTTATGAGATCTTCATAACTAGTGGAGTCATTCTTCCGTTTTTCTCTCTCCTTCAATTTTTCTTTTACAAAATGAAATTCTTTGCAAGAGTCTTGCAAAGAATTTCATGCTCGCTGACACTCTTGAAACAATTGATGAAACTCTTGCAGCAAGAGTTAACATGTTGCAGTTTCACATGTACACTTATATAGATGTTATAGTAAACACAGAACGTGTTAAGTATTTTGTAAAATTACTTTTAATTTCGAGGAAGTAATGATGATCCAGGAACTTTAGTACTTAGTTTCTCTACATTATGTGAAACAGACTGTGTTCAATTGTTTTGCGAAACCCTCATGTAAAGAATGATTTATTTTATATTTTATACAAATCTTAACAACTTACTAATGTTGAACAAACTTTATTCACGCATACATTAAAAACAGTAAAATTTCTAAAT
The DNA here is from genome assembly GCA_032207245.1 of Pardosa pseudoannulata. NCBI lineage: Eukaryota > Metazoa > Arthropoda > Arachnida > Araneae > Lycosidae > Pardosa > Pardosa pseudoannulata. Next base: position 126,614,079 of record CM063505.1, on the reverse strand, counting down.
TACTAATCTGAGTATGCATAATTTACACTCCAAACTTTACCGAGGACTAAATTCGTACTTTGTAAATATTTAAAATCAATATAAATGAATAGAGTACCTTAGCAATGTCTTAGAACTACTGCTGTATATATAAAAAAATAACAAAATAGTGTGGATCAAAGGAGTGTTGAGATAAATAAAGTTGAGAGTATCAGCGAAATACCTATTCAATTAATTTCAACGAACGTAAACCTTGTGTAGCACTCTAAATCTATCAACCAATAACTAAAGTTTTTTTAAACGTGGGTGTTATTAGAATTACTTTTCCGATACCTTTTGGTAGTTACAAATAAATTCAAATTTTGCTAATGTTGGGTTTCTAGGCTTTTGGATACGATTTTATGTTATATTGCCTGATTTAGTTTGCTTTCGATCTACAAGATATTTTTCAGCAGCTTTCCTTAACAATCTGGATAATATAAATAGGAAAGATCCATTTCATTTCTTTTGCATATGAGTAAATTATTTTGTAGTTCTCTACAAATTTTGTTACTGACTGCATTTCATGAATCTTTCAACGAAATCTATATGCTTGAAATTCTCTCCCGCCAGTTGACTTAAGGATATACCATCACAATTTATATAATCTTGTACAAGACACACGTAATATTACAACCAAACGATGTGAAAAATATATATTTTTTTCTACATATTGTTTTGTGCAAATTCATATGTAGAGTGGAAACCCAAAGGTATTTATACTGAAACAAGTATCTTTGTATGAAAGCTAACAAAACTGCAAATTATTGTATTGATTTATGAGCTCTTCGTAACTAGTGGAGTCAATCTTCTCTCTCTCTCCTTCTCTTTTTCTTTTACAAAATGAAATTCTCTCAAAATATTGCAAAGACTATCTTGGTGGATGAAACTTTTGAAGTAAGAGGTAACATGTTGCAATTTCATATGTATACTTATGAAGATATAATAGTAAACACAGTAGATGTTGTTAAGTACTTTGTAAAATTACTTTTAATTTACAGGAATTAATTCCATAAACTTTATAAACCAATTTCTCAACATTATTTTTATTTTTTGTGAACTCCTCATGTAAAGCATGATTTTTAATATTTTATTCAGTTTTAATGACAGACTAATATTTAAAAAAACAGTAAAACTTCTATTACTAAACATGCATAATTTACAATTCAAACTTTACCAAGGCTCCAAATTCGTACACTATAAATATTTAAAAGCAATATAAATGAATAGACTACGTTAGCATTGCTTAGAACTGCTGTATATATAAGAAAATAACAAAATAGTGTGAATCAATTGAGTGTTGAGTTAAATAAAGTTGCAAGTATCATGGAAATACCTATTCAACTAATTCTCAATGAACGTAAACCTTCTGTAGCACTCTAAATCAATCAACCAAGAACTAAAATGTTTATAGGTATGTCGAATTACTTTGGCGATACATTTCGGTAGGTAGAAATAAATTCAAATTTTGCTAATAGTGTGTTTCTAGTCTTTTGGATACGATTTTAAGTAATATTGCCTGACTTAGTTTGCTTTCGTTCTACAAGATATTTTACAGCAGCTTTCCTTAACAATCTGGATAATATAAATAGGAAAGAACCATTCCATTTCTTTTGTGATACGAGAAAAAATATTTTGTAGTTCTCTACAAATTTTGTTACTGACTACATTTTTTGAATCTTTAAACGAAATCTATATGCTTGAAATTCTCTCCGGACAGTTGACTTCAGAATATACTATCACAATTTATGTAAACAAGTACAAGGCACACGAAATATTACAACAAAACGATATGGAAAATACATATTTATTTTTTTACATATTGTTTTGTGCAAATTCATATGTAGAGTAAAACCCCAAAGCTATTTATACTCAAACTAGTATCTTAGTATGAAATCAAACAAAACTACAATTTAATCTATTGATTTATGAGCTCTTCACAATTAGGGGAGTCATTCTTCTCTTTCTCTTTCGCTCTCTCTCCTTCTCTTTTTCTTTTACAAAATGAAATTCTTGCAAAGAATTTCATGCTTGATGAACTCTTGCAGCAAGAGTTAACTTGTTGCAATTTTACAAGTATACATATGCAGATGTTATAGTAAACACAGTAGTTGTTACGTATTTTGTAAAAAGAGTTTTAATTTCCAGAAATTAATGATGATATAGGAACTTTAGAACTCAACTTCTCTACATTATTCCAAATGGACTTGGTTCATTTTTTGTAAACTAATCATGTACTGCATGATTTTTAAATTTTATACAATTTTTGATTACATACTATGTTGAACAAACTTTATTCAAGCATTCATTAAAAGCAGCAAAACTTCCATTACTAAACTGAGTATACTTAATTTACTATATAAACTTTACCGAGGCTCCAAATTCGTACGTTATAAATATTTAAAAACAATATAAATGAATGACTACCTTAGAAATGTCTTAGAACTGCTGTATATAGAAGAAAATAACAAAATAGTGTGATTCAAGGGAGTGTTGAGTTAAATAAAGTTGCAAGTGTCGTAGAAATATCTATTCAACTAATGTCAACGAACGTAAAACTTGTGTAGCACTCTAAATCAATCAACCAAGAACTAAAATATTTTTAGGTGGGTGTTATTCGAATTACTTTGTCGACACCTTTTGGTAGTTAAAAATAAATTGAAAATTGGCTAATGTTGTGTTTCTAGGCATTGGGATACGATTTTAAGCAATATTGCTTAATTTAGTTTGTTTTCGTGTTTCAAAATATTTTTCAGCAGCTTTCTTTATGAATCTCGTTACTATAAAGTTATTTTTGAATGACAGATATTATAAACTCTCATCTATATAATTTAGAAATATGTCACATTTACACGTTATATAACAATTTTCCATATTTATACTTCATATGAACTCAAAATAACGTGTGTTTGAGAAATACCTCTAAATAAATGTACATTGTTATTTATATTCTTAAAAACCAGTATTTTTAAATAGAGTATAAAATCACACTGTGTAAAAGCTTTATTCAATTTACGAAAATACAAGTTTATACCATCATCATAATCTTCCCTTTTCTGTATATAACTTATCTTTTAGTGCATTCACAAAATAATACATTTAATCAATGACATATTTTATTTATAATATTCTACACCTGAAAGTTCTTATGGAAATCTTAAAAAAAATGGAGTAAACCTATCCTATGACGAATCTATCCTATGAATGAATGTCAAATAGTATCAACCCTCATCAATATCATTTAGAAATATGTCACATTTACAACTTATATAAACATTTCCCTATTTATATTTCATATGAACTCAAAATAACGTGTGTTTGAGTAATCCCTATAAATAAATGTGTATCATTATTTATGTTCTTAATAACCAAGATTTTTAAATAGAATATAAAATCACACTGTGAAAAAGCTTTATTCAATTTACGGAGATACAAGTTTATATTTATTCCATGATCATAATCTTCCATTTCCTGTTTGTAACTTATCTTTTAGTTCATTTACAAAATAATTCATTTAATCAATGACGGGTTTTATTTATAATATTTTACACCAGAAGGTTCTTATGGAAATCTTCAAAAAAAATGCAATGAACCTATCATATGACGAATCTATCCTATGAATGAATGTCAAACAGTATAAACCCTCATCAATATCATTTAGAAATATGCCTCATTTACACCTTATATAAACATTTCCCTATTTATACTTATATGAACTCAAAATAACGTGTGTTTGAGTAATCCCTATAAATAAATGTGTATCATTATTTATGTTTTTAATAACCAGGGTTTTTTAATAGAATATTATATCACACTATGAGAACGCTTTATACAATATACGAAGATACGAGTTTGTATTTATTCCAGGATCATAATCTTCTCTTTCCTGATTGTAACTTACCTTTTAGTGCATTTACAAAACAATACATTTAATCAATGAAATGTTTTATTTATAATATTCTAATCCTGAAAGTTCTTATGGAAATCTTAAAAAAATGGAATGAACCTATCCTATGACGAATCTATCCTATGAATGAATGTCAAACAGTATAAACCCTCATCAATAGCATTTAGAAATATGTCTCATTTACACCTTATATAAATATTTTCCTATTTATACTTCATATGAACTGAAAATAATGTGTGCGTGAGTATTCCCTATAAATAAATGTGTCTTATTATTTACATTATTTATAACCCGGGTTTTTAAATAGCATATAAAATCCCACTGTCAGAAATCTTTATTCAATTTACGGAGATACAAGTTTATATTTATTCTATGATCATAATCCTCCCCTTTTGTATTTGTAACTTATCTTTTAGTGCATTTACAAAATAATACATTTAATCAATGACATGTTTTATTTATAATATTCTACACCTGAACGTTCATATGGAAATCTTCAAAAAAAATGGAATGAACATATTCTACGACGAATCTATCCTATGAATGAATGCCAAACAGTACAAACCCTCATCAATATCATTTAGAAATATGTCACATTTACAACTTATATAAACATTTCTTTATTTATATTTCATTTGAACTCAAAATAACGTGTGTTTGAGTAATCCCTATAAATAAATGTGTATCATTATTTATGTTCTTAATAACCAGGGTTTTTAAATAGAATATAAAATCACAATGTGAAAAAGCTTTATTGAATTTACGGAGAAGTTTACATTTTTTCCATGATCATAATCTTTCTTTCATGTTTGTAAATTATCTTTTAGTTCATTTACAAAAGAATTCATTTAATCAATGCCATGTTTTTTTATAATATTCTATACCTGAAAGATCTTATGGAAATCTTCAAAAAAATTTAATTAACCTATCCTATGATTGAATGCCAAACAGTATAAACCGTCATCAATATCATTTAGAAATATGTCACGTTTACACATTATCTAAACATTTCCATATTTATATTTCATATTAACTCAAAATAATGTGTGTTTGAGTAATCCCTATAAATAAATGTGTATTATTATTTATGTTCTTAATAACCAGGGTTTTTAAATAGAATATAAAATCACACTGTAAAAAAGCTTTATTGAATTTACGGAGAAGTTTACATTTTTTCCATGATCATAATCTTTCTTTCATGTTTGTAAATTATCTTTTAGTTCATTTACAAAATAATTCATTTAATCAATGCCATGTTTTATTTATAATATTCTACACCTGAAAGTTCTTATGGAAATCTTAAAAAAAGTTTAATGAACCTATCCTATTACGAATCTATCCTATGAGTGAATGCCAAACAGAATAAACCCTCATCAATATCATATAGAAATATGTCACATTTACAACTTATATAAATATTTCTCTATTTATATTTCATATGAACTCAAAATAACGTGTGTTTGAGTAATCCCTATAAATAAATGTGTATCGTTATCTATGTTCTTAAAAACTAAGATTTTAAATAGAATATTACATCACATTGTGAGAGAGCTTTATTCACATTACGGAGATACAAGTTTATATTCATTTTATGATCATAATCTTCCTTTTCCTGTTTGTAACTTATCTTTAAATTCATTTACAAAATAATTCATTTAAGCAATGACATGTTTTATTTATAATATTCTACACCTAAAAGTTCTTATGGAAGTCTTAAAAAATGGAATGAACTTAATCTATGACGAATTTATCCTATGAATGAATGCCAAACAGTATAAACCCTCATCAATATCATTTAGAAATATGTCACATTTACAACTTATATAAACATTTCTTTATTTATATTTCATATGAACTCAAAATAACGTGTGTTTGAGTAATCCCTATAAATAAATGTGTATCATTATTTATGTTCTTAATAACCAGGGTTTTTAAATAGAATATAAAATCACACTGTGAGAGAGCTATATTCACTTTACGGAGATACAAGTTTATATTTATTTCATGATCATAATCTTCCCTTTCCTGTTTGAAAATTATCTTTTAGTTCATTTACAAAATAATTCATTTAAGCAATGACATGTTTTATTTATAATACTCTATGCCTGCAAGTTCTTATGGAAATCTTGAAAAAAAATGGAATGAACTTATCCTATGCCACTCTTCCATTTATTATATAAATATTAGCATAACAATCGCATTCTCAGTAAGGATGTTGGATGGAAATTAAAAGGTATTTTCTTGTCTACCCCAGAATTTGTATTCGATCCCTATTTACATCAGGCTGAGGAAACAGCAGGTGGCAGTAATGGGCGACGGAGGAAGTCGGCAAAAAAGTAATTTGTGTGATGTGGCCGTGTTCATTTGTATATCTCTTTACTGCATGTGATATCATGATCTAAATAATCATGTGAATTAGAAAAAATATATGAAGATAATATGGTACTTTCTCAACAAGATATTGTATGTTTGGAGAAACCTCACGCAATAAATGGAATTTTTGAGAAAATATTTTTTAAAAACATTTCATGTTTAAGAATGATTTCTGAATTCAGATTTGTTTTAACTCTGATATGGATGTTACTTATTTCTCACTACATTGTATTGTTATTTTTACATCATACATAAGGCTAGGACAGATTTTTTTAATATTTTTTACTTACATATCATTTACACCTGCTTTAATTACTTTTATATTTTAGGTCTATTTTTAGAGAGTTTACTAATATATATATATATATATATATATATATATATATATATATATAATATATATATATATATATATATATATATATATATATATATATATATATATATATATAGATATATTATACATATATATATATATAGATAGATATAATTTATATATATATATATAGATAGATATATATATATATATATATATATATATATATATACATATATATATACATATATACATATATATATATATATATATATATATATATATATATATATATATATATATATATATATATACATATATATATATATATATATATTATATATATATATACATATATATATATATACATATATATATATATATATATATATTATATATATATATATATATATATATATATATATATATATATATATATATATATATATATAATATATATATATATATATATATATATATATTATATATATATATATATATATATATATATATATATATATATATATATATATATAAATTAGAATCATTCGATAAAAACCCTCTCATATTATTTCTTATATCCCACGGTATCTAATTTGTTTGTGACACAAATATTAGCTAGTTGTTTATTTTGTATAGAAACATTATTTACAATAAACATTAATTTATTGAAAGATCTAACGAAATTTAATTTTTTTTTATTTTCTCTCTATAAATAAATATTTTATAAATTTCGTATAACTGTGAGAGAAATATTTTTAAATTTTCATAACATAGAGTATTCTATTTAATTAATAAAATACTTTGTTTACATTCTTCAATTTAAAATCTTTATTGAACGTTATATTTAATGAATTTTACTAGTATGTATTTCTGTAGCCTTTTGTAATAGTCTTCTAGAAATAAATATAAGAGAATAAAAATATTTTTTAGAATTATAATGGGAAGTTTATGACATGTAAAATCAATTTCTAACTTTACAGTGAAGTGCATAACTGTAACAAAAAAGTAATTTGTGTGATGTGGCTGTGTTTATTTGTATATCTCTTTACTGCATATGATATCATTATCTAAATAATCATGTGAATTAGAAAAAATATATGAAGATAATATGGTACTTTCTCAACAAGAAACAAATATTATATGTTTGGAGAAACCTCACGCAATAAATGGAATTTTCGTGAAAATATTTTTTTTTAAAACGTTTCATGTTTAAAAATGATTTCTGAATTCAGATTTGTTTTAACTCTGATATGGATGTTACTTATTTCTCACTACATTGTATTGTTATTTTTACATTATACATAGGGCTAGGACAGATTTTTTTAATATTTTTTACTTACATATCATTTACACCTGCTTTCATTACATTGATATTTTAGGTGTCTTTTTAGATAGATTACTAATATATATATATATATATAATATTATATATTTATATATAGATATATATATATATATATATATTTATAATATATATATATATTATATAATATATATATTATATATATTTATTTTTTATATTTATATATTTTATACATATATTTATTAGATATAATATATTATATTATTATAATTTTTATATATAAATATTTAATATGTTATAATTTTTTTTTACATATATATATATATATATAATTCTATTATAATTTTTTATTAATATTTATTATATTATTATAGATATATTTATATATAATATATATATATATATATATATATATTTATTGTATATATTTATATTGATATATATTTTTATATTTTATATATTATTATTTTATATATATATATTATTATATATATATATATAATAAATATATAATTTTTATATTATATATTATATTTTTTTATATTATATTATAATATATATATATTTGTTTTATAATATATATTATTTATCTTTATTGTTATTTTATTTATATAATATTTATATATTTATATATATTTATATTATATATATATATATATATATATATATATATATTTATATATATATATAAATTAGAATCAATCGATAAAAACCCTCTCATATTATTTCTTATATCCCACGGTATCTAATTAGTTTGTGACACAAATATTAGCTAGTTGTTTATTTTGTATAGAAACATTATTTACAATAAACATTAATTTATTGAAAGATCTAACGAAATTTAATTTTTTTTTATTTTCTCTCTATAAATAAATATTTTATAAATTTCGTATAACTGTGAGAGAAATATTTTTAAATTTACACAATATAGAGTATTCTATTTAATTAATAAAATATTTTGTTTACATTCTTCAATTTAAAATCTTTATTGAACGTTATATTTAATGAATTTTACTAGTATGTATTTCTGTAGCCTTTTGTAATAGTCTTCTAGAAATAAGTATAAGAAAATAAAAATATTTTTTAGAATTATCATGGAAAGTTCATGACATGTAAAATCGATTTCTAACTTTACAGTGAAGTATATAATTGTAACAAAAAATTTGTATGATGTGGCCGTGTTCATTTGTATATCTCTTTACTGCATATGATATCATGATCTAAATAATCATGTGAATTAGAAAAAATATATGAAGATAATATGGTACTTTCTCAACAAGAAACAAATATTATATGTTTGGAGAAACCTCACGCAATAAATGGAATTTTCGTGAAAATATTTTTTATTAAAACGTTTCATGTTTAAGAATGATTTCTGAATTCAGATTTGTTTTAACTCTGATACGGATGTTACTTATTTCTCACTACATTGTATTGTTATTTTTACATTATACACAGTGCTAGGACAGATTTGTTTAATATTTTTTACTTACATATCTTTTACACTTGCTTTAATTACATTGATATTTTAGGTGTATTTTTAGATAGATTACTAATATATATGACAATTAGAATCAATCAATAAAAACCCTTTCATGTTATTTCTTATATCCCCAGGTATTTAATTAGTTTGTGACACAAATATTAGCTAGTTGTTTATTTTGTATAGAAACATTATTTACAATAAACATTAACTTATTGAAAGATCTAACGAAATTTATTTTTTTATTTTCTCTTTATAAATATTTTATAAATTTCGTATAAATGTGAGAGAAATATTTTTAAATTTACACAATATAGATTATTGCATTTAATTAATAAAATATTTTGTTTACATTCTTCAATTTAAAATCTTTATTGAAAGTTATATTTATTGAATTTTACTAGTATGTATTTAAGTAGCCATTTGTAATAGGCTTCTAGAAATAAGTATAAGAAAATAAAAATATTTTTTAGAATTATCATGGGAAGTTCATGACATGTAAAATCGATTTCTAACTTTACAATGAAGTGCATAACTGTAACAAAAAATTATTTGTGTGATGTGGCCGTGTTTATTTGTATATCTCTTTACTGCATATGATATCATGATCTAAATAATCATGTGAATTGGAAAAAAATATATGAAGATAATATGGTACTTTCTCAACAAGAAACAACTCTTATATGTTTGGAGAAAACTCAAGCAATAAATGCAATTTTTGTGAATTTTTTTTTTAATTTCATATTTAAGAATGATTTTTGAATTCAGCTTTGTTTTAACTCTTAAATGGATTTTACTTATTTCTTACTACATTCTATTGTTATTTTTAATTTACACATAAAGCTAGGACCGATTTTTTAAAAATATATTTTACTTATACATATCTTTTTGCTCCTGATTTAATTACATTAATTTTTTAGGTCTGTTATTAGATAATTTACTATTATATAGAATAGTTAATTTCAATCCGTAAGAGCCCTCTAATATTATTTCTAACATTCCATGTGTCTAAATATTTTGAGACAAAAATATTAGTTAGTTGTTTATATTGTATAGAATCATTAATTTCAATAAAGCAAAACTTATTGAAAGATGCAACAAAATGTTAATTTTTTTTATTTCATCTCTTTTACACCTGATTTAATTACATTGATTTTTTTAGGTTTGTTTTTAGATAATTTTCTAATATATAGAATAATTAATTTCAATCAGTGAGATCCATCTAATATTGTTTCTAACATCCCATGTGTCTAATCATTTTGCGACCCAAATATTAGTTAGTTTTTTATATTGTATAGAAACATTAATTTCAGTTTAGTAAAACTTATTGAAAGATGTAGCAAAATGTTTATTATTGTATTTCCTCTCTATAAATATTTTATAAATTTGGCATAACTGTAAGTGAATTATTATTTAAATTTACACGTTATAGAATATTCTTTTTAATTAATAAAATATTTTTCTTACATATCTTTAAATTTAAAATCTTAATTAAAATCTATGTTTAATGAAAATTACTAGTAGGCATTTCTATAGCCATTTGTAAGGCTTCTAAAAATAAGTATAAGAAAATAAAAATATTTTTAGAATTATAATGGGAAGTTCATGACATGTAAAACTGATTTCTAACGTTACAGTGCAGTATTTAACTGTTTCTTTTACTATGCAAATATTTAAAACAGTGTAATAAACTACAGGATATTTTAAATATAATTTTAAAAACAACACAACTTTAAATTTTTAAATTATTTTTTACAATTACCTGGAACTGTTTGATAACATAGAAGTAAAGTCATAAAATACAAGTTTGTTGCTTTAGCACATTTTCCTTACATTTTTAGAGGAAATCGTAAAAAAATATTTTAACTTTAAACATCGCTATTAAGCTGTTCAATCGAGTAGATATTGTTAAATAAATACCTTCATTCCATGAATTAATGCAAAATGTTTAGAAATTATTGCGTACATTCTATTAAATATTATTAATAATTATAAATAACTTAGTCTAATTTGTGTTGTTTTTAAAGAACTATAAATCTGTATATTGCGGTTTGAATAAATACGGTAAGTGCACACCAAGTACAAAATGTATGTAAAAGCGATTGCGTAAATTTAATATTTTCTCTTTATGTAAAGTTTATTCACATGATGAGAACTTTTCGACTACATGAAAATAAGTTTTAAATATAAATTATTTAAGAAAATTTTTAATAGCTATACTTTTAAAAATATTTTATTATGGTAATAATTAATTATTATCCTGGTTTTTCCGGAAAATAAAGCAACCATCTTAAGTTACTTCACCTTAAAATATATGACAATACTTTCCGAACTGACCATGTATATTTTATGAAAACAGAAATATCTGTATGAGGGCAAGTTTCGCTTTCTTTAAATACTACAGTCTTCGTAAGAGAAAATATTCAATATTTTACCAAGGAAAAACTGCTCATAAAATTCCTCAAATCCAAAAGCTTCAGAAAGATTATCTTTTCTCTTATGATGGAGTATTTCTCATGACTGTAACTTTATTTTATTTTATTTCGATGATAGATCTTTATCTAGAGTTTACTTTTTCTAAAAAGATGTTACAAGGTGAAAAGAAAAAATAACCTATATGAATAACCAATCGTTTTATAGATAGAAAATCTACCCCCACTCTCATTGTATCCCAATTTGTAAGATGTCTATTATTTCTTAAATTTAAAAATTTGGAAAGTATATACATTTATAAATATTGCTGAATATATAATCTGTGAACGGAATTTTCCTTTTTCGTTGTTAGTTAAAATAAGTGTAACTGCTTTTAATCATCATTTCATTGTTTATTTTAGAATATATATTTCATTTGAATAAAGTATAAATTATAGTTATTTCAAACTAAATTACCTATTTCTTATTTAAAAGAAAATTATTTATTCGGTCAATTTTAAAATAAGTTGTTTTTGCAATTTAATAATTTTTGTAGTATATTATAAAAACTTTAACGTTGATAAAATATCTAATTTTATTACTTCAAGAACTACATTTTTAAAAGTAAACAAATATTAAATATAAAATACATGTATACAAAATACTAAGAAAATTTTAATAATCCACAGAATAATAATTAATTATATCTGTCTACCTATATACATATATATATATATGTGTGTGTGTGTGTGTGTGTGTGTGTGTGTGTGTATAAGAGAAAACAATCCATATTTTACTAAACAAAACTGCTCATAAATGTCCTCAAATCGAGTATATATATATATATATATATATCTTGGAATTTTATATTATTTTTATTCTATGAATATATTATCATGAATAAATTAATATAACTTATTATATATTTTTATTATTTTTATATGCAAGATTTTTTTATATATAAAATCTTACTTCCGTTTAGAATATGAACTTAGTACAGAGTTTTTAACTTAAATTTCGTTTAAACATTTATTTTCTAATATGTATATAAATACTGGTATTTCATATGAAATATTTTTATAATTTCTTTTACTTGGTTGATGTATTTTAGATTCAAATATATATTAATTTAAACAATATAAATTAATATACGTGTAATGAAGTTAATTGAAGTTTCTTGTTTATTTATTATAAGAAGACATTCTATTCTATATGTACGTCTGTGAAACACATGATATATATCATACCTGAGTTATGATTGTTTAAATACTATTAGTGAACGATCAATATAACATGATATAGTGTCAAATTGAAAGTCAATAAAATAATAAATGAAGTGTACATGTCAAAGTACTTTAAAACTAATGAACAAATTTACGTATCCTTATATATCAACAAGGAAATCATAATAAAATATAACGTTCCTGATATAGATGAATAGTACCTTAGAAACCTTAAATAAATTTGAGTTTGCATTTCATATAAGTAACATAATCAATAAAACTGGCAGAATGCATTTAATGAAATAGTGAAATAATAACTTAAGACTCAGAAATGCATTTAGTAATAGAAATAAAACATGGAATATATTCATTTAAATATTAATTGTATTGTGCCTTGTTGAATTATACCTGTTTTTATATAATGTCGAAATATGTAATTTTGCTTGTGTAATAAATCAGAATTTTCAACTTTAAACACACAAACTTCCAATAATATGAAGCATCCAAATTTTCCAAACCAAAATTTTAAACATATCAGTATGATTAATTTGAGTGAGAAATTATTAGTTTGAGTAGCACATGGACAAAGATATAAACGATACTGAAATGTGGATTTAAGCTTTGCAAGCGATGGTGATCTGTTTATCATAAGGTTATTCAAGGTAAACATGAAACGGTTGGTATTTCATCTACATTTACCTCGGTACTTATCTAGATTAAAAGCAGGAATACTGTTACTTGTAACAAAAAAAAACGTAAAATTATAAATCAATATTAGCAGCTATAATAAAATACGTTTGCAATGTATTAAATCTTATGTATGAGAATGAAGAAAAATTATTCTATTATTAGAAAACCTTAATGTACTTTTTTATAGAAATATCGTATACCTTATTAGTAATACATGGCATTATTAAAATTAATCTAATTATTTTGTTTCGCATTTATTTTTTTTACTTAGACATAAATTTGTTGAATAATGCCCTTTTGTATAAATAAACATCTAATGCTTTAATTAGATTTTTTTCGTAGTGCGTTAGCTTAAGTGAATATGAAATATTTATTTTTTTAACTGTTTAAAGGAGTATGTTGAGAATAATGTAAAGTTTTTTTTTATGAAAAAGGTAATTTTTTATGCTTGTCTGAAATATTTATTCCTCATTGCGTTTATTAGGGAACATAGGGCAGTAATTTTCTAGATAATAAAACCTGACCTCTCAGGGGCATCATACTTAAAATCTTGCTTATGTCAGAACTGCCTCTGAAGACCAAACTTTATTAAGGAACATCTAAGTGATGCATATGTTACACGAAACTTTTGAAATATCGGTTAGAAGGTGAGAGAGGTAATGGGAACATAGCCAAAAGTGAAACTGTAACTCATGAACAGTTTTTTGCATAAATTGCATAAATGGTACTTTACACCTTCACAATTTTTTTCTATATTCTGAGTGCGTACGTAATATCGTTCAGAAAGAAATGCGCTCGAATATAACACCTCTAAAAAGTTCTTAAAGTCTGTAGGACGGAATATTAAGCAAGTTAATGTACATGTTTACTTCACATCCTATTAGTTTTACTTTGGTATCTGGGTAACACTTCAATTCACAATCCTCATAGATATTTAGACTGCGATTTTCTTCAGTTTCTACATAACCTTAGAAGTTAAAGAGTTTTATTGTATGTTCTAGAAATCTTATTAGTTATTCTTATTATTCTTATCTTATGCCTTTTTTAGAAACTTTAATAAACATCTGACTACCAACATTACTAAATCTTTTAGTTGCTCGTCCATAAGAATATGTATATATATGATATAATATTTTTATCGTAAAAATTCGCCGTCGTAATGATATATATCTTAAGTAATTTCGGGTGTTTCTACCCATTTTTAGTAATCTTTTCTTCTAACTTTTTCTAGTGCATGTTTCCAATGTCATTTCCTTCAGCTTTTATACAACGTCACCGGCGTCACAGTCAACTATTTACCACGATGTACAGGTTTTTCGGCAGACGGTCGTGAGACGTGTTGCCTTATAATATTATGTCGATTTGAACAAAGCATTCTATATTCTTTTTTATATTTGTTCCTTTGACCATTTAGCAATGTCTACGCTTAGCCATGATTCCCTACTGACTAAACAGCTATGAACTTCTTTTTTTATCTGAGAAAAAAAATATATATACATATTATATATATATATATATATATATATATATATATATATATATATATATATATATATATATATATATATATATATATATATATATATATATATATATATACATATATATATATATATATATATATATATGTATATATATATGTGTGTATATATATATGTATATATATATATGTATATATATATATATATATATATATATATATATATATATATATATATATATATATATGCATATATATACATATATACATATATACATACATACAAATATATATATATATATATATATATATATATATATATATATATATATATATATATACATACATATATGTATATATAATATGCATTCACTCATACACACAGACATATATATCCACACAACAATGTGTTTTGTTTGTGTATCACTATACATAGTGTTGCATATATTAATGTCATAATGAATTCATTTAAGTAATTTAATATTGTTCCCTAAGTCAAAAACGCTTAAAATATTGAGGATTTCAGAAAATTGAAATTAAAATCTTCCTATATATATCAATTAATAAATACATCTCAATAGTTTATAATTTATAGCTTTTCTAAGAGACAATGTAATACCACATCCACAAATTTGTTATTTCTTTCTTCACAAATATATCTATATGTCAGCGCATGATTTGATTATGTTGGCAGAGTAGAAAATATATAATTAACTAACATAACTTACCACATTCAATTTTTCTATCATATTAATAGCAAAATGTAATGCTGAATGAATGGAATTGTAGTTTGGAAAGTCACATATGACAGTTTTAGATGTTCAAAATGGATATAAGGGGCATTATAGTAGTAGAAATCACGATACAATTTATATGCAACAATATTATTTGAGTCATTCTGTATTTTCATTTTATTTATGCTTTGAATGGTCATCAACACTGTTAAGGGATACAACATTTATGATAGAATTTCTGTCTGCTATTGATAGCGTCATTTATTATTTCTATAGTGCATGATAGGAAATTTCATTATTTGCTTATATATGGAATTTCTTATACATAATTAACGTTTTAAAAAATTAAAAGTTTTTAGGATTCAAAAGTAAATATTATAGTATTTATAAATCGTAAACTCCTGCTTTAATGACTTATATCTTTTTTTATCTTAGTGAATACAACCTCTTATCGACTTAAAAATAATGGGAATGTGATGCTTTCATATCTGATGAAGAGTTTACCATTCCTGTCAATGCTTCCCGTTTCTGACAAAAACTTTAAAACCCAATGTAGATGTAGATTTCTTTAAGAATAATGATTAAATTTTGGATTCTATTTAAAATGATTTAGGAATATTTGGGATTCTAAACTTTACTAGAGTACCCAACAAGGGTATTAGAAGCTAAAAATTATTATTGTTGTAAACTAACCACAAATAATTAAGTATATTTATCTCCTAATGTAAATTGTCAAGAAACAAGGGCATAGTTCTGTAAAGTAAAGATGCAGTATATTGTATTTAACGGTCTGTGAATTGCATTATATCTTGTCGAAAAATATTTTAATCCCAGTGATAATCTCATTGGTGTTGAGGTTAATTGGAGCTGGAAGAAGATCCTTAGTTCCTTTTCTATAGAAAGGTGTCAAAAATACTTATGTAATATCTATGCTGTACCTTACTTTTTGATAAGTCTTACCTACTGTTAAAATCTTATGAGTGACGATTGCAGCATTTTGATTTGCTTCTCCTTCACAGATGTAATATAACGGTATTGATTGTCGAAAAAGAAATTTCCCGTTCCGCAAGAATTAGTATAGAAAAATAATTAACCTTATATCTTGATTATATTTATTTATGGGACGAGGAAACCGAACAAAGAAATATCTCAGCACAAAATATCTATTTTTCATATCTATATTCGATTGCTGATTAAATTTATGTTCAATTGTGTAATCTTCAATTGTGGATTTACAATTTTACTTGGAAGTGCCAAGCGTTTTATTAAAATGGTAAACACAGATCACTGGCAATAGAATTGTCCAGTATGACAACGCTTTGCCACTCCTGATGTTGAATATGACTGGATACCTAAGCTAAAACACATTCTTGTTCTCAAACAACCACAATAGTTCCGCCCCCTTCTGACTTTTCAACGGCTTAACAAGGGCTAGAAATAACGCCATTTTCAAACAATATAATAACAGTTACAAGAACAGTTATCATAAGCACAGTTACCAAACGACGGTTACAAGACTTCGCGGCTTCTTACAAACTGAGTTCAAACTAGACAACGGTCATTGTCATCAACGCTGGATTAATATCATTCATGCTCAAGGTGCTTATTTTACAGATTATTAAATATTTTTTTAAGTAAAGGCAATTGTTTAATTTAAACAATTTAATTATTCTCTGTTATTTTGGGATGAACTTGTATTTAATTATTTTTTATATTCATGGATTTATGTAGTTTCTTACCTATAAACATAAATAGAGATTAAAATAGCTGATTTATTTAAAACATTTTGAATTCAAAATCTAATTTAGGTACTGGAATGTAGTAAGTTATATTCATATCTCTGTACTTCTTTAAAATTTCGTGAACCACGAACAAATATTTTTTAAGATGGCCAATAAACTACTTAAGTTCATTGTAAAATTATTTTTAAGGAATAAATAAAGTCTGCTTCTTTTCTTCCAATGTCATCTTAAATCATAAATCTCTATCTACTTCTGATCTTCAATCAAATATTAGAATTTACAGACAGTAACAAAGGAAATATTTACTTTACCTATTTCACGTTTTATACTTTACTCCTTTATGAATTTTTCGAAAGAAGAAAGGGTGTTGAAAAGTAGTAAATTAGATTGTCTTGTCAAGAATTATTTTAGAGTATAAACAAAAGAAACTGGTTTTCTTCATATAATTTTAAATAGATGTTACATCACATATGTTTTATATATGTTACTTAATTTATGAACGTAGATATTTTTTAATGTTAATATTCTGGAAGAATTTCATATTTAAGGTTTTTTGTTGGTTATATATAATAAATAATGTAGTTATTTAACATAATATAGTTTTGCTTTCATTGTAATTTTTTTATCATTTCCACTTGATGCTCTGTATAATCAATTTTAAATAGTTAATTGCTTTAGATAGTTAAACACTTTGATAAAAATAATCATGAAACACCTTATAAGAAGAAAAGGAATAATATTTTTACACTAGCTTTAAAAGAAATTAAACTTTTGTACGAAGAAGTGTGACTGCTCCAAGATGTGTTGGAAAATATTGAGTTGTGTCAGTCAATACCAAATATTATATTGGCGTATAAATTTTAAATTCCCTTTCATTTGCCGTAGGATTATGTGAACATTCTTTATTTGTTGCACTGAGCTTGACAATCCACACAAACACTTTTATATATTTTTAAGTTTACGTGTAGCAAGCCATTCATATATTCTGAGTTTTCAATGCTGTTAATATGACAGAATTTAGAATTAAGAATTATCTACATATTTTAATAGATAATATTGAGACTTCAAATTTACTTATTCTATCTTATATAATTCGTATGATTAAAAAATTATTGTTTTTCAAATAGCTAAAATTACATTCTCAAGAATAGATATTAGAAAAGATTTTGAAATATTGCTCTTGAGGCAAACTGGAATTATTACGCAATAATTGAATTCAAAAATTAAATAAGACATTTTAGGGATTTAGTTTTCCCTGCTTATTTGCAAAGTAATAGGAAAGATTCCATATATCAATAACTGAAATATCAGTAATTATTTAGCAGCTGCAACTCAACAGAAAATACTGGGACAAACTCGCAATATAGAATGAGTACAAACATTCCCTCGAAGTACTGAAGATGTGGGCGTTTTTTCAAATTATATTAACAATTTAGTAAAACTAATATTTAATCCAACCATACAGGAAATTATCATTTGACTGACACTTTGCACGCATGTATACACACAAAAATACACTCGAGAGGCAAAACATTATGACTACCCCTACATTTTACAATGAACTCGCCTGGATGACGTGGAAAGCGTTTGATCAGTTCGAAGTAGTATTTAACTGCTGCTGCAGAGTCTGGAGAATCATTCTTTCATTTACTTCTGTGTGTGATGGAAAAGTTTGCGGATCGAAGCGATTGTGATAGAGGGCAGATTGTAATGGCTCGAAGGCTCGAAACAAGTATTTCCGAAACTCCATGACTCGTGGGTTGTTCGCGGTCTATATGTATTAGTACTTATGGTAAGTGGATGAATGACGGTAAATCCAACAGTAGAAGGTGGTCCACATCGCTACAAAAAAAAAGGTCGTGGGATACTGTCTCGCATGGTATAGCACAACCGGAGCCAGACAGTTGCTTACCTGAGAACCCAATAAAATACAGGGCCAAGTAGAATAGTATCGGAGCACACTGTTCAGCGGACACTGTTTGATATGGGGCTACGCAGCAAATGACATCGCGACTGGTCCATGGATCAGTGGGAGAGAGTTGCCTGGTGAGATGAATCACGGTTTGTCATTCATCACACCGATGGCCGTGTCAGGATACGCCGTCTTCCAGGCGAACAGTTGCTTCCTCAATGTACAGTAGGTCATACACAGGCCGGTGGTGGCGGTATTATGCTTTGGGAGAAGTTCTCTTTGGGGTCTCAGGGACCTGGGGTTGTGGTAGAGCACACCATGAATGCTACAGGGTATCTGAACATCATTGCGGACCAGTTGCATCCTTACATGTCCTCTGGTTTTCCAGATGGAAATGGAATGTTACAGCAGGACACCACCCCGTATCACAAGGCTAAAATTGTGTTGGAGTTGTTTGATTCACATGATACAGAATTCCAATTAATGTCCTGGCCGCCTAACCCATCGGATTTCAATCCGATAGAACACATTTGGGATTTCATGGAACAGCAGTTCAGAGTTTCAAGGACCACCAATTTGCAATATCGGATTTGCGTAAACGTTGCTTAAACGTTTGGTACAATCTGTCTCGGGCCATCTACCAAGTATTTCTGGGCATCCATGCCAAGGCGTTCAAATTCTGTTGCGTGCAAAAGGTGGGCCAACTCATTATTGACAGTTGATCATTGTGTTTTGGCTCTTCAGTGTATATATATATATATATATATATATATATATATATATATATATATATATATATATATATATATGTATGTATATATATATATATATATATGTATATATATATATATTTATATATGTATATATATATATGTATATATATGTTTATATATATGTATATATATATATATTTATATATGTATATATATATATAATATATATATATATATATAATTATATATATATAATATATATTATATATTATATATATATATATATATATTTATATATATTATATGTGTGTGTGTGTGTGTGTGTGTGTGTGTGTATGTGTTTGTGTGTATAAGCCTCTTTATAATCTGAAAAGAAAAAAATATTATTTTATAAACAAGTTGAGAATGGAACAGTTAATGTTTATATTCTTATTAATATTTATAATGAAAAACAGTAATAAACAATAGACGTTGAAACCTCAGGTCTACAAATTGTATCAACCATTTTTTAATTAATCAAAAGGAATTAAAAAATTTACTGATTACAAAAACAGCTACCTGGAAATTTTATTGTATAATTAATCAATTTTAAGTGATGAAAATAAGTAACACAGATATTATAATCTATAACTGCTGTGATACATAGTTTACTTATATGTGATTTTCCCATAACTATATATATTCCCATTTATGATTTTAATAAATGTTACAAAGTTTTTAATAAACAAACAAAAAAGAAGTACGAATTATCGTTTTTAATAACAATTCCTTAATATATAAATTAGTCTATGTATTCTTTAAGATTTTATTGTATAGTAATTCCATTTAAATGGAGAAAATAGGTAAAAGATCAATTTTCATATAAAGGCTATAACTGCTGTGATACATATTTTACTTACAAAAAAGTTAATGCTTGTGCTGCCACACTGCATATTTCTTCAAATTTAGATCATCTTCAGGAGAACGTTGTATTTTTCCAAATTCCTTTCATCTCTCCTACCTGCTAAACTCCAAATCAGAGGAAATTCATCCAACTAGATTTCTCCTGCACGAGAGCTACCTAGAAATTTGTTATTCAATTTCACACCGTAATTATCCAATGAATACACACGTGATAATTATAATTCAAATTACTCATTATGATATGTTTTAGGTGATTTATCGATAAATAACTATTGGGACGCTTTCAGTGTTCTTGAGGTAAGAGGTAGCGTGAAGAAGGATCACATACATAACAAAATCGGAAATCCCGTTTATTTCTTTAGTAAATACTAGCTACAAAAACAAATAGATTCTAATATCCCAAAAATTTTGAAATGTAAATGATGTTTGTTTGGATAACATATCCACGATGATCATAGTCGTAATAAAGAATTAAGTATTCTCACAAAATGGGGAGGACTTTTCAGGGTTCAACGCGAACTCCAACTATCCCCCTTTCGGTGTGCGAGACCCTGGCGTTCCTTATATCAGCGGACCTTACGAGTCTCCCGAACGTAATTGCTAAAAAGCTCCGGTCAAAAGTAGCGGAAACCTCTACGAGGTAAAAACACCTACGTAAAAAATGTCCAAAAGCCCCAAATCGCAAAATTCTAGGCTTTTTATACCTGGGGGTCAGTTAGGGTTCCAGTTACGTGGGATCTCCAGTCGAGGTTACAGGTAAACAATGCGTTAGTGTTCTGAACTAAGGGGTCTTCACACTATATATTCCCATTTATGATTTTAGTAAATGTTAGAAAGTTTATAAAGAACCAAAGAAAGTACGAATTATCGTTCTTAACAACACTTCTTAACCTTCTAAGCGGTTCGCACGTACAATTCCGCCAAACCGATGATGTCTTCAAAGCGGTTGTCACGTACAATGTTCGACATCCAAAAACGTTATGGATGTAATGTACATTTCAGCCAGTGTTTGAGGTAAGAGAGTTAGGTCGATTGCTTAGAAACTGCATCAATCTTTGACTGACATTTATTGAGGGATGCACCCCTACTCCCTGAGGCACAAAGTCGCTGATAGCTTTCCATGGCATTGTAAATATCTATTTCGAAGTATTTAATTTACGGTAACACATGTATCTCTAATTGAACCACTTAAATATCTTAGATAACTTTCGTAAAAAAAAAAAATATAAATAATTTTCTTAAAAAATATTTTTATTTGTATTTTTAGGATCCATTATTTCTTATGGAATGATCTTCGAGACTTGACGAGCTTTATGTGTGTAAAAAATTAACAATCTATAATAATATCTATTTATATATCTATTTATAACGGGAAGTAAAGGGGCAGTAACAAGGGTGGGTTTTCTGTATTCCATTCTAGTCGACAAAGGTTGAAGTAAAAAATCATAGAACGCTTTGGCCATTGACACAATAAACCTTTAGCGTATTTTTGGAGACATTTTTTGATCAGTGTGTTCCACTCGGAGGGTTAAAATATAATTTAGTCTCTACAATCTTTAAGAAATTATATAATATGTAATTTTAAGTATTTATATATTGAATATCATAGTAATTTTTAAATTATTTACAAGTAATTATTATTTCGTCGACATATTAATACGATGCTAAAGAATTCAACGTCCTATGATATCTATCTAGTATTGCCAGTAGATACAACATGTGATTATACATGTTTTGATACATAAAATATTTTTCTTATAAAATATTCAGTTCATAAAATATTTGTTGGTTTTTTAAAATAAAAAATTACACAAATAATGCATTAAATAAACCTTTAATATCTTAAGGATTATAAAATAACATCGTGTAGATAAATATGGAGGGATAATTTACAGTTTTCAACAAATACAGCAAATAAAACAAACATTTATATACAGAAATATATTCTACAATAAACTCCCTATGATAAAAAGCTTTAAAACTCCGAAAACGTGGTATATACATCATGTATTGTCCCGTTTAGACAAAATCGACTATTTAGTTTCAAATATGATTCATACTTTTCCTTAGGGAATAGCATCATGTTTTCCTGTTTTTCTATAAAAACTATTTGTATTTTATTCTTTATTTATTTTTAAAAAAGACATATAAATACTGCTGGAAATGAAATGAAAAGATCGTAAATGTTTGGAAGAGATAGTCCTCAAAGTTCTAGGAATACAAATATTTTAAAGTAATCTTTCAAGTAGCACAATTGTAAATATATACTGCCACTATATACATTTTTATACGAGATATTTATTTCGTGTGACAGAATTTTGTTTGATATATTATTGTTTTCGTTTCCGTTATTATATTAAAATAGAACAATCTAAACGATTCTCGGATCTTTCCTTATTTTTGATTCTATCCTTGTCTCTTCTATACATATAAGATGTATTTTTGTCTGTTTGTCTGTTCCCTTATAATTCAAATTCCATGCTACCAAATAATTTGAAATTTGGTACACGTACACAAAATTACATATGGAAGGTTCTTAAACATGTTTCGTTTCAACCCAATATCACTCTAACCTCTTTCAGCCAAGAGTAGTGTTCCGTGTGTCTGTTCTCAGCTGTGGGTACATTTTAGAGACAACATTATTAAAGAAAAGTGGTAAGTAAAATCAATACTTTTTTGTTATATTTACTTTACTGCAAGCAAAAACTGCAACAAATATCACATTCAGCAAAACTTCAAGGATCAGGACTGGCTTACTCACAGAGCAATTCTGGCCAGTAGAAAAGATGTAGTTGAGAAGGTCAATGCCACCATTCAGAAACAGCTTCCAGGGCAAGAATATGCCTACAAGTCCATAGACTGCATACTTGATGATAAAGCAGTACAATATCCCTTTGAGGTCTTGAATTCTATCCAAACTCCTGATTTGCAAACTCACAACTTGATTCTGACAGTTGGTGCTCCAATAATCTGGATCCGAAATATTGATGCATCCAGGCTGTGCAATGGCAAAAGTTTAATTGTAAAAAAGCTGATGCAACATGTCATTCAAGCCACAGTACTCACAGAGTGTTGTAAGGGTGAGTATGCCGTCATTCCAAGAATACCTATCATTCCCTCAGACAACATTATACAATTCAAGAGAATACAGTTCCTTTTGAAACTGTGCTTTGACACCATGCTTTTCTCATGGGCAGTTATATGTGGCCTGCTCCAATATGGGCAAAGAGGAAAATCTTTCTGTACGTACACACTCCAAATGGAACTGCCAAAAATCTTGTCTATCACATTAAGATAAATGTACCATTTTATTGCATGCAGATAAACAGTTTTGTACTCTTCTACAAAAAACCTTATTTTAAACCCCGGCAAAGCCGGGTATTTGCAGCTAGTGATATATATTTTAACAGTTTATTAAGTTCATTAGACTGAACTTTTAGGGTACCCTCTCCCTTTCATCTTACCCAATTCATCTCTTTCTCGCACACGGTATTATGTATATATAAATATATGTATATGTATATATATATATATATATATATATATATATATATATATATATATATATATATATATATATATATATATATATGTATATTATATATATATATATATATATATATATATATATATATATATATATATATGCGTGTGTGTGTGTATTTGGAGTTCTTGCATGCACGCAGGCGGTTAAATTTCTTGTAAAAAGTTTCGCTAAAGTGTGTCTAAACTTTATATTCCAATATATCTGATATATAAGTTTCTTTCTTTGCCTAACTCTCATAAACAGAAGATTCGACAGTATTAATATATGCCAAATTTATTTTTATGGTCATTCTAAGAATGTATGTATGGTAGACGAGTATTTTGTTAAATACATTTAATCATTCATTGACTAGTCTAAGTAACTCATACGGGATTTCTTCTAAAACATGGTGATCATCATATAAATAGTGAAAAAAGCCAGCATATATTTTGTTTACGAATGAATCTGTTTAAAACAAGCATTCTTTATAAAACGTATACAATTTGGGGAATTTTATAAGCAATCAAAGATACGTGAACATAAATTTAGAAACTCTTTTAAGAGAACTTCTACAAAGTTTGTTCTCCTCGATTTGTAAATGAGTAGCGAATATATAATACTAAACTATCAAGGTTTGGGAAAAGACAAGTGCTCGCCCAATTGTGGGACTTTTATCGGCATACTATATACAAGCAACAGTATGAAAGACTTCATGTTATAGATATTTTGAGTCACACTAAGGACGTAGCAAAATAGCTTTTTAAATTGCTACGGATCGTAATTACTTCATCGTCTCTAAGGCTGACAGGGAAATGGTCAATTTTGTAGAACCTCTAGTGATTTGAAAGGTTTGCGAAACGTGTACTTGACATTTTGTAGGTATTTAAAGATCGTTTAAGTATATTTCTTCAGCTTTAAACTTTCAATTTTCATATATGATACAAATTTATCTCGAATCATTTGAATAACTCTCTGTAGTTTTATAAACGTGGTTTAGTAGTTAACAAGATAAAACAGATGACTTAATGCATATACATGTAAGGAATGTTGTTACGCTTAAAGATTTAAATATTGATTATTCAAAATATTATTCACTTTTATGTAACGCATTTATGTTATACATTTACGTCGAGTTAAAATGTTTCTATTATATCACCATAATTTTTTATTTAATGTATAATATATTTAATACGATTTTACCTCGAAGCATTTGATTGATTTTCTGTAGTTTTATAAACGTGATTTAGTAGTTCACTAGACGAAACAGATGACTTAATACATATCCATGTACGGAATGTTCTTAGGTTTAAAGATTTAAATACAGATTATTAAAAATATTCTTCACTTTTATGTAACTAATTTATGCTATACATATACGTCGAGTTAAAAAGTTTCTATTATATCAGCATAATTTTTTATTTAATATATAATATATTTAATACAATTTTACCACGAAGCATTTGAATGATTTTCTGTAGTTTTATAAACGCGGTTTAGTAGTTCACTAGAAAAAACAAATGACTTAATACATATCCATGTACGGAATGTTGTTACTCTTAAGATTTAAATACAGATTATTAAAATTATTATTCACATTTATGTAACTAATTTATGTTATACACATAAGTCGAGTTAAAAAGTTTCTAATATATCAGCATATTTGTTTTATTTGATATATAATTAGAACTTGATTATATTTTGATTCAAACTATAATTTTCTGCAGTGTTTGCAAAGTAAAACTTCCTCAAATTTGAAATTCGCGTCGTTTTGGTATTCACTTTTTGCTATTCCTAAAAATTGAATTTACATTAACTTAATCGACTTAATTGACTTTTTCCTTAACTGTGATTTTGCAAGGGATTATTTGTTAGAATTTTCTGGATATTATTTATTGTTTGGATCACTATTGTCAACTGTTTGTCTACACTAAGCCTAAAATGACTAGGACCTTCTGATAAATCCGAATTCGAATAGCTACTACCAGCAATGTCAGAAGCAGTATTCAATATTATTAATTGCTATATTTTTATATCTGGGAAATTCTATATTTTTTAGAAAAACTTGCTTAGGTCAACTTACAGAGTAAGCCAAAAAATCAAACAATATAGAATTTGTAGCATTGTTTGGATCACTACGGTCAACTGGTTGCCTACACTAAGCCTAAAATGATTATTACCTTATGATAAATCCGAATTCGAACAGCTAGTTCCAGCAATGTCAGAAGCAGTGTACAATATAATTAATAGCTATATTTATATATCTTTGAAATTTTAAAATTTTTAGAAAAACTTGCTTAGTTCAACTTACAGAGTAAGCCAAAAAATCAAACAATATAGAATTTGTTGAATATTGTATAGATTGTGTCGCATATTTTAAAAGACCATAAGATACCGTTTGTTTAATAAAATCTATTTATTTTATTAATCCTGAATTTAATATTGAATGACAAAAAGTCTTTAAACTATAAGAATTAATTAACAAAGTGTGTTTTACTTTGTCATCTAAAGGAGACGCCTTCAAATATGAATTTACTGTCCTTAAGATAACCGACTAAAACTCTGATTTTTAACCTCTTGGTCGAATTTTTTTATTAAAGTTTCTTATAGCTTAAACTTGTTTCTTTCCAAAACTGTTTTTCTTTTCTTTTTACATGGTTTAGAAAAAAAGTTATAGCCATTATAAAATATGATATTTTCAACAAAATGAAACCGGGAACAAACAACCGAACTCCAACAAAATTCCGATTGCTCCAAACCGAAAGTTGCTTTGTAATTGCAGTACTTTACTCATTTTCAGCCCTAAAGCTAATTATTTTTGTAATTTAAAATTATTCTAATGTTTTGACATTCCGAAATGTTGTTGTCAATTATATTATTTTTTTATTAATATAAACCTGACGAGAAATTACGTTACATCGTTTGGTTACATCGTCACTTTGATATTACTCTCTCTTTGCTTTTGCTTGTTTTTTAATATAAAATACATTTTTTGTTTAAAAATCCTCTTTATATTTACGAAAAATAATCATAATAAATGGATTACCTAAAAAATTATCGCTCAAAAAAACGAAAATTTACTGGAAATCAGCACATTACTCTTGCAGTTGATTGCAGTGATATAAATAATAATAAAATAAAGTTCATCAAAACTTGAGATTAAGAAAGATGTTTCTTTGGACGAGAGTTCAATGATCATTGAACTTTGTGGAAGCAGAATAATGGATATTGAACTTA
>CM063505.1:126566107-126581107 GCA_032207245.1 Pardosa pseudoannulata | reverse complement strand
TGCACAGTTCATTCCACAACATTATCTTTAAACTGCAGGAATTGCTTTTGAATCACGGCTGACATGTTGAACAATTGTTAGATCCTCGGCTTTGCGAAGTTCATTACTTTGTAATTATTGTTTTTTTTCGCAGGTGAAGCACTATTTTTAAATAATTTTTTAACGTTTTTATTTCCTATAATATTTGAATAATCTTTTATAATTTGTATATATACACCTACAGTATTCTGTAAATTATTAAATTTTGAAATGTTAAGGAATATTGGGAATACAAATATTTTGTTGATGAAAACTAAATGACGCCACAATATAATATTGAAAATATTTTTTACTTATAGAGTATTTTTGATACATTGTCTAAGAAGATCAAATAATTAGAAATACAAGCAAATAATAGTTAAATTTACTTAAATGCAAGACTTGGCATTTGGTTAATATTTAGTTAGGAATTATATATATCTTTAAAATAAAATTAAACATACTTTGACCTATCATTGTCAAATATCGTTTGAAATATATACTTTCTCTTAATCTATAATTCTGATTTTCTATTTACGATTTATTTTACAAACCACGTGCTTGAATTGAAAGATTAATTTAACTTGGTAATATTTAAACATAACACTATAGTAAAAAAAGTTAAATTAATTTAAAAAAAAAACAGGATCTAAAGAATCGTTTTTTAGTATTTGGAATTTCGTAAAAATTAGTAGAAATGCCTATCAACAAATACCAAGCAAGGATTATATTTAGATATTTTATTCTATTTTTAGATTCGCATTTTTACTATTATTTAATTTTCATAAGAAGACTGAGAGAAATTAAAAGGAAGTTTTTAAAAAAAAAGTGTTTTTACATCATTTTCTGTTTCTGGAAAACAATGTTTCACAAAATTATATCAAGGTATTTAAATTAAATTTCACCAAAATGTTTATTTGGTATTTGATTGTGTTGTTTTCAGAAACTGAAGCTGGGTAAATTTATTGTACTGAAGACAATTTGAATTGTAAAATAACATATAAGTAAATATTTAAATATTGTGTAGAAATAATAGAAATCTTTTGTTTTTAGATACAGAGGATTTCATTATTTATATTTTATAGCTATATAGTTGAAATGCAAACATTACAGTATGTTAGAGAATGCATGTGATATATTATTAATTTCAGCAAATTTTGTTTGACTGAATAAATTTAATATTTAATAAAAAAAAGGTTTTTATCTTCAATTAAAAACATGTACATTTTAATTAAATTCCAGGTTGCAGAAAATAGTTTATCAAATATGGAAACATATTTAAATATTGTACATGCATTTTAATCGTTTACCATTGATAGCATTGGTTTTTATCTTCAATTAAAAACATGTACATTCTAATTAAATTCCAGGTTGCAGAAAATAGTTCATCAAATATGGAAACATATTTAAATATTGTACATGCATTTTAATCGTTTATTATTGATAGCATTGGTTTTTATCTTCAATTAAAAACATGTACATTCTAATTAAATTCCAGGTTGCAAAAAATTGTTCATCAAATATGGAAACATATTTAAATATTGTACATGTATTTTAATCGTTTACCATTGATAGCATTGGTTTTTATCTTCAATTAAAAACATGTACATTCTAATTAAATTCCAGGTTGCAAAAAATAGTTCATCAAATATGGAAACATATTTAAATATTGTAGATGCATTTTAATCGTTTACCATTGATAGCATTCAATAATACCTTTAAAAACATGTACATTCTAATTAAATTTTTGCAGAAATAGTATTCATTAAATATGACATATTTAAATATGTACTTGCTGTATTCAATAGCATGGTTTTTGATCTTAATTAAAAACATGTACATTCTAATTAAATTCCAGGTTGCAGAAAATAGTTCATCAAATATGGAAACATATTTAAATATTGTACATGCATTTTAATCGTTTACCATTGATAGCACTTATCTTCAATATCATGTACAGTAATTAATCCAGGTTGAAGAAAATAGTATAAACATATGTAATATTTATTTTAAGCGTTTACCATTGATAGCATTTTTTATTTCAATTAACATGTATATTTCTAATTTAAATTCCAGGATAGCAAAAAATATTATCAAATATGGAAACATTTAAATATTGTAATGCATTTTAATTTTTACCATTGACAGCATTCAATAATTTAATTCTTTATATATTATATAAGAGACTTTTAATAAAAATTTCAAAAATAATATTATTGAATAATATAAAACATTTAATTTTTATTTTATATGTCAATACTTCTATTATTACGTATTGTAGATCAATAATGCCATATCATTTAACTGTAGAAATAAAAACAAACTTATGGCTTAAATGTAACATTTGTAAGCTTCAAAGTTATTGTCAACAAATTTTATGTATAGAATATAATTTCACATTTACATTTGGATAGCTAATAATCCTTAGGACAACAACGGCCATTTGAATTTGTTTACTAATAATTTTTATTGATCTTCTGTAAATTTTAATTGCTTCTGGTAATATATAAATTTATAAATAGTTTTGGCATCAAAATAAATACTAATAAATTTTTAATTTTTAAATTATTAATTTTTCAAATATATTCATTCCATATTATTTTACGTATTAGATCAATAACAGAATATTTAATCTAAAAAAAAAATCACTTATGGCTTAAATCAGTGGAGCCCTATTTTTTGTTTCATTGTGTGTTATATATATTTCATATTACACCGTTGCCCTATTCAAAATAATTGGCCTCTTTAATGCAGACTCATTATAAACTACTAATGACTCATAATACTCTTCAATATTTTTTGTAGATCTTCTGTTAATTTTAATTGCTTCTGGTAATATATAAATTTATAAATAGTTTTGGTATCAAAATAAATATTAATAAATTTTTATTTCTTAATTTAATTTTTCAAACATATTGATGCCATAGTATTTACGTATTAGATCATTAACAGAATATTTAATTCAAACTATCCAAATTCACTTAAGGCTTAAATCGGTGGAGCCTTATTTTTTTAGTTCCATGTCTGTTTAATATATCTCATGTTATATCGTTGCCCTATTCAAAATAATTTGATTCTTTAATGCAGAATCGTAATAAACTACTAATGACTCATAATACTCTTTAATATTTTTGTATATCTTCTGTTAATTTTTAATGCTTCTGGTAATATAAAAAGTTATAAATAGTTTTGGTATCAAAATAAATATTAATAAATTTTTATTTCTTAATTTAATTTTTCAAACATATTGATGCCATAGTATTTACGTATTAGATCAATAACAGAATATTTAATTAAAAAAACTAATTAACTTAAGGCTTAAATCAGTGGAGCCCTATTTTTTTAGTTCCTTGTTTGTTTAATATATCTCATATTATGTCGTTACCCTATTTAAAATAGTTGAACTCTAATGCAGACTCAAAATAAACTATTAATGACTCATAATACTCTTTAATATTTTTGTATATCTTCTGTTAATTTTAAATGCTTCTGGTAATATAAAAAGTTATAAATAGTTTTGGTATCAAAATAAATATTAATAAATTTTTATTTCTTAAATTATTCATTTTTCAAACATATTCATTCCGTATTATTTTTTTGTTTTAGATCAATAACAGAATGTTTAATTCTAAAAAGCAAATTCATTTATGGCTTTAATCGGTGGAGCCCAATTTTTTTAGTTCCTTGTCTGTTTAATATATCTCATGTTATATCGTTGAACAATTCAAAATAATTGGACTCTTTAATGCAGACTCATAATAAAATACTAATGACTCATAATGCTCTTTAATATTTTTTGTAGATCTTCTGTTAATTTTAATTGCTTCTGGTAATATATAAATTTATAAATAGTTTTGATATAAAAATAAATATTAATATTTTTTTTATTTCTTAAATTATTACTTTTTCAAACACATTCATTCCATATTATTTTACGTAACAGAATATTTAATTTTAAAAATCAAATTCACTTATGATTAAAATCAGTGGAACACTATTTTCCTTGTTTGTTTAATATATCTCATGTTATATCTTTGCCCTATTCAAAATAAATAGACTCTTTAAAGCAGTACTTGTGCTTAGCTTTGTTTTAAAATATAATAACAAAATATTAGATAATTTAAATTCTCTAACATGTGCGAAATTCCTTTACAATTAATTATAAATCTACTTTTCAGTTATTAAGGGGATAAATAATATTTTT
Source organism: Pardosa pseudoannulata (assembly GCA_032207245.1). Classification (NCBI taxonomy): domain Eukaryota; kingdom Metazoa; phylum Arthropoda; class Arachnida; order Araneae; family Lycosidae; genus Pardosa; species Pardosa pseudoannulata. Next base: position 126,576,885 of record CM063505.1, on the reverse strand, counting down.
TATCTATTTAACTTTACAAATTCGTAAATAGAATTAGGTACGGATACTCTCTTTATTCTTGTCACAACAGTTTTTACAATATATTAATTTATGCATAATTTCAGTGGCTACTAAAAGCAGGGTTCACATAAGCAGAATTTTGCAAAATATTTTGATGGTAAATGGGGTTTAATATAGAAAAATGGATATTAATCATTTATTGATATCCAAAGATTTTCATAAATTTAATGAATTTTTGTTAGACAACTTAGTATTGTTTTTCTTTTATACAAGTAAATGCACCTTAAATACTACTTTTATATTGATTTTTAATTAATGCGGAATCATCAGTTTGAGGTGCTTCGAAGTATGCTTTGATATAATCTGATAAGCTGTGGTTGAATGTTCATAGAAAGCAATTTTATTCTATATGACAAAATTATTATTAATGCCTACATACTGTTGCAACACATAAAAACAATATTTGATACCATCGGTATCTCATTTTTCTTTTACATAGTCTACGAATTTCATTATTACTCTTGATTCTTCACTTATGCAAAGTCATTTTGTGCACAAAATCGCACTGTTTGTGCATCAGATCCGTTACGTGTCAGTGATCGATTAAACTTTCTAATAAAATACTACAAAACACTCTTATCGGTGTTAAAATTAACAATTTTCAAAAATTACATAATTATTAATAAAATAGTGTTATCAGTCAAATTTGCTTGCAAAATTATTTATATTTTGTATCATATATGTTACAAATATATGGATCACATAATTAAAGTGAATGTCAATACAGCATTAAAATGATAATTTTAGATGAATTTAATTGTTCTTAATTTCACGTCAACTAATGTCATGCTATTTGATAAATAATAACCTTTTTTTGTTTAAAACCTCAAAATATGGAGGTCTTTACATTGATCTTTAATTAATGCGGGATTTTCATATAATGAGTATATTAGATGCTTGAAAGTATGATTTGATATAATCTGATAAGCTGTGGTGGAATGTTCATAGAAAGCAATTTTATGCTAAAGGACAAAATTATTATTAATGCTTACATACTGTTGCAACACATAAAAACTATATTTCAAACCATCGGTATTTCATTTTTATTTTACATATTCAACGGAATCTTTTAATGACTCTTGATTTTTCACTTACGCAAATATGTGTCGTCTAATGTTCGAATATTCTTACGACGTTCTTTTAGCATTGTCCAAGTCCCTTTGTACACAATAGCGCACAGTTTGTGCATCAGATCAATTACGTGACAGTGATCGATTAAATTTTCTAACAAAATACTACAAAGCTATCTTATTGGTGTTAAAATTAAATATTTTCAAAAATTACATAATTATTAATAAAATAGTGTTATCAGTCAAATTTGCTTGCAAAATTATTTATATTTTGTATCGTATATGTTACAAATATATGGATCACATAATTAAAGTGAATGTCAATACAGCATTAATATGATAATTTCAGATGAATTTAATTGTTCTTAATTTCACGTCAACTAATGTCATGCTATTTGATAAATAATAACCTTTTTTTGTTTAAAACCTCAAAATATGGAGGTCTTTACATTGATTTTTAATTAATGCGGGATTTTCATATAATGAGTATATTAGATGCTTGAAAAGTATGCTTTGATATAATCTGATAAGCTGTGGTTGAATGTTCATAGAAAGCAATTTTATGCTATATGAAAAAATTATTATTAATGCTTACATACTGTTGCAACACAGAAAAACAATATTTCAAACCATCGGTATTTCATTTTTATTTTACATATTCAACGGAATTTTTTAATTATTCTTGATTATTTCTTCATTTAAGTAAATATGTGTCGTCTAATGTTCGATAATTCTTACGACGTTGTTTTAGCACTGTCCAAGTCCCTTTGTACAGAAAACCGCAGAGTTTGTGCATTAGCTTTGTTACGTGACAGTGATAGATTAAATTTTCTACTAAAATACTGCATAACAGTCTTATCGGTGTTGAAATGAACAATTTTCAAAAATTACATAATTATTAATAAAACAATGTTATCTGTCAATTTTGTTTGCAAAATTATTTTATATTTTGTTTCGTGTATGTTACAAATATATGGATCACATAATTAAAAACGAATCTCAATACAGCATTATATGATAATTTCAGATGAATTTCAAGTGTTCTTAATTTCATGTTAACTAATGTCATGCTATTTGATAAATAATAACATTTTATTTTGTTTAAAGTCTCAAAATATGGAGGTCTTTACATTGATTTTTAATTAATGCGGGATTTTCATATAATGAGTATATTAGATGCTTGAAAAGTATGCTTTGATATAATCTGATAAGCTGTGGTTGAATGTTCATAGAAAGCAATTTTATGCTATATGAAAAAATTATTATTAATGCTTACATACTGTTGCAACACAGAAAAACAATATTTCAAACCATCGGTATTTCATTTTTATTTTACATATTCAACGGAATTTTTTAATGACTCTTGATTTTTCACTTACGCAAATATGTGTCGTCTAATGTTCGAATATTCTTACGACGTTCTTTTAGCATTGTCTAGGTCCCTTTGTACAAAATACCGCACAGTTTGTGCATCAGATCCATTACGTGACAGTGATAGATTAAATTTTCTAACAAAATACTACAAAGCTATCTTATTTGTGTTAAAATTAAAAATTTTCAAAAATTACATAATTATTAATAAAATAGTGTTATCAGTCAATTTTGCTTGCAAAATTATTTATATTTTGTGTTGCGTATGTTACAAATATATGGATCACATAACTAAAACGAATCTCAATACAGCATTAATATGATAATTTTAGATGAATTTAATTGTTCGTAGTTTCACGTCAACTAATGTCATGCTATTTGATAAATAATAATATTTCATTTTGTTTAAAGCCTCAAAATATGGAGGCCTTTACATTGACCTTTAATTAATGCGGAATTATCATATGAGTATATTAGATGCTTGAAAGTATGGTTTGGTATAATCTGATAAGCTGTGGTTGAATGTTCATAGAAATCCATTTAATCTATATGACAAAATTAATATTAATGCTTACATACTGTTGCAACACAGAAGAAAAATATTTCAAACCAATGGCATTTCATTTTTCTTTTACATATTCAACGGAATTTTTTAATTACTCTTGATTTTTCACTTATGCAAATAAGTATTATTTAATGTTCGAATATTCTTAAGACGTTCTTTTAGTACTGTACACAATACCGTACAGCATGTGCATCAGATTCGTTACGTAGCAGTAATAGGTTAAATTTTCTAATAAAATACTGCAAAACAGTCTTATCGGTGTTGAAATTAACAATTTTCAAAATTACATAATTGTTAATAAAATAGTGTTTTCAATCAATTTTGATTTCAAAATAATTTATATTTTGTATCGTGTATGTTACAAATATATGGATCACATAATTAAAACGACTGTCAATACAACATTAATATGATAATTTTAGATGAATTTAAATGTTCGTAGTTTCACGTCAACTAATGTCATGCTATTTGATAAATAATAACATTGTATTTTATTTAAATACTCAAAACATAGAGGCAAAATCGAGCTACAATTGAGTACAAGGTTTAAAAGCTACATCAGAAAGAGAGATTAGCTAGAGAATTTAAGTTGAAAATCAACTGAACTCTTGAAAATAATCATTTCGTAAAATAGCTTTATATTTTCCGTATTTTCAATCTTAGGTTTCTATGGTATTGCCCTCGCGAGAGAAACACTCGTTAAACTTAAAACGAATACTATGAATAAATAACTCTCCCCTCAATTATACTGACGTGACAGAGTTCCTGCAGGAATTGAAACGCAATGCCCAATTTAACAATAGTTTAAAATGCATTTTAATATTGAAGTAGATGTTACAATATATCTAAATTCCTTCGGATATTCAGATGTGTTGCCATATGCATACTGTGGCAATTGTGAAATAAATGGTTTTTCAATGATTTTCATAACGATTTTAAAGTTTCAGACAAAGTTACAATTTATAATTTTTGCAGAAATGTAGTAAAATGCGAATCTAAATTAATTGAAATCAGAACACGTTTTTAGGTATATGTTTAAATATTCTCAATAAAGTACCATAATTCCCATCTGGATAGTGGAAATATTTTATATTCAATTACTGCAATATGCAACAATTGTTTATGTAATTCAATAAAAACTCTGAATGAATTCACTGTGAATAAACATTTCAAACTTAACTGATTTTATAAGTTCTCTTAATTTTTAATCAAAGCACAAAGTTTTTCATTGTTAGATAATTTTGTTGTAATAGAATGTTGAGTTCTATATTATAAACATAATTATTTTGCTTCATTTCTTATTAGGTATTAATACTTATTATTTTAATCACTTATTTAACCGCTTGCATGATTATCCCGAGTTATCTCGGTTTCGTATATATTGTAGTTAATTATTATCCCGAGAAAATTCGGGTGAAGCAGAATTTGTCTGTACGATTCATTTTATTGTGGTTTTACTCGGTCTATAGAAGATGATAAGAAATATTCAACTTTGATATGTAGTTAGCCAAGTTTTGGTAGTTTCTCGATCATTTTGGTGGAACTGGTCACTTGTTTCCAACTGATTAGAAAACTAATTTCAGAAAATCATCGTCCCTAATTTTCTGCCACATCAGGAAGACCCAGTATTAGTTTATCACTCAGGTTAACCTCAAGCTGTTTTACAGATGTTGTTCTTGCTACTGAAAAAAAATCAAATACAACGAGACAGTGTATTTTGTGTTCCCGTGAAACATATGTCAGAGATAAGGCAATAAGAAAAGAGATTAGATACCAGTGTCCAAGTCAGGTATCTCTTTGTCTTGTCCCATATTTCAAAAACTATCATACAAAAATTAAACTTTAACTTTTTTACATTTGCCCGAGATAACTCGGGCTAGTAAACTAATATTAAAACCAAATGCTCTTACACATGAAAAAAATTAAAAATTCATCTTAAAACTTGCATATTTTGTTTTGTATTATTTCCTGTATTTAATAATAAACTAAAAAAAGATGTGATAATTTTTTGCAATTTTTTTTCAAAAATATTTGTAAGGGAAGCGTTTAAATTTTTGTATAGTAGAAAGTCTAACATGGAATTAGAGTTTGATCAAAATTAATAATACTGTTATTAATTTTCTTAATTTCTTGTATAAAACCATAAAAATTATTTTAATTTATTTCTGAACGTAAAGTACATACATATGTCATATCGCAATGCTTTGAATATGATCAAATAAACGGTAATTTTATAATTGTTGATGTTAATTTGATTTATTACATTAATTGTTTGAACACATTTAGATTACAAAATAAAACATTCTAATCAATGGACTTATTGAATAAAAACTGAATCTATTTCAAAATTCAACTTTTTTAATTTTTATGGTTTATATGTTTTTACAAAGGGTATAAATTTAAGGAATCTACCCTACTGATAATTGGATTTAGTAAATTAATTGCAGAACATGGTTTTTTCAGTTTAGCAAAAACATTGGTATCTAATAATAGAAATAATCTGGTATTTTGTCCAAAATTTCACAACATAGAAATAAATTTGAACAAAATTTGATAACAATCTTTAACAGTTACATCAGACGAACGTTTAAACGGGAAAATTAAAATTGAAAATCTATTTAGGAAAATTAATACTGCGTCGAACAGCTTTATACTTTTGCAAATTTCAATCATTTCTATTGTATTACCCTCACGAGAGAACGAGTTAAACGTAAAAGGAATACTATGAATAAATAACTCTTCCCTTCAATTATACCAAAGTGACGGTTTTAATACAGAAATTGAAAATTTACGCAATGCCCAATTTGACAGCAGTTTAAAATGCATTTCAGAATGGAAATGCATTTTATGAGGTTAATATATGCTAACATTATCGGATATTTCCATATGTTTTGTCTCATGAATGAGACTGGTGATGTGCAATAAGACGCTAATAAATGCTTATTTATAATATATTTTAACTGTGAGACAAAAGTTATATTTTATGAAACTTAAAGAATTTTAAAAAATTCTTTTGAATGTTTTAATTTTTCAAAATTTTAATATTCCGATATTCTTTTCATTCTTACGTTGATATATAAATTCATTCCCGAGTCCTATGTGTTGAAAAGAATTAAAGTTTAGCTTGGTTTAGTATTGACTTAATCTATTATAAAAGTCTGATTAAATTCTATATGCCATATGTTCAAACGTTAATCTGGTATTATTTCAATGATTAACTATACAGGGTGTCCCAAAAGGTCATTTACAAACTTAACATGCTGGTCTGTCATATCACGATGAACAAGATTTACATAGGAACTTGCGTCTAAAAAAGCAAACTGCGACCGCTAGAGAACTGTGATCACAAGTGTGGAAAGGGGAGAAAAAAATTATATCGACAGCGGTGGTAATATGATTTTAACTACAGATAATGATTATATCACAGAAAATGCTCCAAAATGTTTCCCTTAACCACAATGCACGTTTCACAACGTCGGCTCATGGATTCACGAACCCGTTCAATTTGGCCAGGAATGTCATGGACACGTGCTGCCGCTTCCACAATCCTGGAGATAAGATCCATGTCCGATGTTAGGGTGTCTCGTACATCATGGACTTCATGTGTCCCCACAGGAAGAAATCCAGGGGAGTCAGGTCAGGGGATCGTGTCGGCCATGCGACTGGTCCGCCTGTACCAATCCAGCGATTTTCCTGCAATTTTTGCCCTCTAGCGGTGACAGTTTGCATTTACGGACACAAGTTTCTATTTAAATCTTGTTCCTCGTGATATGACACACCAGCATGCTAAGTTTGTAAATGACCTTTTGGGATACCCTGTAAAGCACTTTAAATAAAAATATTAATGTAGAGATATCTTTGAATTCATTTAACGCCTTCTATATAAACAACAGAACATTAATATTAAGTTATCATGTTGTTCTAAAATGTGAATCTACCGTTAAATCTAAAAAATGAAATAAATGACTAAATATATTATAAAAGTCTAATTAAATTTTATTCACCATATGTTCAAACGTTAATATTATATTATTTCAATGATTAACCATAGAGCATTTCAAATGAAAGTACTAATGTACAAATATGTTTGAATGCATTTATCGCCCTCTAAATAAACAACATAACAGTAATATTAGGTTATAATGTTGTCCTCAAATGTTAATCTACTGTTAAATCTATAAAGAACGTTTTTATAAATAACACTAACCTCAATTATACTTACTTGCCATACTTGCAAGAATTGAAATTTAGCAACATTTGAAATTACGTATGTTTAAAATACATTGTAACTCGGAAAGCAATGTTAATATATATTTAATAAACTCATATAAACACTAGTATATTTTACCTCCACATTGTTACATACAGTGAGTAATAATATGTTTTAAAAGCTATCAATTATGCTTTATAATATTCAAATATTGTCCAAATTTACAAATCATATACAATTCCCCAGAAATTTCACAATCTATATAAATTAAATTCGAATGACATATTAATAGGTTAACTAAAATATTTCCACAGAAGTATCATTGGCATCAATGACACGAACAATTCAAATTTTAGCTTTAACTAACATTTCAATATTGTCCTATGGGAGAGAAAAATTATATGTTGAATTATTTCAACTTGCTGCAGAGTGCTTACGTAATTTCATAACAGTTTTCTACGAATCAAGATAATATTTTGATGGATCATCCTGAAATTATAAAAATGTAAATAAATTTTGAATATTTAAACAAAGGATTATGATTTTTATTACCAGATATTTTCTTTATTATATGACAAGAATATTTTCCATACGATAAATTTTTAGGATCGTAAGGTGTTACTAAATATAAATCACAGATAAGTATTTATCAGTAAATAAAACACTTTAGAGTAATTCATTTGTTGTTTCTTTATTTTGATATATCAGGGTTTTCTTAATATGACAGAAATTTTTTTAATGTTCAACCCTTAGCAAGATCTAATTTGAGATAGACTATGTAATTATACGGTTGGGATGAGACCGGAAAAGTCACACAAAGCAATATTTCATGATTCATAGTTCAGATTGTCTCAATCAGTAAAAGGTTTTATCACAGAAGAAGAATGTGGGGAAACCAAGTTCGCTGACGGTATGCATGTTTGTGACTTAAAGGATTCCAAACTGTAGAGATGAGGCCGACTGAGAGTCTACGTCAGCCGCAAGTATAAGTCAAGTACTCATGAGGAAATACAAAATTGAAAAAAAAACTAATTCCTCCTGCTGAATATTGTTTATTTTGAATATAAACGGAGGTGTAAATGGAAAATAAAAATGCTCATGACAACATCATGCCAAAGGAACCATACTCGACAAAAGATTTTTCTAACTTGGCGTCTTGATCTTACAAAAAATGGTGTTAGATCGGGTGCAGATGAAATTAAGCTGCACACTCCTTCCTTGCTCTCTCTCTAAAGGAGCCCACAGATCTCGCGAAAAATGTTCGTTGGACAACGTTATCTTGGGTTAAGATAGCTGCTCCGAGGTTACCAACCCTTCTTGACCAATGGGGTTCGAAGGAGGGTCAATCACTTCGCTTTCATCTCTAAGTCAGTTTCGCTGTGGCATTGTTCAACTCTAACTCTTTGTTACGCAAACTTATCCAGCTATCCTGTTTTAATTCTTTAAAAGAGCGAGATTATATCGATAGATAAATAAGCATTTTTTAACTCAGCGAAATGCTTAATAGTTCCTCTCCTTTCTACCACAGTTTCACTCGACAATAATTCGAAATAGAAAATATTACCTTATTGTACGCCTGGAGTTTTGCTGAATAGGCTGTAAATGATTCAATTTAGTTCAGTTTTGTTTTTCTTTAGACCTCTTTATTAGTAATTGAAATTCTAGAAATTTTCTTGAAAGTAAATATTTAGATTACAAATTAAGCAATGCATAACTTTGAGAAATTTTCAGATTGTATATCAGGGGTAGACTTCAAACCAAGAATTGAAAATACAATTTTTAAAGTTAATACTTCATTAAATAAATTAGTTTTTTCCATAATTCCAGTTCTTACATTTTTATCACTTCATCCTTATCATTAAAACATAGCTTTATAAATACTTTACATGAAGAAATCCCTCTCCTCAATTATACTCACGTAAATGCGTTCATAATTAATTAAAATTTTATATTCTATTTCACACTAGTTAAATATGTAATTGATCACTAAAAGTATGTTTACATGCACATATGTGGGATTCCGAATGAACATAGTTTATAATAAACTGAATGAACATAGTTTATTATGCCGTTTTTAAAATGAAATATTTTAACAAGCTTATTAACTTGTTAAATTTTTATGCATACATATACACATATAATAAATACTTTATTTGCTAAACATGTTGTAAAATTAATTTGGATTTTGAGGATATTATAGTGGTTCAAAATTTAATTTACTGTATTCCAAATGCACATGGATCACTATTGTTGTGAAGCACTTATATTCATTTAAAATATTATGAATAACTAAAATTTTACTTCATGAATATAATTCCAAAATGGCAGTAAAGCAATTTTGAATGGCATGTATTACGCTTTCTAACTTTGAGACAGACTTACATTTTATAACCTTAGATAATTAACTAGAAATTATCCTATCTGTATGAATTGTATACAGGAAACAACTGTTTACACTGAAATTTTCAATTACTTTCCATTCTTTTAAATGGTATATACATTTCCGAATTAGAAATTTTTTATTTCAAAACTATTTTCTAAGGGATGGATTGAAAGAATGTAGAATAGATGTAAAGTTTGTGCAGTGAAATACTCCCATTTATTACAATGATTGAGGCATGTTAACCTTATGCATCACCAAGTGTATGAAGTGTGTTATTTAGTAAGTACTATTTAAACAATGAATAATTACTAATTAAATAATTTCACACAATGAATGCACATTAATACTTTCATCTGTTAGTTATGAAAACCATTCTATAAAAAATCAACACTTTTTAACAATACTGATAATTTTAAATTTCTATGAAATTTTGATCAACTGTTGTAGCAACAATTCCTCTTCTTCAAAAAGTGTAAATTTTAAGGCATGAAGAGACTGGAGGAGGTTTTAGACATGAAATGATATGGTGAATAACTAAAATTTTATTTCATGAATATAATTCCAAGATGGCAGTAAAGCATTTTTGAATGTAATGTATTACACTTTCTAAATTTGAGGCAGACCTTCATTTTATAACCTTAGATAATTAACTAGAAATTATCCTATCTATATGAATTGTATACAGGAAACAACAGCTTACATTTACAGAAATTTGCAATTACCATCCATTCTTTTAAATGGCATAAACATTTCCAAATTGGATATTTTTTTTTATTTCAAAACTATTTTCTAAGGGATGGAAAGTACGTAAAATAGATGGAAAGTTTGTGTAGTGAAATACTCCAATTTATTACAATGATTGAGGTATGTTAAACTTATGTAGCACCGAGTTTATAAAGTGTGTTTTTTTAGTAAGTACTATTTAAACAATGAATTACTATTATTTAAACAATTTCAGACAATGAATGCATATTAATACTTTCATCTGTCAGTTAGGTAAACCATTCCAAAAAAATCAAAAGTTTGTAAAGAGACTCATACTTTTTTAAACTTCTATGAAATTTTGATGAACTATTGTAGCAGCAATTCCTCTTCTTCAAAAAGTGTCAATTTAAAGGC
>CM063505.1:126546107-126561107 GCA_032207245.1 Pardosa pseudoannulata | reverse complement strand
TTATCAGCATATGTTTGTACCGAAAGTATATTATAAAAATATATGTATATTGTAAACTTATTTTGATACCTTGGAATACATATGTATCTCCTCATCTGTGAAAAATTGTTAAAATGTAACGGCAAATAAAAGGAAAGTTAAGTTTTGCAAATCAGATTTAGAAACAAAAGCAAAATTTATTCTCATTCCGCACATACAAGAATTCTCAGATTTTAAATGTTGGCACACATCCCACTTTCACCTACAGATGTAATAACAGTCTGTTTGGAAATCTTTGAGACTGTCAAGAAACCATCAGACGTGGAAAATAAAAGAAACTTTTGTTAAGAATTCGGGGTAATTTCATGAAACTATAGTACATCTTCCTGAATTTCCTCTATATCATCGATCTTGTAGGTTTAATTTCATGGACCGCAGACTTTTCTGGTGAATTTCGTGGCTAGTCTTTGATCATTCATCACTTTTCGACCTAATCTCAAAATATAAATGATTATCTCTTGTATTTTATGTTATCTTTTGTAAACTAACTTTAAACAGTAGTTACCAGAAAGGTATATTTTCTTTTTCTTGTAGCATTGTGATAACACTTGTTTGATTGTCGTATCATAACTTTTTGAAGATTGATTCTAACTTTCTGTGGAAATAACAGATATTTTTGTTAAACTTCCTACCTATAAACATTACTACGGTTGGTTTTTCTGATGTCAGACAGTCAGTTTAAAATTGTTAATCAAAACCGTAAAATCTACTTTTATGGTTAATAAGAATAAAGTTTCAATATCGATTATGAAATGAACTTAATAAATGTACCAATCTATGTATATTCAAAAACAAAATTTTATTGCAGTTCTTATGTATTTTTTTAAGTAAAATTGTTGTTGCTATTATATTTTACTTCGTCAAACCAAGCACGATTGAACCTTACTTTACTCGTAGGCAAAAGAGTGCGCCAGTTATTTAAACGAGCACTTCAAGGGTGAAAGTACGACTTCTTTCTCACGTGAGTCCTGACGATTTAAAAGTAGGGACCAAGTAGAAGACCCATAGGCTAGACCTGCCAACCCCAGAGGTATTTATTAAGAACTTCAAAGACATTTTGACCACGAAATATTCAGGCGTCCCAGTCACCTATAGCGAACATGGGGAATTTTAGGCCGACTCTTATTCATAACCCGGAAACATCGACTTAAGAGAGCGCTGCTTAACATAAAATACCAGAGATAAATGATTATCTCTGGTATTTTATGTTATATTTTGTTTACTTACTTGAAACAATAGTTACGATAAAAGTTTATTTTCTTTTTCTTATAGCATTGTGATATCACTTGTTTGATTGTCGTATCATAACTTTTTGAAAACTGATTCTAACTTGCTGTGGAAATAACGGATACTTAAGTTAAATTTCTTACGGATGATCATTACTACGGTTGAAATTTCTGATGTCAGAGAGTCACTGTACATTTTTTAATCAAAACCGTACAACCTACTTTTAAAGTTAATAACAATAAAGTTTCAATATCGATTATGAAATGAACCGAATAAATATATATTCAAAAAAAATTTCATTCCAGTTCTTATGTATTTTTGAAGGAAAATTTTTGTTGTTGTCATATTTTACTTCTTCAAACCAAGCACGATTAGACCTTACTTTACTCGTAGGCAAAAGAGTGCGCCAGTTATTTAAACGAGCACTTCAAGGGTGAAAGTACGACTTCCTGCTCACGTGAGTCCTGAAGATTTAAAACTAGCGACCAAGTAGAAGACCCATAGGCTAGACCTGCCACTAACAGAGGTATTTATTGAGAACTTCGAAGACATTTTGACCACGAAATATTTAGGCATCCCAGTCACTTATAGCGAACATGGTGAAGTTTAGGCCGACTCTTATTTATAACTTGGAAACCTCCACTTAAGAGATCGTTGCTTAACATAAAATACCAGAGATAAATGATTATCTTTGGTATTTTATGTTATCTTTTGTTAACTAACTTTAAACCATAGTTACCAGAAAGGTATATTTTGTTTTTCATCTGATAACACTTGTTTGATTGTCTTCTCATAACTTTTTGAAGATTGATTCTAACTTTCTGTGGAAATAACAGATATTTTTGTTAAACTTCTTACCTATGAGCATTACTACGGTTGGTTTTTCTGATGTCAGATGGTCAGTGTACAATTGTCAATGAAAACCATAAAAGCTATTTTTAGGGTTAATAAGAATAAAGTTTCAATATCGATTACGAAATGAACTTAATAAATGTATCAATAAATGTATATTCAAAAACAAAATTTTATTGCAGTTCTTATGTATTTTAAGTAAAATTGTTGTTGCTATTACATTTTACTTCGACAAACCAAGCACGATTGAACCTTACTTTACTCGTATTAAGGCAAAAGGGTGCTCCTGTTATTTAAACGAGTACCTCAAGGGTGAAAGTACGATTTCTTGCTTACTTGAGTCCTGACGATTTAGCAGCAGGGACCAAGTAGAAGATCCATAGGCTAGACCTGCCACCCTTAGAGGTATTTATTTATAATTTCGAAGACATTGTGACCACGAAATATTTTACGTGCCGCAGTCACCTTTAGCGAACATGGCGAATCTTAGGCCGGCTCTAATTCATAACCCGGAAACCTCCACTTAAGAGAGCGTTGCTTAACATAAAATACCAGAGATAAATGATTATTGCTAGTATTTTATGTTATCTTTTGTAAACTAACTTTAAACAATAGTTACCAGAAAGGTATATTTTGTTTTTCTTGTAGCATTGTGATAACACTTGTTTGATTGTCGTATCATAACTTTTTGAAAATTGATTCTAACTTGCTGTGGAAATAACAGATATTTCAGTTAAATTTCTTACTGATGTGCATTACTACGGTTGATTTTTCTGATGTCAGACAGTCACTGTAAAGTTTTTAATCAAAGCCGTAAAACCTACTTTTACGGTTAATAAGAATAAAATTTCAATATCCATTATGAAATGAACTTAATAAATGTATCAATAAATGTATATTCAAAAACAAAAATTTATTCCATTTCTTATGTATTTTAAGTAAAATTGTTGTTGCTATTACATTTTACTTCGTCAAACCAAGCACGATTGAACCTTACTTTACTCGTATTAAGGCAAAAGTTTGCTCCTGTTATTTAAACGAGCACTTCAAGGGTGAAAGTACGACTTCTTGCTCACGTGAGTCCTGACGATTTAGCAGCAGGGACCAAGTAGAAGACCCATAGGCTAGACCTGCCACCTCCAGATGTATTTATTGAGAACTTCGATGACATTGTGACCACGAAATATTTTATGTGCCCCAGTCACCTTTAGCGAACACGGCAAACCTTAGACCGGCTCTTATTCATAACCATTAAACCTCCACTTAAGAGAGCGTTGCTTAACATAAAATACCAGAGATAAATGATTATCTCTGGTATTTCATGTTATCTTTTGTAAACTAACTTTAAACAATAGTTACCAGAAAGGTATATTTTGTTTTTCTTGTAGCATTGTGATAACACTTGTTTGATTGTCGTATCATAACGTTTTGAAAATTGATTCTAACTTGCTGTGGAAATAACAGATATTTTAGTTAAACTTCTTACCAATGAGCATTACTACTGTTGATTTTTCCGATGTCAGTCAGTCACTGTAAAGTTTTTAATTAAACCATAATATTTGCTTTTATGTTTAATACGAATAAAGTTTCAAAATCGATTATGAAATGAACTTAATAAATGTATCAATAAATGTATATTAAAAAAAATATTGCAGTTCTTATGTTTTTTTTTTTTGAAGGAAAATTGTTGTTATCATATTTTACCTCGTAAAACCAAGCACGATTGGACCTTACTTTACTCTATTAAGGCAAAATGGTGCGCCTCTTATATAAACGAGCACCTCAAGGGTGAAAGTACGGTTTCTTGCTCATGTGAGACCTGACGATTTAGAAGAAGTTACCAAGTAGAAGACCCATAGGCTATACCTGCCACCCCCAGAGGTAACCCAACACGTGAAATTTGTCCAACATGTTGTTAATAATTTGTTTTTAATTTCGGATATTTTCAACATCTTTGAAGGCAACATAAATTTCTCTTTCCATTGATGTCGTGGTTGTCTCAAATTTGTTATCCCTCCTAACTTTACAGATGCCTGGTCCTATGAAAACTCCCTCTTTCAATTTAGCTTCAGATAAACAAGGAAACTTTTTACACATACATTTAAAGCAATCACCATCTTTTGGAAGAGCCTTAACAAACTGCTTCATAACAACTAATTTTATGTGCAGGGGGTAATAATATATTTTTGATCAACCAAGCTTTCTCGATTTAAAAATTTGGTGACTGGAACAAGATTCTGAATGTTTGGCCAATCTTTTCTGACCCATTGTCATGGCTGATCCACTCATAAATAAAACACTGAAATTTTGTATACCCGTGTTGTAGACCGGCATGGCGATGATTTTTAAATCATTGCAAATGGTCCAACCGTGGTTGTCATATCTTATTTTGTTGACCGAGAGCTAGGTTTTCATATCTTTCTTTTAAATTCACCGAGTGGCTCCTTACTGAAGAAGGACAGGTTTAATGCTCTTTTATGACGAATCTATAAAAAGCCTTCATTCATGTTTTTTGTAGGTAACCTTACATTTTGCCATCAATCCAGAAACATCTGAATAATAAATAAGGTTCTCGACTTTGTCAAAATACTGAATAAATTTCTTCTCACGATTCCTGTAGCAATAAAAAGTGGTTCCTTTGACCAATAAGTTATTGTATTTCAATCCGGAGCCTAATAATTCAGATGTCTCTTTATAATGACCCAAATCTTTATTCAAATCATTAAGTTCAACCTGAGAGAAAATCTGAAATGGATTGTCTTCAAAGGGGTTATATTCTGTATCGGATTCTTGAATGTCGGGATGTTCAGAGCCAGAAGATTCGGAAGAGAAAACTGGTAATTCTGTCGGAGGCATAGGCACTGGCATATCAGGTCCATAATGAACGAGGCGTATGCCCGAAGGAAAGTTTGTAGGGCACGAAATTACTAGAATTGTTTTTGATTATATCCATGGGTATGTCAGGAACAAAAGTAACAGTCATCAAAGTGGTTTTTGGGCTCTCTAACTACCATTCGAATTCGAAATCGTAAGGCAGTCTTCTTTCCTTTGAACCATAAACTTAAATCATTGACACATTGGACACAAACGTTATGACGAGCCCATGATTTGTCTTGGTCTCCCAGTTTCATGCCAAAATATTAATTAAGCCGTTTTAATTAGCCTGTAGTGTTCATCTTGTGATTTTTAATGACACAAAGTTCGCTGCAAATGTAGCAAAAGTCATCAGGCATATTTTAACAGCTTCTTGAACTGGAAACCATCTCCACAGAGTAAGTACTACTGCTTACATAAGGTGACTGATGAGGATTCGCTCGTCGCTATAGGTTGACACTGATTCCGACGGAAAAAAGACATTACTAAGAGGGACATTGTGCATTAACAGGCTTCTGTGAATCTGTCTAATCGGTGATCCGGAACAACATTGAAGCTTTAAGAGCCTTAAAATACTAATTGCGCTTTTGTAGTTTACCACAGAAGGGTATTTCGAGGGTTTCAGTAAGGTAAAATGATGTCAAAACACGAAGGAAAAAATCAAAGCAGAAAAGTAAAATATATGAGAAATATTCATAAAAACCCACATAAAATTTAATTTTTCAAGAAAATGTGACGTGAAAGACATTTCTAATGACTTTTTTCACAATCAGTACTAAAACATACGTAAAGTTTAGTTGTCACATCCCTTGTATTTTTTTCCGTGTAGGCCTGTGTAATATAACTATACGATTTTACGTAGACTTTCATGGGATGTTTAGAAACACAATGAACCAAGCCAATGTTTTTCCTTTACAAAATAGAAAATTTCAATTTCTCTTTAAAAAATGTTAATAATAACATTCATTAAGTATTTTTTGTTCTATAACTGGAGTAACAAATTATGAGTTAAAATCTTGGGATGATATTTGTCTACACACTTATAAATGAATATGCTTCCATTTGGTTCTGAATTCCTATTATTTATATATATATATATATATATATATATATATATATATATATATATATATATATTATATATATATATATATATATATATATATATATATATATATATATATATATAAACGCAACTAAAATAGTTCAGTGATTTTTGATGTAGGATCGGCATAACTACAGCTCTAAAGATGCCAGTCACCAAAATCTGTGTGTCAAAACGCTAGAAATGCTACTAAATTCTGTGAACAGTGTGGTGACTGCTCTCACAGCTGTACTACTGAATGATGGACTGCACATTGAACAGTTACTGTAGTAACAATTAACTGTAATTAAGTTTATTTTTAAGTTCCCAACATTTTTCCTTTGTATATCATTTTTATTCTATAAAACACTATAGCGACATCTCTTTGTCGCCGTATCTTTTTATCTTGATTCGCTTTTGAGTTATTAAATTTTAAAATTTGTCCTGACTTTTGGATCACATGGTACACACACACACACACACACACACACACACACACACACACACACATATATATATATATATATATATATATATATATATATATATATGTGTGTGTGTGTGTGTGTGTGTGTGTGTATGTGTGTGTGTGTTATGAAGTAAATGAATTTCTTTAGATTAAGTTAAGATCGAATTTGAAAGAAAGGATGTGAAAATAATTATTCTATTGATTAATGATAAAAAATGATGTGAGATTGATGTTATTGAAAAGAGATACAGTAAATTATATACCTACCTTCAGAGGTTTATTCCATTTGAAAGAAACAGTTCTATCTTTGAAGGGCAATGTTAAATATAACGTATTAATTTCTAATATAACTAAATACATTGGCGATAAAAAGACGCAAAAACATATTTTTTCTTCCTGAAATACTCCATGTAATATATTCAATGGAAGAATATATATTTAAATTTCATAAATGCAAGTTTTGCATAATCTAGTTATTTACTTGTAATAAATAAAAGTAATTTATATTTAAAATAAATATTTACAGGAATTTAAATTTAAATCTATATCTGTTTATAAAGTAAAATCAACAGAAACAAATGAACTAGAGTAAAATGATTCTGGGATAGAATTTCTTTATAATTTCCCCATGTACATTTTAACCTATTCTTGTAATTATTTAAGACTGCAAACGCTAAAATAAATAAAATATTTTTAATAAAATGACTTAAATTGAATATTGATATCTCTGAATAAACAATATCTATACATATATTTATATTTACCGTATATTCAACAGTGAGAATATTTGGAATATTTACATAGCATTATAAATATAAAACAAAATATTGTTCTTAACATTTAAGGTTGTCATACAAACAATAAGGTTTCTGAGTAAATAAATAAATAATAATATACACATAGCTTTAAATTAAATTTCAAAACTTTATATTTTAATGTTTTACTTGATACTCAATGTTATTTACATAAATGCTTAAATATAAATTTTCTAGGTCTGATAAAATCTGATGCTTTAAAAAAATGACTTTCGTGAAAATCCCTGTTAACTTTCAGTGAAATGTTTTGTAATATTAAAAGTACAGATTCAGTTAAAGATACAGGAAAATGATGTAAGATATTTCCTTCAATGAATGTAAGAGATTTAAATCAGAGAAAAAAAGTTGGTGAAACATTCCTGTATTTACTGCTGTGATATATTGAAAATTTACCCATACACTTGAAGATAAAGAAAATGGAAATGAAACAAAGTTTTAGATTAAATTAAATTTTCTTTCCGAAAAGCAATATGGTCGAAACGATCTAGCAGTTAATAAACTAAAATGAAGTGGAATTTTGTTTAAAAATGTGTCTTAATTTAGAAATGATATTTGAGTTATTTAAAATTTAGACTTTGAAGGTAAAAGACAATCTAACGTGTAAAATATTATTTAACACTAAAACTACCGGACATTTTTATAAGGGCAAAAATAATGAAAAATGGGGTCTATTTTCCCTTCTTGGTAGATTAAGTGTTAAAGTATTAACCCCCCCCCCAAAAAAAAACATTAATTTAATAATATGTGGATAGGAAATAACCATTGTTCTTTATTTTGCAAAGAGTATTTTTTTCTTCTGTTAACTTGGCACTGGAAATATAAAACAATACAAAATATACACAGCTTATTATAATATTATTCTGCATTCTTGTTGAGTACATATTTTGTTTCATAGTTCCTAATATAAAAATATATTCACTACATTTTTATAATACATATACTGAATGATTTTATTATCAGTAGAAAGTATAAAGGCAGTCAGTGATTTTCTTCCGCCAAAGCAATAAAATACAATAATTTGTTAATCGTAAAAAAATATTTTATTATAAAGTGCTAATCAAAGACACAAAAAATAATGTATTTTTTATTTGGGTAAGTATTTATTTGTAAGTTGAAATTTTATAACTCCAAATTTGTACAGATAATGTTCGAACTTTTTTAAAACGATTTTGGTTAGCGGTATTAAAATATCTTAAAAGGCAAAATTTTGGTCTGCGGCTTGATTTTTTTTTCATAATAGCGTTTTTAACGAAACAGTGGTTCGAAGACTACATTTATGCTCTTTCCTAAGAGAAGTATACAAAAACGATGTAAGAGCCATGGTTTTGGGATATCTAAAGCGTCGAAAGTTAATATTGTCAAAAAGAAAGAAAAAACTTTAAAATGGAAACTGAAGTGGTACAAAAATTCCAAAAAAGTATCCAAGGAAAAAACGAGCATCGTCGACTATTGCAAAGGTACGTTGGGTAGTGTTAAAAGAAAATATCCCAAGTCAAAGGGCAGTTGTAAAATCATTAAAATACTCGGTGTTCACTATAAACAAAATGATAAACGTGGATTTAAATTTTAAAAAAGCGAAAAAACTCAATGTGCATCGTCTTTTACTAAAGAATATCGCTGAACGCAGGACAATCTGCAAAATTCTGTATGAGAATTATTTATTCCAAAGAAAAATGGAAAACAAATTATCACAATAGATGAATCATTGGTGTATTTAAAGGATTTCAACAAAAAAGAGCCATTTATTATCATAAAAGGGGAGACAAAATTAAGTACATGGTTCAAAGAATCGAAAGAAAGTTATTCTAACGGATTTATGATTGTTGATGGTTTTTCATATATTGGCAAGTTAAAAATAAAGAGAGTTGAAAAGAAATGTCAAGAATAACTCTAAATACTATAAGGATCATATTTAATAGCCAATTTTACTGAATGATATACCATCTCTTTACACGCAGTGCCATTAATCTGTGGAATTACATCAAGAGAATGCTAGCAGTCACACATCAAAATCCACTGCAAATTTCCTAAAAGAAATGGAACAAAAAATCGGTATCTAAGCCATAACCTTCACTAATATCCCCATTAAATCTCCCGATGTATCACATATGGATTTTTGTGCTTTTGGATTTTTAAAATCTGCATTATCCACTAGTCGTCCCAACACCCTTTAGGACTCTGAAAAGCTGTTTAAGAGGAATGGGATAGAATACCTCTGCTGACACTTCAAAATGCATTATTACCGTAAAAATTATAGTGTTTCAAGATAGTTCAGAATAAGGGCTATCAAACAGAACATTTCTAACATAAGAATATTATGTAATTTAATTTTGTTACTACAATATACATTGTCTAAAAAATGTATGAACAGCCTCTGTACTATTGAAATAAATTTTAAGATTTGTGAAATGAGAAAGTGTTATAAAAAGTCAATGTTCTTAGAAAAATATTTTTTCATAGGGATTAATTTGATATATAAATACCAAGAAAAAATTAACAAAATGTAGAGAATTACATTTGTTTATGATGTATGAAAGTTTGAATCCATTGGGTGTACAATTTAATTTTTTTTTCTTTACAAAGGAATATTGGAGAAACATATATAAAAATATCTGGGCTATTTATATTTTCCCATAACTAAAACATTAGATTTCTAAAAGATTGTAATTTTATCAATTCTGTTACGAAGTAAAAAGTATAGAAAGAAATTTAAAAAATCTTATAAATTTAACGGGATATAATACTTTTAGCCAAAAAATCCTCATTATTTGATGAAAATATTTAAACAAGGATAGTACAATTTTAGTCACAATATTCATTTCTTTTTTTGTTATTGTGACTCACAGTACCATCATTGCTCGGGTTGCGTGAGAAATGTCAATATAATGTTATGCAATAGAAAAGAAAGTACTGATTCAGATGAAGATAAAGGAAAGAGAATGAAATGAAACATTTTCTTTAGATTAAATCTGAACTTATGCCTGAAAAACAAGAGTTAATAATAAAAGTCTGGTGATTAATGAAATTGCAAGAGGTTGAATTTTCTTTTAAAATAAAATGTTTTAACTTATATGTTAACTAAAAAAAATTCATTTTAAAGAATAATTATTAAGTTAAAATACCTCCTAAGTGTAATTTGAATTTCAAACACAGCACTACCGAAATCCTTTCAAGTTAAAATCTTCATTTAACTATTACTTTTTATCAAGTATTAAGACACTTACGTAACGTAGTTCATGGTTTTGAATTTCTGTACTGATATAGCCGTTTAAAATGTGCTTTAAGAAAAAGGTCCCAGTCATCTTGATACAAAAAAGTAGGCCTGCAAACCAAATGGAACTAATGCCAAGATAAACTATTGGTGATAGCATATTTTTTTACAGTATTAAATTTGTAGAAGATTAAAAAGTACATATATTCTAAAAAAATTACAAAAAAAAATTAATATTTCTTTAATTATTGAATATTTGTCTGAATTTTATTTAATGTTTATCGCTTTTGATAGACTATATGCGCCATATCCCAGAGCAAGTGAGCTTGATGTTGGCTGCTGTACCACCAGTGTCCAGTATCGCTTCTTCTACCCTTGATGTTCAGCAGTCCTTGTAATAAAGGCATTTATTATAACAGGAAATAGGAAGGATCAGTTTCAAACACCTGCTTATGTAACCGCTTAAATATTTAAAAATTGGAAATCATCCTTAGGAGGATGGGGAATGCTCATCGCACCTTAACCGATTAACTAACAATTTTTTTTGAAAAAAATTTTAAAAAATCATCACATCTTTTTTTTATTATGAAATACGAGGAAATGAAACAAAACGAAATATGTAGGCATTAAATTGAAATTTTAATTTTTTACAGTTGTAAAAGCATTTAATTTTAATATGAGTGTACTATCCCAAGTTATCTCGGGCAAATGGAAAAAAAGTTAAATATTTGTCTTTGTGTGATAGTTTGTGAAACAAGGGACAACAGAAAGTAATACCTGACATTCTGAACACTGGTAATTGGTCTCTTTTCTTATTGGCTTGAAGGTGAAATCTTACGAGAACACAGAGTGCACTGTCTCGTTTTTTAGTAGCAGGAATAGCATCTGGAAAATGCTTTGAGGTTAACCCTAGTGATAGAGGACTAATACTGGGTCTTTCCAATGTCGTAGAAAACTCGTCACAATAATTTTCTAAAATTAGTTTTCTAATTAGTGGAAAACACGTGACCAGTTCTGCCAAAAGAACCACGAAGCCAACAAAACTTTGCAAACTACCTATCATAACCGAATATTTCCTTTCATTTCTTCCAGAGCAAGTAAAACCGTAATAAAACAAATCGTACAGACAAATTCTGATTCACTCGAATTTTCTCAGGATAATAATTAACAGCAATATGTACAAATCCGAGGTAACTCGGGATAATCAGGCAAGCGGTTAATGCTACATTTGGGGTAATTCCGTTTGCGTATGGATGAATCGTTGCATGTATGACTTTCCGGTATGTAATGTATAATATTATCCCATATATTCCAATAGTTAAAACATAAGTTTTTTTATTCCTCTTGACTGAGGTTTGATTTCGAATATTTTTTCTTCTTTCTTCTAAAGGTAATAGGTGCATGCATGGAATTAATTTTTCTTAAGGATAACTGGCCGCAGAAACATCATTTTAACGTTTGAAGAACGACCATTTCAAAACGTTTTAGTGCGTTTCCATTTTATTACGACATAATTTAAGAAATAGTTAAATCCATAACAAATGACATAAAATTCTGACTCTGTAACTATAAATGATAAATTGTCTTAAAATATACATTTATATCATCCGTTCAAGACGAAGTATTTCCTTTACTCATTTTTGAGGAATTATGTATGTTACACCATTACTACGATGGATAGATGTTTTGGCCTCATTAATTCAAATAACACTGTCTGATTCATTTGATTTCGCCGGAAAATGATTTAGTTGGTGTTGAACCTTGTGTGGAATATTTGCAAGAAACCTTCCATTACTTTTCGTCATTTCTCTATGCATATTTTCGGATAATTTTCTTCTATCACGTAATCTTGGTCTTCAATTCATATTGTGTATCTTTTTTTTTACCTTTATGATTTTACGTTTTAGTAATTGAGTAACTTTATATCTCTACAAAAAATTGCATCCTTGATAAAGTTTCCAACCAATTTCTCTTCTATTTTTTATTTCTATAGCCATTATAAAGTAATAAATATATTTTACTTTGCTTTCTAAGTGACTATTCAACTGTTTGTGTCATTTACATGATTTTATTATGATTTATAAAATTGCTAGTTGAAAGGAATTTTCATACAGTAATAAACAACCGTATTTCTATAAACAACTTTAAACACACTGACATATGTCCTCCTATGAACTTCAAAAAGTGATATCAATAGTTGAATCGTACTGTACACATCCTGTTTATTGACAAAATAAGATGACGCCTGATTGGCTCTCTAAACACTTAAACTCATGACAGCATTCTAATAAAGGAATACTTCATACCTAGATTTTTTGTCATTTGGCTGTAAAATTTTATGAAAGAACAGTTAAGAAATTTAAGAAATAAAGTTTATTGCCATATATTTTTATTGAAATTACCTTTCCAATAATATATATATAAGTGACTTTACGTTAAATGTATTTTAGATAAGCCTTAAAACTTCAAAAACAATTTTTTTCCTGGTAATTCAGTAACTTTGGCCACTGTTATATAACCCTCTTAATATAATAATTACTGGTGTGAATATACATTTATTTCCTTTTTTTTCAGTTAGATTTAAAAAAATGTAGTAATGTTAAAATGAGTATGTTAAAAATAGAAATTATTTTTTATTATTTTTCTCTTTTTAATTTTAAGTTGAAAACTGATTATTATTTTGGTAAAATCAATATTTTATTATAATTGAGTATCAATCATTTTCTAAGATTTTTCCTGATTAGTATTTAAGTATTGTTAAAAAATAGCAGATTTGAATACGTTTTGCATAGCTTAATATAATATATATTTTTATATTTATTTAGGTTCGAGAGTTTGAACTTTTCTTGTTATTAATTCCTTAAAATAATAGATATAAACAATTTGAAAAATTGTTTTTTTATTGTTTTTTATTATTTTTTTTATATTCGATATAATAGATTTTATAGATAATTTATAGATATTTTATATTGGATATAATAATAGATTTTTATATTGTATATATATATATATATATATATATATATATATATATATATATATATATATATATATATACATACATATGATATTATATGTCTTTAGAATGTTTAAATCTAACAAGCCTGATTATAACTATTTTTGATGTTTATCACGTATAGTGTTATAAACATATATTTAAAATATTTTTTTTAGGTTGTTTATAACCTGCAATATTTTAAATACATTTCTATATTATTTTAGCTTATGTTTAATTTTAAGATGAATTTTAAAGTTTCCAATAAATTATTCTGTATTTATTAAAAACATTCTCTACATATAAATTAAATGCTAAAATAATTAGGTTATCCTGATTCAACATTTATCTTTAAAATACATTAGTATTATATAATTACCATCATCACAAAGTAATCTATTTCCTTACCTCAATCTAAGTAAAAATTAGTGTACCTCTCAGACACCACCATTGAAGCAGTTTATTTATTGTCGAAATAAATGTTGATTTAATATTAAGCTTATAATAATAGCTTTGAAAATTTTCTTTTCTTATTAGCCGGATGATGAAATCAGTTTTCTTTTGAAATAGAATTCAAATTTCTGAAAGTATTCCATTACCTGCTAGGGAATATACTTAAAAAATTCTTACCAGAAAAGAAGATACAATTGTACTAGAAGATATGCTTTAAGATTTTCACTTCTATAATGCAGTTACTTTCCAAAAGGAGAAAATCTTTGCCACGTAGGAACAATCGAATAATAAAATGTATTGGGACGTTTTATTATCTAGGACGTTTCGAAGATTCAAAAGAAACGAATTATGGATGGAAAGTAGCTGCCGGCAGTAGAAACACTTGCTAGAATTTAGAAACCTGTTGTTAAAGGGAAGAATTTTAGTGCAAACTTGTAGAAATTACTCTTTGTAAATTTTGGAAACAACAATTGCACAGTTTTTTTTTGCCACAGGATAAAAATTATGGCAAACATTTTTTTTAATAATGCAGAAGATTCTATGTGAAGAATATACGGATCGAAAAGTTATCAAATATCCCCTTGATGCAGTATTCAATATACACATATTATATTTAAAAAAAGCTACCCGGTTGAAATCAATAGTTGTTACCATTTCGAAGACGCAAAGAAAAGAAAATCTTTTAAAAGTAAAGACTTTGCACATTAGATAAAAGTATTTTGTTTTATGCTAGATGAATGACAACAGTGATAATTTACAATAAAATTCCTTTATATGCAATGCATAGGAAGAACGTTTAACTTTTTCACTCAATATTTTTAGATTTAAATGAAATCATAAAATCAGATGCTATAGTTGGATTAACACACTTTATTGTAAATTGACCAGACGATTTTTAGTACTGTTGAATTCCGAAGTTAAACACGACAAAATGAAGCCCATGAACTTAAAAAATCAATTCAATTATTTCAAATCCTTAGA
>CM063505.1:126533607-126541107 GCA_032207245.1 Pardosa pseudoannulata | reverse complement strand
TCAGGTGATGCTTTTGTTTTACCAATACTAGGAAATTGTATATTATGAATTTACTTTGGACATTGCTCTCATGTTCATGACAATAACAAATAATAAAATCACTGAATTATATCTGCAACATATTAATAGAATTTAAAATAGGTAATTTTAAACTTTATAATTCATTAAATTATTTTAAACCCAAATTTTCTTTGGGAGGAATGGTAATATACAATTCTCATTTGGGAATAGGGTATTGTATATTCATTGACGACTAAATATACGACTACTAACTGAGAGTACTAATAATACTACTAAGTTAGTACTACTAAGTACTACTAAACTAATAAGTACTACGGATTTACCAATGTACCACTAACAACAAAAACTGTGATGCACCTTTCTACTACTAAGAGTAAGTAAATTACCACTAAGGTAAGTACCACAAAGGTGCTTACCTTAAATTAAATTACCACTAAGGGACTTATGATATATAAGCCTAATAAAATGTCTATTTTTATGTTTCTTTACACTTTATGTGTTGTGATTACTTTCTCAATTTGTTTATAAAGTTAAAAAATTGAGGATCAAAAGGAGTTGCAGACCAATCATGTCATAGAACGCAAATACAAGATTTTATTGGATCAAATCCCATCTTCTACCATTGGTTAATTCATGTAACTAAATATACAACGCACTTAAAAGAACTGTAAACAGTAAAAAAGAGTTTATATTAGAGTTTATATTAGGATTTAGAGCTTTTTAAAACTTCTATTTTAAAAACTTTTAAACTTCTAAATTTAGAAAATTATTGAAAATCATATATTGTTTTTAATTATCGTTATTATACAAAAATAGTTTGTCAACAATAACACCACCATAGTATGAAATATATTTATGAAATATATTTGTGAAATATACTTATACCTCATAAAATTTTCTTTGGCATTCAAGAGAACTACTACTGAAAATCATATATTGCTTTTATTTATCTTTATATTACCATACATAACAGAAATAAAAGTATCACTGAGTATAGTTGTTATATGGACATGTCTTATAGACTTTCTTTAAATTTAACTATTATAAAAATTCAGTGATAATACCACTACATTTTTAAAATAAATCTTTCCTACAATAAGTTTATATAGATAAATGTACTGAGAACAATAATACTCAAACTGTTTTAGTCAAAAAATGGAGCTTCAAAACCTTTGGCAGTTCTAAGTTTCGCAAAGAAAAATGCTGACAAATGCGAAAAAGAAGGGAACGAAAATGAGCCAGAAAAGTCTTTTGTTAAAAATTTTCCTGAGTTGATTTACACTAAGAAAAGAAGTTGAAAGTCCTAGAATGATACATTTCGTTTTCGCTCAATGATTTCTTTACGTCTTACATTGAAGTATCCCAAAAATGTGTCGATTTAGTGACGAATGCATAGAGAAGTGCTGGAAAAACTAAAAGATGAATAGAAAAAAACAGGTGATGCTTTTGTTTTACCAATACTAGGAAATTGTATATTATGAATTTACTTTGGACATTGCTCTCATGTTCATGACAATAACAAATAATAAAATCACTGAATTATATCTGCAACATATTAATAGAATTTAAAATAGGTAATTTTAAACTTTATAATTCATTAAATTATTTTAAACCCAAATTTTCTTTGGGAGGAATGGTAATATACAATTCTCATTTGGGAATAGGGTATTGTATATTCATTGACGACTAAATATACGACTACTAACTGAGAGTACTAATAATACTACTAAGTTAGTACTACTAAGTACTACTAAACTAATAAGTACTACGGATTTACCAATGTACCACTAACAACAAAAACTGTGATGCACCTTTCTACTACTAAGAGTAAGTAAATTACCACTAAGGTAAGTACCACAAAGGTGCTTACCTTAAATTAAATTACCGCTAAGGGACTTATGATATATAAGCCTAATAAAATGTCTATTTTTATGTTTCTTTACACTTTATGTGTTGTGATTACTTTCTCAATTTGTTTATAAAGTTATAAAATTGAGGATCAAAAGGAGTTGCAGACCAATCATGTCATAGAACGCAAATACAAGATTTTATTGGATCAAATCCCATCTTCTACCATTGGTTAATTCATGTAATTAAATATACAACGCACTTAAAAGAACTGTAAACAGTAAAAAAGAGTTTATATTAGAGTTTATATTAGGATTTAGAGCTTTTTAAAACTTCTATTTTAAAAAATTCTAAACTTCTAAATTTAGAAAATTATTGAAAATCATATATTGTTTTTAATTATCGTTATTATACAAAAATAGTTTGTCAACAATAACACCACCAAAGTATGAAATATATTTATGAAATATATTTGTGAAATATACTTATACCTCATAAAATTTTCTTTGGCATTCAAGAGAACTACTACTGAAAATCATATATTGCTTTTATTTATCTTTATATTACCAACACTAGTTTGTTAACACTGACACTACCATAGTATGTTTCTTTTATTTATAGTTATAAACCAAGAATAGTTTGCCAACACTGACAACACCATAGTGTGAAATATATTTATGATATATATTTATTCCTCATAAAATTTTCTTTCTTTCGCTTTAAGATAACAATTATAGAAAACCATATATTACTTTTATTTATCGTATTTATAACAACAATATTTTTTTCAACACAGACACCACTCTAATGTGAGAGCAGAGAAAGATCCTGTCTCTATCTAGTTACTAATTGTCAAATACTACTAAAGTTATTCACAAATTCTATTTTTTCAAATTCGGTAATCTTTTTCGTACGTATTTTAAGAGAACTGTTAACTCTTTTACTGGAAACAATATTTTATTAATTTGCATTTACAGGATATTGTACCATTTTAAATACATTTCTTCAGATTCTACTAAATATTTCTCCCAATTTCTGTTAGGAATTTGAAACGTAAAATCATTAATATATTTAATTTGTATATTGGTAAGCTAAGAGGTGCTAATAATTTCTCAATACGGATATAAGGAACTATACAGGTAAGAGTACAATGATGACAAGGATAAATGTAACTACCTATATTTATTCACTATAAAAAATACATTAGTTTTCATCACATTCTAATCAAGCTACCGTCTTCATTTTCTATTTTCATCCTCTGGAAAATATATAGAACCATTTAAGAAATAATTATTTTTAAGATACATACAATAAGGAGTTATCGTACATATTTTCAATATACATTTCTTGCATCATTTCATATAATACTAGATGCTCGCATTTTTTAGGACACAAGGAAATTAAACATTCGTAAAAAAACTCTAAATTTCAGAGAAAATATCCAAAAGATCTAATTTGGTTACTAAGCTATTTATTTTTTAAATTTTTATATATACTTAAAAATAATTTATAAAAAAATAATTAAAACTTATTTTTCTACAATTTTGGTATGGTAGATTCTGCTTTTCATTTTCAATAAAAATTTAAACTAATATTTCCTAGAACTCCTAGATTTTCATTACATATTACTCCTTCATTTCCATGTGTAGCATTGTGACTGGCTTAAAAATTATTCTTATATTACAAACAAATTTCTGGAAAATAACTTCAGAGATTTATTTCAGTATTTCAGAGAAATCTAATTTATGTTCAATATAATTAAAAATATGATCTAATAGAATTACTTTTTTAGAGATATTACATAATTCAATTGATTCGATTGAGTTTTAAACACTCAATCGATGTCAAACATGTTTAACTAGATATTAAAACATTTCTGATACAAGCAACACTCAATGCTTCAAACATGACAATAATTTTAGATAGAGATATATAGTGTCTCAAAAAGCTAAAGAATAGTTGGACTTCTGCTATTATAAATTTTCTTTTGCGTGTGTGTGTGTGTGTGTGAATTTTAAATCATCAATTTGGTTTTCTTTTAACCAGTTTAGTTATTTTAGTTAAGCATTAGTTTATGCGCTTATAACGTTGCTGTTGCCAATGCTACTTAGACGAGCCAAGTACGTTAGGCACAGGCCACACAGGTTAAGGCAAAGATGTGAGTTTTTGTTTAATGAACACTATTAAGGTAAAAGAACGTCTCATCGCAAGAGGGTCTCCGTAATTTAGATGCAGGTACCACAAAAATAATATTATATGTATTTTTGTGCACGTACAATAAACAGAAATGAATATAAAGTATTTCGCATATATTTCACTAAGTCTAGAATATCAACATTAAGCTAGCAAACTTCTGTTAAAATTAAAATTACTGAAAATGTAAAATATAAAGCTAAAAAATTAAGTAAAATAATTATACATAGAAAAGACAAAAAAAATATATTACCAGAATATCAAATGTTAGTAAGCTAGTTTATCTGACATTTTAAAATGGACTATTTAAAAAAAATCTTTATTCGATAACAATATATATATATATATATATATATATATATATATATATATATATATATATATATAGTATAATATATTTATAATATATATTATATTATATATATAAAATAGAAACTAAATATATATATTACCATATATGTATATATAAATAAGTAAGCTATATATTTTATAAATATATTATATATATATATAAAAATAAATATATAGTATAATAATATATATATATATATATATATATATATATATATATAATATATATATATATAATATATATATATATATATATATATATATATATAATATATATATCTATATATATATTTATATATATATATATATATATATATATATTATAAATATATATATATAAAATAAATATATATATATATATATAACTATATATATATATATATTTATATATATATATATATATATATATATATATATATATATATATATATATATATATATATATATATATATATATATGCATTAAATTGTCACAATTAAACTTATGTCGATTACTTTTAACTGAAACTATTAAATTATATAAATATTGTATTGATTAGTGTACTTTATCCAATAAAATTCACATCATTATAGTTTAAAATACATAACCTTACACATTACGTTTTTCAATTCTATATTTAGAAAAGAACGAAATGCTGTAAAAATTTGGAAAAAATGATCTGAAAAAAGTATTTTGTTACCAATGTTTTCTTCAGTTGGGTTCTACTAAAATACATTAAATGTTCCTGAATTGATATACTTCTATAAAAATATTTACTTTTTGTCATATATTTATGCACTTTGAAAGTATATATATATATATATATATATATATATATATATAATATATATATATATATATATATATATATATATATATATATATATAATATATATATATATATATATATATATATATATATATATATATATATATATACAGAGAGAGAGAAAAAATTTAAAATTTTTATCTTAGTATTAAACTTTATCGTTATACATAAAATTAATTTCCATTTATTCTGAAATTGTTAGAGCTTGAATGTTGGTCTCAAAGCCACGGAAAGTAGAAGTGAGAAAGAAGTAATTTCATTTACATTTCTAAAGTTGAAGTTGTTAAAATGTTATTGAAGTTGTTACAGTGCCCTCTCTTTCATATATAAACTAACAAATATTCAATTAAAAATATACAGTTTTCCAAACAGATACTTCAGTTAAAATTGGTAATTTCGGGAGAAAATTATCAAACTTAACTACTCGTGTCATGATGTAAAAGACTGATTTCTCGGGAGTAACGAACTAAATTCTGAAATAAAGGTAGAACTCACTGGTAAATTTACCTAATGACATGGATGATTCAACGTGAATTAAAAGGTGTTTTTTATTTTAAATATCCTTGGTCTTGAGTTGACGCATGAAAAATTGCAAGTGATGAAAAATGCACGATTATTTCTAGGTTAACATATACTAGTACCCTTTTAAAAATTGGTTTATAATAAATAGACTTCAGTTTATTTTTACTACGGTTACGAACTGAAGCCTTACGTGTCGTCTGATTAGTGCTAAAGGAGAGACAACCTAAGGGGTATACCTCCTATAGGTATGCATGTTTCTCACGAGCCTGGGAATTGACCCAAGGAATCCTATCTTAGTGTCTTTCGTGGCAGTCCTCAGCTTAACTTTATAGAGTTTGATCCTTACTGGTTTAGACCAAATTAATCTTCTCACCTTGATGGACTTCGTGTAGGCCAGCAACTGCTTTGTAGCCGTTATGGGTCGCTGTTGTGTCCACTGAAACGAGCAGTAAGTTGCTGCATGGACTTCGAGTCCGGGTCAACCGCATACTCTTATTTTTACTTGGAGTACGAGGTCACGAACTCAATACGTACGTGTCCTCTGGGAAGTGAGTGCTACACGAGAGACTGCTCATTGTTATACCTCCCATCTCCTTGAGTTATATACTTCTTACTCCTTTAGGTATATATAGGTATATTAAGTATATACGGGTGTCATCAACCCAAAGTGCTGAACGAAGGCTAGATGCCTAGGGTGTTGGCCTTCGGTACCGGAGTTACTACCAACCAGCCGGAGTAAACAACCAACCAGCCCGATGTGCCCTAGTGATCTGGGTCTTCCGTCCTTCTAGGTAGTCGACAGTTTACAGAGCTGTAGATTTTGCTGCTTATTGGGTTGGACAAAATTAATCTCGAATAATTAGCAACTTTCATAAGTCAGTAGCAGCTATGTAGCAGTTGTGGTTGCTGTTGAATATACTGGTTATCTGTGAGGTCGCAATGTGGTCTTAGATACCGGGTGAGCATACAAAAGAAATATCTTATGTCTTATGTTTACTAAGGAAATATGTATAAATTCTGTCTTCTGAAAAAGTAAAAAGGATAGCATTTGTATTATAATAACCAGAAAAGAGTTAAAAAAATTGTAACATTAACCTATAAACATTTTCTGAATGTCGATATTTTAAATACCAGTTTATATTAATCAATAAAAAATTCTGTAAATTTTTACGTTTTTCATAACTTCTTTTTACAATTTTTAATGATATTTTCAGAAAAATGTGGTTTTCAAACTAACAAAAAAAAACTATCCAGAAAAAAAAATAAAATTATAGATTCGTAAAAGATATATGTTCAATAAAGGACATTATCTTTGAATAGAGACATGATACATGTAGACACATAAATTAATTTTTAACAATTTTTATAACTTCTAATTAAACATAATTCTAATACTATAACTATATTAAATATGACACATGACAGTTTTATGATTTTTATGAGAAATAAAATCCCTTATATATACTTACATACATACATAAATACACACACACACACACACACACACACACACACATATATATATATATATATATATATATATATATATATATATATATATATATATATATATATATATATATATATATATATATATATATATATATATATATATATATATATATATATATACATAGATAGATAGATAGATAGATAGATAGAGGGATAAATTTCTAATTTTAAAAAATTTATCATTTGAAATAAATTTTATTTTTATCTAACAGTTTTGTTGAATAAATAATATAATATGTTTGGA
>CM063505.1:126513607-126521107 GCA_032207245.1 Pardosa pseudoannulata | reverse complement strand
TTAATATTTTCTTATACATTTCCGCGATACCTGCAAATGTTTCATTTCATTAAAAGTTATCAAATTAATTATCTCCTGTTAATTATAAAAAATATCAAAAAATGTAACTGCGGAAAATAGCAAAATTTTTTCTGTTATGTGCACGAATAAAATATAAAATTTTGCGTATTGAACAATGTAATATGTACACTGCTACTTTATTATGGCAGGAAATTTAAACATAACGGGGAAATAATATAATTTTGTACCAGAATTTCCCAAATTTTGTTTTAAAATTAATATACACATTTACTATAATACAAGTTTCTTATTAAAATTAATTTTAAAAAATTCGAAATATTTTGTTTTCATTAAAAACATAGAACAGATTACTTTATTTCAGTTCAATTAACACATATCCTGTCACAACTCTTAAAATTTATTTGCTTTACAGGCTCTTATTTGTAAAGAAGAAAAATACATTTTCGATACTATATGGGGATGAAATAGTAGTCTAGTTTACGATATTTCGCTTAACTTATATTTCATTATTTTTAATGTATGATAAAAAGGATAAAAAGATTATTTGGGAAAGATGTACGGAGAATTAAACGACTAAGTCAAAATGCGTATTTTTTTAATCCAGTTTCAAATTATTAATTTTGTGATATCCCGTTATTCATAATTACTGGGATAGACAGAATATGTTTTTCAAAAGCAGATGAGCATAATCATATACATAAAAATGCGTAATAATAGGATCTAATAATGTTGAATCTCGAATATGTTTTAAAATAAATAAAGTAATAAGAATTCAGGATATGAATTTACACAAATCTATTCATTACAGAGTAATTTTAGAGAAATTTTGTTAGAATCTAATCTAGTTCTAGTTCTAACTTACTAGTTCTTAGATTATCAGATTCTAACTAACTAGTTCTAATCTAGTTAGTTAGAATCTAATCCAGTTTCATATAATTTATTTTGTGATATCCCGTTATTCATAATTACTGACATAGAGAGAAACATGTTTTTCAAAAGCATATGAGCATAATCATATGCATAAAAATGCGTAATAATTTAATAACTTAATGTTGAAATTCTAAAATGCTGTAAAATAAATGAATTAATAAGAATTCAGGATATGAATTTACACAAATGTATTCATTAATGAGTCATTTTTAAGAGATTTTGTTTGAATCTAATCTATTTTGATAAATGAAAAATGACTGCAAAAGAATTGTCGGAGTTGGAAGTATCATATTTAGTTTTGTTAATTTAAATTTAGAATGTTACGTTATTCACTGTTGCTGAAACAAATAGAAATATATTTCCAAAATATGAAAAGCATATACATAAAAATATATTATAATGACTTCATATAATAATGAACTATAAATATCATATAAAATAAAATATTAAAAAAAATCAGAATTAGACTTTAAAAAAATATTTTCCATTTAGTTACTAATAAATTTAAAAGTTATTAGACTATGAGGCATAGTGATATGTTAATAAAAATATTAGGGAACAGATGTAAAGATGGGAACGAATAATTCGAAATGTTAAATTTCTTACGCTTTCTTTCGTGTTATTAACTAGCGAGATAATAATTTATTCCTAACTACTCAGACATCGAAAAGTATATATTTTAAAGAAATATAATGTTACGTAAGGATATCCTCAACATATGATTTAGACATAACATTTTAATTTATTTGTTACAAAACATTTTACTTTAACAGTTTAAACACGGAATTAAGAAAGAATAGTCCCAATGACTTCAAATTTGGTTATTATATTAATTAAGAGTATATAAATACAATAAATTTTTAAAATTAGGTGAAAAAAATTTTTGAGGGTGTTTTTAGAGATGTTCCATTATTGGAACATTGGCGTGTTACATGGTTATTTTTTACATATTTTTAAAATCTCATGAAAATGGTTAATTTAACGTCTAATAATTATATTATCTTCTTAATATTAACTATTTCGTTTATTTACCTTTAAATAATGTGCAATTGTTAACTATTAGGACACTATAGAATTTATGCAATATTGGTATCGGTTTTCCAATTCTGTAGGATTACCGAATTTCACTTTTTTTCCGTTTTACTAAAAGGTTTTTAGATTTCTATGCTTCTTAGCCCTTCGAGCCTGTTTCATAATTTTTTTTTCATATTACATCTTTTTTAAAATGACGTCAACTATTCTACACACATCGGAAGGCTTTACAGCATCTAAATTATTTTCATCAATTACTGATCATCGGTTAAATCTCCAGGTTCATAACTATCAAAGGGGTAACTGGCCAGGGCTCTAATTAGCTCTATATCTACATATTTCCAATCCGAATCCGAAAGAATTTCCGGAAAGGCTAGAGCATGATGTATTCTAATGCATCTTTCAGACATAGTTTTAAATTTATGAAAACTTTTAAATGGAACACATAGAAAGCAGGCATGCACATTTTTCACTGTCGTCCTTGAAAAACTTTATATGAAAGAAAACTGATAACTATTTCTGCAAACATATGCAATAAGACACCTTTTACGTGAAATTGCACTTGTCTTTAAATTCACAGGTGAAAGCCCTCCCCTCCACAAGCACACATGTTTAGCCACCTGATCAAAAAGAATTTTTTTCTATTGTTAGGACTTTACTGAAAGGGAACATCAATGTCAAGTGCCAATATTATAATCCTTTCGAAGTATTGCAGCTTTCATTTGCACCTTTATCTATTTATTTTCTTTAGAAAAGTTGCTATTGCAAAAGAATGCGAATGAAAATAATGTTTGCAATATCACACGACGCTTTGCACATAAATGAAAAGCGAACCCTTGAAACGCCAATATTTCGATAATGGAACAAAGCCATAAATACGTAAATTTTATCTCTAAAATTTAAAAAAAAAATTTCGTTTTGTTGTATTCCAGTGGGATATGTTGTCTAAAGATATATTTTAAGTATTTCGTTTTTTTTTCCATTTAAACTGGAATTTTGGTAAATTTAATTGTAAAACAGAGAAAATTTGACAAAATATAGTAAAATTTTAAAAAAATTAAAAAAAAAAATAATTATCTAATCAAAATAAAACTTATTGTAAAAATACTTTATGATGCCATATTAAATTGTATGTAAAAGCGATATTGTTAATATTTTTTTAGATGTGACTTTTTTATTTCGAAATTCATTTTCCATTATTGGAACATTGGTGGATAAACGGTTAAATGCATAAATATAAGCACCGAGTAAGGCGAAATGCAATTCATCTGCAATGTTAAAAATATATCTGTACAAGAAAAATAAATTGTATAAGAATAAATTAGCTTTGTTCATATTGAAACACTGTGTATGGTTAAGATATAAATAATATCTATAATAAAAAAATGCGTATTTTTTAACAGATAGTTTTTAATTTTTTTTCTCACAGCCTACAATCAAAGCACATTTTTATTTCTACTGCAACAAAATATTTATACATGCTAAGTGGGACGTTGTCAAACAAATGCATAGAATTTTATGGCACAAACTCTAATAGAATAAATTACATCTTTAAACTAGACTGAGTTAGCCATTAACTAAATTCCAGTTTCATTTTAAATGTTCCTTTGAAATAATAACTCTCATATCAGGATGTTAAAATACATAAAAGTTAAATGGTTAAATAATAATACTAGATTAGTTCTTTATTTTTTTAAACATAGTTCATAGTATTAGTACTTTATTTTTACTTTACATATAATCTTTTATTTTAAATTTTTTTTTTTAAATTATATATATATATATATATATATATATATATAATATATTATATATATATATATATATATATATATATATATATATATATATATATATATATATATATATATATATATATATATATATATATATATAAATAATATCAGTGGCTAAATTGATAATATTGTTTCGTCATATTTTATCTTAAATATAGTTTAATTAATTTTATTTATTTGATAATAAATTTTTAAATCTAATGTGATTTTATAGAATTTACAATAGCTTTAACATAGGTATTTGAGTTATGAACAGATTACGTATTGCAAGTATAACAGGACATATTTCTATGTGTTTCATTTCAAACATATTTACCTATAATTTTCATACTAAGACATTTATTCTAATGTATGTTTGAAACCGTGTTTAATTCATTAGAAAAAAAGTAACTCTTCTAAATAAGAATGAAAAAAGAAGAAACGCGTCCGCTTCTAAGCCGTGCGAAAGAATTATCACAAAGAGGGGACACGAAGAGTCGAATCTTATGTTTGATCCCGAGGGAAATCTAAATTCGTAGGGAAAGAACTATGCTATAAATGAATACGTGTTAACCACATGAAAAATATGTCCTTTGTTTCTATGAATTGGTGGAAGACATAAAACTCTAGCTATGCCTTCTAAAGAAAGCAGCAAATGTCTGGAAATTCTTGCTGCAAACCAGAACTGCGTTATGTTAAAATACAGATATAAAAATTTAAAAATATAACTGAAGTGAGTGAAACACTTTTAAAACTTAAACCTATTCAAAAGTTTTCTACATGCTTAAAGTTTATTTTTGACATGGTATCTTACTAGACACTTTCTCTAACCAAAAAAAAAAATTTGGAGAAAGAGTAGATGAATAAAAGTGACGGGTGAAGGCAAAGAAATTAGATATAAGGTTAAAGTTTATGACATTTCAGAAGAAAAATATTTGAAAACGTATCTTCACAGTTGCTTTTATGTAACAAACTTTACTCATTGTAATAATTATTTTAATTGCATGTTATATGCGTACACACACACACACACACACACACACACACATAAATATATATATATATATATATATATATATATATAATATATATATATATATATATATATATATATAAATATATATATATATATATAATATATATTCTATATATATATATATATAATATATATATATATATATATATTATATATAATATATATATATATATATATTATATTATATATATATATTATATATTATTATAATATTTATATATATATATATATATATATATATATATATAATTATAATGCAATTATATATTAATTATATATTATGTTTTATATTTTTATATATTTATTTTTATATAAGATATATTATATGTATATTTGTTTTATATATTATAAATGAAAATATATATTTAAATATAAATATAATAAAATTATATTATATATTTATAAATCAAAGAAAATAAATATATAAAATAATAGTGAAAATGATAATAGTTTCCTCATAAAAAATATTATTGAATTCATTCTATGTATTTGATAATCAATTATATCCATTGATTATAGAAGAAATAGTTTAAATTATTACTGAAATTAAAGAAACGTAACAAGTAAAATGAAATACTATGTGCATTTAAAATTTCATTTTTATGCTAAAAATTTATTAAGTATTTTGAATCGGTCTTCATTATAGTAACTCTCTAATAACAATGAAATATAAGAAATGAAGTATGTGAAAGAAAGTGACACAACGAAAAGAAAAGTAAATCTTATGTTACATTTTAGGAAAATCTAAGTTCGTAGTTAAAGAACTATGCTATAAATGAATAAGTGTTAACCACATGAAAAATATGTCCTATGTTTCTATGAATCGGTGCAGGACATAAAATTCTATCTATGTATTTTAAAGAAAGCAGGAAATGTTTCGAAATTATTACTGAAATTCAGAAGTACGTTATGTTAAAATACAGCTGTAAAAATTTAAAAATATAACTGAAGTGAGTGAAGCACTTTTAAAACTTAAACCTATTCAAAAGTTTCCTACTTACTTTAAGTTTATTTTTGACACGGTCTCTTACTAGACACTTTCTCTAACCAAACAAAATTTGGAGTAAGAGTAGATGAATAAAAGTGACGGCAATGAAATTAGATATAAGGTTAAAGTTTATGACATTTCAGAAGTAAAATTTTTTAAAATGTATCTTCTCAGTTGCTTTTATGTAACAAACTTTAGACATTTTCATAATTAATTTTAATTTATGTTATATTTATATTAAGCGCAAACATTTATATTAGAAGACGTAATTGGAAAAAGTATGATATGTTTTTATCCTTAAGCAATCAGGTCAGACATATAATAAATTTTAATGATTAATTTCATAATAAAATTTATATCCTTGAATTCAAAAATTATTTTACTTGACTAATCATTTATTTTTGTTCGGCATTATTATGTTAAAACCTGAAAGAGTCATATACAACAGTTGTAGTTTTTAGTATAGTATTAGTACTTTTGAAAACGTCAGGTTAGTTTAATTTTTCTTTATCTATCTTATCATTTGAATATTGTACATCGATGAGTTCATCATAAGAATATCAATGATTATACAGCATAGTTTTAATTAACTGAAACAAAGAAAATTTAATAAAAGATTATGTAATGAAAATAATTTTAGTAATTTATAAAATTCTATATTCATTTTCTTCATAACATAAAGTAAAATTATTTCAGTAATTTGATAAAATGTAGGACATAACTGGCACTTTAAATCCTGTTTTGGGGCAACTCAAGTTTGATACAAGCCTTTTGATTAAACTTTATTTTCTAATCTATTGTAATGTTTTATATGATTTATTAAAAAACAATAATTATACTTTTTATACTTTACATTTGGAAGCCTTGTGGTGTTAGGGTAGCGGTTTGTGGTCCCACGACGCAGGTCAGAGGTTCGATCCCCGGAGTGGTTCAAGATAGACACAGCGTTTAATCCCTTCTGTGTGTAGACAAACTGAGGATCAAGCATGCTTGAGAACTAAACACTGGGGTTTAGCGTAAAGTTGACCACCTAACCGGAGAATATATTTCGCACCCTGGGTCTTTGGTGTCAAAAAAGGAGATTGGCACCGTAGGCCTTGGCCCCCTAGGGGTTCTTGCACTGAGGAATTTAGTTTTTTATACTAATACATTTACCTAATGAATAGTTTAAAAATTGGAATTCAAATCTTCTTCTAGCCTTAAGTTATTATAATTTATTAGCAGATAGAAATAATTTTGTAGCACTATCTGCATTTATGTAACGAAGACTTTTGATCATTTTAGTATCTGGAACAAAATTAAATGCTAAAAATACGAGTTTCGGTATATTTTTGACAATAAAATGTGAAGTACAAGTTTCTACTTACGTCGTATAAGAATGCACCAAATGGCTGAAAATTAATGTTTCACATTTAGGATTGTGCTACTGAGCCACGGTAGATCAGTCAGCAAATTCAGCGATCTCTTAACTGAAAGGTTGCAGTTCAGGATCGGTTTCGCCCTGAGATCAGCCGGATTTGTCAAAGATGACTGGGACACTCAAAATTTGTTGGTGGTCCCAATGTCCTTCAAGTTCTCAAACGGTACCTCTGGCGAAAGGTTGCAGTTCAGAGCTCGAGTCGTCCTGAGATCCGCCGGGTTTGTTAAAGTTGACTGGGACGCTTAAAATATGTTGGTGGCCACAATGTCATTCAAGTTCTCAAACGGTACCTCTGGCA
>CM063505.1:126481107-126508607 GCA_032207245.1 Pardosa pseudoannulata | reverse complement strand
TGTTTCTAGCACAGACCGCTCTTGTTCTGTCTGCCTTTGGCTTACGAGAAGAGATAAAAATTATTCGAAGCACCGAATGTAACTTATTGTTACACATTGGCACACGCTTTTTCGAAACATTTCCGACGCATTAGTTAATATAATAAGGATTAATATGCCTACTGCAATAATTTAGTTTAAACGATTAATGAATATATTATTCCCGACTTGCTATTAAAAAGTACCGCAGATAAGCTAACCATATGTTTGATTAGCAGTCAAAACTTATTAAATTTTACAACCTATAACCAGCAGCTTGTTTATTGACTGAATATGTTGCATTGTATAGAATAAGTTACATCAGGATAATGAGTTCTTTTATGAAAATATATTTTATTCATTTCCTTATTCTCATACATAATTCTTTTCACAACATTAATCCTTTAAGTGCTACGAGTAGTAAAAAAATATATGCGGTACATTAAATCATATCGGAACTTGGATTCCAATACTAAAGATATAAAGTCTCCATACCTTGGACAAATATTTAATACGAAATATTTAAAATCCATTTAATATAGATTTCTCGCTTGCAGATTAATAGAGCAGTTCGCCGACAGAACATGTTCGTCCTCCTTCAAACGTTCGTATTACGTTTACGTAAGCGAAAGATTAATGAGAAAGGACTGCTTACATGAAACTCGTATGTATTACATCGGGGTGGTCCCCCCTCATCCCAAATCCATGAAGGCAGCAAAACATTACGCCTCATGAGTGTAGCGTATACCGCAGAAATGTCAAAATGCTCAATCTTGAGATAAATGGATTTCGGGACTCATGTTGGAAACACAAAATATTTTACATAATATATTATCCGATAAAAAGGTATGATTTTAGAAATCAATTTGTCCCAAAAGAAGTTATTCGAGTTAACGAAAATATAGAGTGAAAAATATAGTTATATACCAATCAAACACAATGACTGAGAGAGATATAAATCTGAAATCGTACAAATATTAAATTTGTTTTTTATTATCTTCTTTTTTATTTTCAATAAGTTTTAAATATCAGAAATTTTATTTAAATTTTGTTCATCATAAATATATCCGTAATTCATGAAGTGTAAATGCATATTTAAATTTAGTTTTCAAATTTAAATATGCATTTACACTCAATATTTATTTATCTTATATTAAGTTTTTCAATATGTTTTATATATCAGAACTTTATTTAAATTTTGTTCATCTTAACTATTTTTGTAAATCATGAAGTGTAAATGCATATTTTAATTTAGTTTTCAAATTTATCTAAAGGATAATTTCAGAAATGCCAAAATACTCAATCTTGAGATAAATGGATTTCGTGACTTATATTGGAAACACAAAATATTTTACATAATATATTATCCGCTAAAAAGGTATGATTTTAGAAATGGATATTTTCCTAAAAATGTTATTCGAGTCACCGAAAATATAGAGTGAAAAATATAGTTATTTACCAATCAAACACGAATGACTGAGAGAGATACAAACCTGAAAACCTACAAATATTAAATTTTTCATATATTATCTACTTTTAGGTTTTTCGATAAGTTTTAAATATAAGAACTTTTATTTAAATTTTGTTCATCATAAATATTTTTGTAATTCATGAAGTGGCATTACACATTGGCACATGTTTTTTCTAAACAATACCGATACATTTGTTAATAAGGCTTCATATACCTACTTCAATAATGTAGTTTAAAATATTAAAAAATATATTATGACCAACTGGCTCTTAAAAAGTGGCGGCAGATAATAACCTTATATTTAAATAGCAATCAAAACTTATTAAATTTTACAACCTATATCCAGCGGTTTGTTTATTGACTTAATACGTTGCATTCTATATAATAAGTACATCTGGATTATGAGTACTCTTATGAAAATATATTTTATTCATTTCCTTATTCCCATACATAATTCTTTTCACAACATTAATCATTTAAGTGCTACGAGTAGTAAAAAAATGTATGCGGTACATTAAACCATATCGAAACTTCGATTCCAATACTAAAGTTATAAAGTATCCATACCTTGGACAAATATTTAATACGAAATATTTAAAATCCATTTAATATAGATTTCTCGCTTGCAGATTAATAGAGCAGTTTGCCGACAGAACATGTTCGTCCTCCTTCAAACGTTCGTATTACGTTTACGTAAGCGAAAGATTAATGAGAAAGGACTGCTTACATGAAACTCGTATGTATTACATCGGGGTGGTCCCCCCTCATCCCAAATCCATGAAGGCAGCAAAACATTACGCCTCATGAGTGTAGCGTATACCGCAGAAATGTCAAAATACTCAATCTTGAGATAAATGGATTTCGTGACTCATATTGGAAACACAAAATATTTTACATAATACATTATCCGATAAAAAACTATGATTTTAGAAATAGATTTGTCCCTAAAGAAGTTATTCGAGTCACCGAAAATATAGAGTGAAAAATAGAGTTATGTACCAATCAAAAACAAAGGACAGAGAGAGATTCAAATCTGAAAATCTACAAAAATCAAATTTTCCATATATTGTCTTCTTTTAAGTTTTTCAATATGTTTCAAATATTAGTACTTTTATTTAAATTTTGTTCATCATAAATATCTTTGTAATATATATTAAATATATATTTGAATTTAATTTCAAATTTATCTAAAGGAAAATTTTAAAAATTAATAGTTGTAAAAAAGCATCTGACTTGTTTATTTCGTGAAACAGTACATTGACTTTCATATCAAAAACATTTATCTTAAAACTCATTTCATTAGTTTATATTTGTCTTATAATTGAGTATCTTATGTTTTGATTTCATAATTAACTTGTTAGTTTTAAAATAAAAGTAAGAGTCACAAGTAAAATCAGTGGCTACTCACTACCTCTAATTAAAAATATTTTTCATCCTAGCATGTAATACAATTATGTTATGAATATTTATACATTGTTAATTATTTCTATAAATC
Organism: Pardosa pseudoannulata; assembly: GCA_032207245.1. Taxonomy (NCBI): domain Eukaryota; kingdom Metazoa; phylum Arthropoda; class Arachnida; order Araneae; family Lycosidae; genus Pardosa; species Pardosa pseudoannulata. Next base: position 126,505,623 of record CM063505.1, on the reverse strand, counting down.
AAAAGAGACCAAATACTTAGTGAATTAATGCAACAATTTCTGAGATCCTCTTTGATCCTTTTAACGCTTTAACGTTCAACTTAATTTAAAATTGAAATTAAAACTTTTAAAATTATGTTCTAATTCCTGGCTTTTGTCTTAAATTAGCGTACATTCATTAGCAACCTTACCTCAAGACGTTCTTTTTTAATCCTTACTCGTCAAGTGATTTTATATAGATTTATTAGTGATTCATCCTGCACTGCGTTTTCTGCCTTTACACCATTAAATTATTAACATTTTGATTTCAAACCTGATATACACACTGTCTGACACACACACACACACACGCACACACACACACATATATATATATATATATATATATATATATATATATATATATATATATATATATATATATATATATATATATATATATATATATATATGTCGTGGTCCAATAAACACACTAGTAAAATGTATAAATCAATCCACTCTCAAGTAGTTCTTTTGCTTCTCTTTATTAATCCATTTCACACGCTACTCAACAATGGCTTCTCATATTGGCGCCCAACTGCTAACAAAGGCAGTTTTCACTGCTTCGAGGAGCCACGTCTGACCGTGGACAGTGCATCCTGCTCTCTCTCTGCACATATCACTGCGTGTGAGCCGTATTTATGTGACTAATAACGCGAGGCGAGTTCCTCCCATTAAAAGAATCCCTAATTAAAATCTCTTAAATTACTTTATATTTTAAATCCTGACATATATATATATATATATATATATATATATATATATATATATATATATATATATATATATATATATTATATATATATATATATATATATATATATATATATATATATATATATATATATATATATATATATATATATATATATATATATATATATATATATATATATATATATATATATATATATATATATTATATATATATATATATATATATATATATATATATATATATATATATATATATATATATTATATATATATATATATATATATATATATATATATATATATATATATATATATATATAGATAATTTCCTGTAAATAGTCAGGGATTTTTACAAGTATTTTAAAGGAGAATTTCATAATTTTGAAATAGTGTATTTTATTCTTGCTTTTAATATCTTTTGTAATACGTGATATCCGATACTATAAAAAATATTGCATGCAAAATTAAAATTCGAAAACATTTTTGTATAACTTTGAAATTGTATTCGTGATGTGTTTATCAAATTCAATTATTCGCAGCTTTTTTTGAAATATTACGTGATAAGAATATTTTCTTTTAAAAGATACTTCGATGAGGATATCTTAAGCAAAAGTTCAGAAGTGTATAATAGTTTATACTGAAGTAACAAAATCTTTGCTAACATTATATAATTTTATTAATTTATTCTATGTTTTAGCATAGTTTATCTGCCCACTAACTACATTTCATTATTAAATTATTGGACAAATTTTAAAGAACACATTTCAATGACTCTGTTGGATTATTAGAAATCATTATATCGGAAAAGATATTTAGGGTTGTTTATTTTAACACCCCATGCATATTACCGCATATATTTGAATACTTGACTGAAAAGTAGTCATGCATTTACTTTGCTTCCTGAATTTATTTTCAGAGGTATACTTTTGATAGCAGAATGTTTCATTTGAGTTTTATTACATGCATGAATTTATAAATATATATTGATTGAAATTCCCCATTTACTTAAAGAATTTTTTTAATAATTTAGCCCTTCAACTTAGAAGGGTTCCTTTTTTTTTGTCATAAAGCATTACAGCTTAATATGCTTTCAATCATATCTTGCATTAATGAACTCTAGTTTTATAAATCCCACTTTTTGTCTTTTTTATAGAAATTGATTATATTTATATTTATAGAGTTATTCAAAGACATAATTATCTATTTTCATAAAGACTATAAAGGATTAAAAAGATTCTACATAACATCAATAATCAAGTTCTTTTGATAAAATTTCCATCACTTTTTCACTGATAATTGTCTATGCTATAATCATAAAAGATAATTTCATGCACTAATTGTTATAACAATTTATCTATGTAAAAATGCATATCTCTTAATGACACTTTTGAAAATTTTTTTCTTTTATTTTAAAGAACAAGTTCATCTTATTTTGAATAGTATTATTATCATTCTCTTTGTTATTTTGCATAATACGAGGCATTCTATATATATATATATATATATATATATATACATATCTATACATATATATATATAATATATATATATATATATATATATATATATAATAAGTACTTGTGTACATGTATATAAATCTATATATATGTATGCATATTATACATAAAGATATATATATATATATATATATATATATATATATATATATATATATATATATATATATATATATATATATATATATATATATATATATATATATATATATATATATATATATATTTGTCATCACTATAACTGTTGTAACATAGACAGTTATTTTGTATAAACATTTCGTACACGACATGCCATATGTGAGAACCCAACATTTTCTGGTGATGAAAATATATCATTTCAAAGCTTACAAACTGAAACAGGTCCACAGTAACTGCATACATTAGGCGTTATATATTACAGGTATTACACTAACTGCAAGTTATTTTAAGACATTTGAGCTTCAGTAATTCATACCCATTTATAAAAGTGAACTAGTAAATAAGGATTAAAATATTTTATTTCAATATTTTAATGCATAATTTCTGTTACATTTTAAAAAAATTAAGAAAAAATATTTCAAGTTTTTACACAAGTTTTAAATATTTCAGCAAATTTTTCTGCAATTTTATAGTTTAGAAAGCTCTATATACATTATAAATACTCAACGTTTTTTAGTCAATTTAAACAGGTTGATTATCAGTAGACACTAAGATATCTTTAGATTGTATGGTACACCTTAAAGTGAAAACTGTTTTATACATTTTAATACTATTAAATACTGTTTTACAAATCAATGAGTTTCTAAGTTGCCATTATTTTAAAGAACTAGAAATGTTATAGAATTATTGTGTAAATTAAAAAGAATTACTATGGTAATATATGTAATTTTGAAGATAGCTCACAGGAGAATAGTTGATGCAGTTAACCTTTATAACGTACAGGGAACTTGATTTAGGCTTGGAAAATAGCACGAAAAATTTTTAGTTAACCATTCAGGAAAAGGCTACGAATCTTTTATTCTCAGAGTATGGAGAGTTATTCTTCTTGGAATTCTCTAAACAATGATCTTGAAAAGTTAGAAAAGACGTTCTTAAAGAGAACAGAATGTATTCCAAAGTTACATTTAACTTTAAAATTACTTCATAACAAGGAAATACTGCGTAGGAATTGTATCAAGATAATTTTGAGTGATACTATCGAAAATCTCAAGTTTTACTATTCTAAATAACTTATTTTAAACACTATTTAATATGACAGAATAAAATTCTAAATATATAAAGACATTTAAGCTTCAAAGCTTTAGACTGCTTTATAAAGTACATATAAATTCAATTTGTTTGGGTGAAATTTAATTCGAATTGTATTATTTTTTAGTATATTAAAAGAACTTAAGAGCCCTGCATTTTGCGTTCATGTTCTATTTTTGACACACACAAATTTCTAATACACAACATACTGTAATTACTAAAGTGTTTTCTTGTACATATAAGATAGTTATTACTTATTTTCATTTAAAATATATTTTCAAAAAAATATGTTTTGCATCTTATTTAAATCACAATAAATTAATATTTGAACTATAATAAATTTTCTTCTTATTTTACTTATATTAAATTAAATTATAGTATTTAAAATTTGTGTATATTTCTATCCGTTAATTTTAAACTATAATTTAGTGAAAATTTTGAAATTTTTTAAAATCTTAACTATAAGTAAAAAGTGAGAAAAATGATAAAAATTAATGTCTTTTTAAACGCATATTATCCTAAATTTGTACTTAAATAAAATCATACATGCATTTTTTAAAAATATTTACTATTATTTTTCATTTTTAAATATTTTACTTGGACGCTAAAGGTAAGCTATAAGTTTATTCTCATATCCTAGAAGTTATGTTACGAAAAATAAGTCTCGCTATTCATAAAAGAAATGCAAAGAGCATTCTCTAGATTTATGATTCAATATTTTTTAACAAGGACGATAATGAGTCCAGGATTTAATACTTTAAGCAGCGTCTTTGGTAAAGAATATGTCAACAGTTGGATACGTACCTAAGAAAAACAGTACTAAATTACAGTTACTAACAGTATTAGTGCTTTACACGTTTAGCCAGCAATTGTATAAAAGCTAAATTTCCAACAAATATATGGTGAGAACCTGAAAAGTATTCACTTTTAATCCAATGACTCAAAAAACATACTAAATGGTATATCAAATTTTAGACAAATCAATGGAATATAAATTATACTTAATTCTCATAATGTCCAGAAATATTTTAATAAAATATTTAACATAGTCCTTCATTAATTTTAAATAAATGTAGGATGTATAATGTAACCCAAATGTAATACCCCATGATTCATAAAAACGAATAAAATCAATGCATTAGAGTGGAATAAACATTTACGAATATATTTATTTTCTACAATTTCAGAGAAACACATGGAAATAATACAATACTAGGTAAATTCACAATCGTTATTTCCTAAAAAAATGTTATATGTAATATAAGAAAATTCTTTGAACCCGATGTTATCTTGACTTCATATATTTGAAGCAGCCCTCTGTATCTGAACTATGATGCATAAAAATAAATGTCCTCAATGACTAAAGGTGTCATGTTATGAATCAGTGGAATGACTCTTGTGGGAACCGTAATGCAAAGCTCTGAATTAGTTTGGGTATTATCAGACAATAGCACTATTTAACGTCCACGAAACCATTCTTTATACAATAAAATTAAAGTTGTAACGTTGGAGTTCAATCTCTCTAATGGTATTGTTTACGTCAGACTTTAACTGCAATGTTCGTAAATTATAAAATAGATATATTAAGTTTTCTATTCTATTCGATGTAATATTATCATTTTATACATCATATGTATATATATATATATATATATATATATATATATATATATATATATATGTATGTATTATATATATATATATATATATATATATATATATATTATATATATATATATAATATATATATATATATATATATATATTATATATATATATATATATATGGTATATGTATGTATGTATGTTTTATTATATGTATGTATATATATTATATATATATATATATATATATATATATATATATATATATATATATATATATATATATATATATATTATATATAATATATGTGTGTGTGTGTGTGTGTGTTTGTGTGTGTGTGTGTGTGTGTGCGTAGTATCCCATTTCTTGTAAAATATTTGTTATTTAAAATCCATCTAATAAAATTCTTATTTTAAATTACACAACTTTAAAACAAGCAATTAATATTTTATGATATTTCGAGTTTATATTTAAACTTAATTTGGTGTCTCATGTTAGTGTTAACTAAAATAATTTAATTAATTAAGACTAATTGGATTAATCAAGGGTGATCTAAATAAATCAGGCAAAAGACTACTTAATATATTATAAAACGAAAAACACGAAACTATGATTAAAATATATCATACATGGTTACATCTACTTAATGTTATTTATGTTATATCTGGGAATTTTTCTTTATTTAGACGCCTGTAGACGCCTTTAAATTTTAAATTTATGTTTTTACAAAAAACACCAATTCTTAACTTTGCATTTAAAATTTTATTGCAATTTTTATGTCAATTTATTCAAGAAGTTTTCACTTAATATAAAAAAATTATAGTTATTAAAAAAACCAATCATTCTCAACTTATATTTTATCCTTCATATGTAGGAAGAATTTTATCATTTTTCAACTATAAAGATATTTAGAATTTATATTTAAACTTAATTTGGTTCCTAATATTAGTGTTAAGGATAATATATTAATTAATTAATACTAATTGGATTAATCAAGAATGAACTAAATAAAACAGACAAATACTACTTAATATAATATAAAATGATAAACAAGAAATTCAAAATTAAATTATATCATACATGGTTACATCCACTTACTGTTATTTATGTTATTTCTTGGAATGTATGCATTTTACTGAAGTACTAGATATTATTAATACTTAAGACACTTTGAAATTTCAAATTTATGTTTTTACGAAGAGCGCCAGTCTTTAACTTTGCCATTTAACATTTTATTGAAATTTTTCATATCAATTTATTCAAGAAACTTTCGTCTAACGTAAAAAAATTATTTTATATTTTCTAATAAAAAACCTATCATTCGCAACTTGTATTTTATCCTTCATATGTAGGAAGAATTTTATCATTTTTCAACTACATTTAATTAACAAGATCAATTCAAATTGTACTTACATGCAGACATAGATATAGATATATAATGAATTGAGAAGTTATTGAACAGTAATTTTCTCTACAAATAATCACTGCTACTCAATGCGATTATCTAAACCACTAGATTATTTAATGGTGTCACTAGAAGTGCATTTCAGCAAGTTGGGTTATGTCAAGCATGGGAGCTTTGCTACTCTGGAAGGGGATTTCGGGATAATGACGTAGCCAATCTAAAAAACTACTGTACCGATTGTTTAGAGTCCTAGTAAGTAGCAGCCTATATTGTGAAATTCATAGTAGCATACCTCATACAGACAAAGTAAGAGAAATTAACTTTTATATTTTAAAAGTAAGACAGTAACCCCTATTGGTTAACATGTCTTTCTTTTCACTGTGGCGTGGACACAGGCGTAATATTATTTAAAATACAGATGAATTTCTCAACATATTTCGTAATTAACATGCATATCTTTTTTTCTTGTTACGGTATATAAGAATAAAATTGGAATCAATCTTTTGAATCACAATTGTTTAAAGTTCTTGTTATATAGTTTAAATTTTAAAAAAATGCTGAGATAAATTGGTATAAAAATTTAGAGTCCTAGTGAGTAGCAGCCTATATTGTAAAATTCATAGTAGCATACCTCATACAGACAAAGTAAGAGAAATTAACTTTTATATTTCAAAACTAAGACAGTAACCTCTATTGGTTAACTTGTCTTTCTTTTCACTGCGGCATGGAAACTGGAGCAATATTATTTAAGTTACAGATGAATTTCTCCGCATAATTCGTAATTAACAGGTATATATTTTTTTCTTGTTACGGTGTATAAGAATAAATTTGGAATCAATCTTTTAAATCACAATTGTTTTAAGTTCTTGTTGTATAGTTAAACTTAAAATGCTGAAATAAATTGGCATAAAATTATATATTGGTACATAATATAGTTGTAAAAATATTGGTATATAACATCATTAGAAAAATAACTATATTATACCATAAATTACGCAATGTTCTAAAAGCAATTAACGTTGGAATTACTTACAAAGTTTAAAAGGGTTTTGCAGAATTAATTTTACAGAATTATAGCACTTATTTTACAAATATCTAGATTGATTTATAAATTAAAATTAATGTACAAATTATAGCAAGTATTAAATTTAATGAACAGACTTAAATATTCGATATGGCTATTACAAATAACCAAAACTTCAATAATAATCAAATAATTATGAACAAATTTTACTCTATATTACATATAAACTTTACATATATACATTACATATAAACAATATATATACATAATACATAATATATAACAACACAATATATAACAATATATACATATTAATATATACATTACATATAAACTTATCACATTTTTAATCCCATAATGAAATTAATAAAAATAATGTTCAAACTTTTGCTTTACAAAATGAAATATAGATTTTTTACAGATTCATTACTTGTTAGAGTTTTTGAGACACACTATATGGTAGTTTTGTTATATGTAATTCGAGAGTTAATAGTCCATATTATATATTTACAATATAGCAAACGATTTTATATATTTGTAATATAGCAAACGATTCTCTATAGTAATGAATTTTATTGATTTTTATGTTAGAATGTGTGCAAATTATATAATTACAATACTTCTAATAATAGCTGTAAGAGTTTTTAATAGCTTGAAGAGTTTTTGAGACACACTATATGGTAGTTTTGTTATATGTAATTCGAAAGTTAATAGTCCATATTATATATTTGCAATATAGCAAACGATTCTCTATAGTAATAAAATTCATTGATTTTTATGTTAGAATGTGTGCAAATTATATAATTACAATAATTCTTTTTTAAAAATATTTTTCTCCTTTCTTGACATGTATCCCTTATTTAGTAGCTTAATATGAGTTAATAGCTGTAAACGTTAATTTACATTTTGAAGTTAAATATTTTTTAATGAATTTAAGAAAAAACTTTATTATTTAAGGATATTTTCATACATTTGCATTTCAAGTATCAGTTCTTGATACGTTCTGTAACAAAACTATTCTAATTATTAAAAAATAAATAAATAAAATTTTGCTTTGTAACTTTCTGCAGTACTATGTAAAATAAAAATCATAACAAAGTATCAATTAAATATGGTGCCATCCTTAAATTCTAGAAAAAAAAAACTCGGAATGTTTTTAATTATAAAGCTTTTTCTTCAGTAAATAAAAATTGAAAATCTAATTTGACACACAAAATACTTTCTTAGCAAAAATATGAAAAACGATGGTAATTTAAAACATTTCCAAAAGAAGAGTTCCTATTTACATAACGTAATTACGTTTTAAATAGTTATCAGGGGAATATTAGATAAAGAAATAAAAACAAACATTCAAATTTTAAATATGGTGCATAAAAATAACCACACAGTATTTTTTACTTTTTTTATCTCAGGTTTATTATTTTTAAGATTAATGCATAATTCTCAAAATTAAATCATTTGCATTTTGAAAAATAGTGACTCAGTGCAGCTAAAATTGTTTTCATCTCTGGCTTAAGTTTTTCACTCTAAGAATTGCTTTTTGTTAAAAAAAAATAATGACCGGCTTCTTAATAAGATGCTGATAACGCGTTTAGTTTCTAATTTTAATTTTTCCAGTAAACAGATATCGTGACGAAAGTGACAAAGTCCACCATGCGTAAAATAGTCCTTTCTTGTAATTTTATTATACAAACTGAAATATCACATTACGAGAAAGATTTAAATTAATGCAAGAGGAAAAGAGAAAAAACTATATATATGAAAGAAAAATAATTCAATTAAATTAGCATAAAATGTGAATTTGTTTCACGCACAAAAATCTCATTTTCAAGATGAAAACACCGTGAATGTGGGACTTTAAAGGATACTTTACGGCAGTTTCCCCGGACTAATAGACTGATAGCGGTTCGGTAGTATAAGGATGGAGCCAATCTTATTTTGCGGATCATTAAATAAATGCAATTCTTTGAAATGGTATTTCATTCATCGTGCACTCTTGCGAATATCCAGTGTTCCAGTGACTTACTAAGACATTACGTAAATAAATAAATATATTTACATGTTACTTTCCGAGATAAAATGGTTCATAATTTGTAGCAGTGTACTAGCGAAAAATTACCCGAAATATTATTTTTAATAAATGATTTAGGTTATGAACCGTTATTAAACGAAATGAAACGAAAAACGAGCCGAAGTAGAAATTACATTTTGTTACTTGTATATAGTTATTTGTTAGAGTAAGATAGTTACAAAATATGTAAATAAGGGACACCATTTTCTAGTCTAAAGTAAAATGAGTATGATGGAAATCGTTTTAAATATTCAACATAATGACCAAATTTGAAAGCTGTACTGTTTTTAAAATTATCATTACAAAATTTTCTTTATAAACATTACTAAAATGTATTAATATTCTATGAAATATAAAATTACATAAAAATGTAAAACAATATAAAATGTTGAACTTAGTACAAAAAGTTTGTTTTACGAAATAATTTTCGATATCTATGTCCATGGGCTGGTCTCAACAATATCGTTTAACGACTAACCACGATTAATATCTGTTTAAACGGAGAATTGCGTCCCTCCATTGGTTGGCTCCATGGGTTTATCGTAGTTATCCTCTAAACGACTTTAGTGAGACAGACCTCAAGAATATTATATTTCCTAAGAATATAGATGGTTTTCATTCCTTGTTAGGCATGCTAATTCACTTCTATATCATCTGCATTAAAGGTTAAGAACCATAAAGGGAAACTCCCCTATTTAATGAGATTTAAAATAGACATCGTATTAAAAACTTTAGGATGTTTTTTTTTTCTAAGAAACAAAGTTCATGTTTCTTATTTTTATATCTCAGTTTGTTTTCAATGCTTGTTAGGCATGCTAAATCACTCATATGTCATCTGCTTTAAAGATTAAGAACCTTAAGGGGAAACTCCCCTATTTAATGAGATTTGAAATAGACATCGTATTAAAAACTTTAGGATGTTTTTTTTCCTAAGAAATAATGTTTATGTCTCCTATTATTATATCTCAGTTTGTTTTCAATACTTGTTAGGCATGCTAATTCACTCATATGTCATCTGCATTAAAGTAATGTTTATGTTTTATATTATTATATCTCAGTTGTCAGTGAATGTTCAGTAAAAACATCTATTTTCAGATATGTCAGTAAAGAAAATATGTTTCTTTTTCTGTTATTAAAGAAAAATCCTTTTTATTATACTTAATATATGCACGAACTTATTCACCATTATTTCATGCATTATTACAAACGAGTGCACGTAATAATGGTAATCACCATTACATTTGATAGTTTCTTCAAGACACATCAACACTTTCATAAAAAGTATAGTTTTACATTTGTTTTATATTTCCTTTAAATGGTAACTTTAGTTACGTAACTCTAGGGTTTCCTTAAAGCATATAATAATGTGATAACACTTAATGTGAATATTACTTTCTAATAAATAACATTGTTTATTATTTTAAGGTTATGCTAACAAATGTCTATTGCAAACAAACTTCCATTAAAATGACTACGCTCAGATATTTTAATATAGAAAACTTCCCCATCTTTATAATATTAATCAATACAGTCATTATACACAATGAAATGCCTGAATAAATCATCTTTCAGAACTTATAATCATTTCAGAACACTCTCTTGTGTATGTTACATATATTGTTCACTTTTTGCACCTATTTATTCCTATAAATATTATCTTAGCATCTGTAGATTTAAGAAAGTTATATTTGAGAAGATACAGAGCTATTTTAAGACTTTTATTGCATAATTATTCACTCTCAAAAATGAGATCATCACATATTTTGGAAAATTTTATCTCTGATTATTTAAGGATAAATTTGATTTTCTAATGTAAGGTACTCTCGGTTCATTCTTTTAAGAGCAATTTGTCTAGTCACAGTTTTCAGCATTGGGTTGGCTTACATGTTTATATATATATATATACTTTCTATAACGGTTAACATTGATGTCTTTCGACTAAACTTAATGATTTATTAATAAGCGTGACTTTTCATAATGTCTCTTTATGCTATTCTACATAAAAGGAAATGAAATTGAAAAAAACAATGAATGTATAGAATGCATTGCAGTTTTAAACTGCAATCAACTCATTGCTATTTATTTTAGGGCTTCTTTTATTTTCTAAAGTTCGATGACAGTAGTTCATTGTTTTTACAGCAATTTGTCTAGTTATAATTTTCAGAATTGGGTTAGCTTAAATATTTATATTTATATTTTCTATACTTGTTAACATTGCTGTCTTTCGACTGAATTAAATAACTTAATTATAAATGTGACCTATCATAGTTGTTCTCCTTGCTTTTATAGATAAAAAAGTATAACATTCGAAAAAAGAATGTAAGGAATTCATTGCAGTTTTCAACTGAACAGCCAACTAATCGCTACATATTTTAGGACTTATTTTATTTTCTAATGGATGGTGACAGTTGTTCATTGTTTTAAAAGCAAATTGTTTAGTCACAACTTTTAGCATTAGCTTGGCTTGAATATTTATATTTATACCTTCTATAGCATTGCTGTCTTTCGACTCAACTAAATAACTAATTTATAAGTGCGATTTTTCATAAAGGCTCTGCCTCAGTCTATTCTAAATAAAAAAGGTCTGATAAAGAATAACAAAGAACATAAGGAATTAAATGGAAATTTAAATTGGAGAACCAATTCATAGATAAATATCTGTTGCATAAACCTGTAATTCAAATACACAATAAATTTAAATGATGCTAAAAAACAATGAGCAGAAACGTAATGCAGAAGAATAATTCAATTTTACTGATCATAAGGAATTTTACAGTATTTTGAACCCATAATATTTGTGTACACATATTTAAAGGGAAATGCATATAGTATAAAGGGATAAAATGAAATATAAAAGTATAAGGCAATGTCTTCAACATAAAATGCAAACATTAACAAAAAACTAAAACTTGACACACAATTAGTATAACAATGGTGTTTTCAAGAATTTCAAATTTTTATAATTTAAAACTTTTTAGACATACTAAATTGAATAATTTTCTGCAATTTTCATATTGGCAATATATTTTCATAATTTCATATTCTTAATGTACATGTTAATACTCTTTCCAGATATTCTCAATATATTTTCAAGAACATTGGGTGTAGAATTCTAATTTATACCATAGTACACTTTTCTATTACCGTAATATTTGTTTTAGTAAGTATACAAATCCACTCCTAAATTAAAGACATGTGTCCATGCATATCAGTTTAAATTTACAAAAAACTCATTTTGTACAATATAAATGTGGTGTTTCACTAATTTCCTAGATAATCTGAAATTATTAAATGATCTAAATTATAAATATAGGTAATATCAAAGCAAATATATGCAACTATATGTACTCTGGTTTTTTTAAAAGAAAATCAGAGTACATATAGTTAACTATCAAAACTTATAAGGAACTATCATAAAGGGTATTCCCTATAACAAAAAGCTTAAAAATTATATCTATGATATAAAACTTCTTTGTTTTGATATAACACATGTAGACTTTTTTAAATTACGGTTCTGATTTTTAATTGTTTCTTTATAAATATAAATTTAAAGTTATCATTATCATATCATTGTATATATATATATATATATATATATATATATATATATATATATATATATATGTATATATATTGTAGCAGGATTTACAATGTGGTTACCCATTTTTTTTATTTTTTGCCATCAATCTTTCATGAAAGCACTGCAATAAGATTAGGTAAAAAACATACCTAAATATTGATTTAAAAAAAAAGATAACATGTTCTGTATATAAGATATTAAGAAACAATACCTGTTGGAAAGACATTTTAAGTATTCTTAAATACATAAAATAATTGATTTTTGCTTGTTTGATTTATTTCTAAAATATCTGAAACCATTAGAGTCAGTTCTCAGCATTTGTAAAATATTGTAATTAAAAAAATTGGAATTAACAGTGTGAACTCATTTAATATTATACGGGTTTATAACATTTGACAAAACCTCAACTCCATAGGTAACCTATGGTCTTCCGCTGTTAATTTTTTTTTTAATTAAACTCCTTTTTGTACATATAAATGGATATTGTATTTCATTATCTGGATATATATATATATATATATATATATATATATATATATATATATATATATATATATATATATATATATATATATATATATATATATATATATATATATATATATATATATATATATAATTTTTTTAGTTATTTATCATTGCAGTATTCCATAATATTAAGTTTGTGTTTTGTTGAAATGATGTGCTTTTGTCTTATATTTGACATTATTCAACTAGAATTGGGCTTCTTTAAATAAAATTTTATTCTTTATTATTATAATATTACAATTATAAAGTTCCTCTTCATTTCTGTTATGATACCATATATTTTTATTGAATATAACAATTTTTTATGAGATTTACAAATTGAAAACTTGCAGGAACTGATTAATGTCATACCGCACAAAATATAGATTCATTGATAAAGTGTGACTTGCTTACAAAATTAATGACAGATTGACGCTTGAAGAATGATCTCTAATGTGAAATTTATGATATGACATTTGGCAGTTGGATTAGGCTGTCATACGTGTCACAATCTGATGCGCTTGACGTAATATTGATATTTATGGCTGGGATTTTTGTAATTATTTTAATGACAGTTCTAACATTACAGTTGGCTAAGCGTTAACGGATTAAAAATGTAGGGTAGAAAATTTATGATGTAATTCTGTAATTTTTTTAAATAATTAATTTAAAAATGTTGCTGACTATTACTTTGCAAACTAAGAGAAATATTGTAGAAAATTCAATATTTATATGGCTTTGAAGTAATATATAATCATTAGAAATAACGGACCAGATACACGTATTAAATAAAATATTTTGTTGAAAATATTAAGTGCCTACCATTATTAATTCTATTAATATTTTAAATATTAATAGAAAAGTAATGTAAATTATATATTAGGAATAACTGAAATATTCCGTGTGTATTTCAAATTTCTGTCTGGAAATTTAATAACTATATCATTAATATGTCTAAATATAAATTAGTTAGTATTATATTTGTCTTGTTTTATTTATAAATTCAGTGTTTGAAAAAGCTGTAATAAATATTTTATGAAAGATAAATAACCAAAAATAATTATTACATATTTCTGGACTTATATATTTCCAGAAATTCCTTATTTCAGATACAAAATGATGCATTTATTATCATGTAAATATTCACAACAAATAAAATATAAGGAATCACTTCCACTAGTGGAATTCCTATACACATTGGAAAAAGAATTATTTCATTAGTATTGTTTAGTTCTTACTTTTACAAAATATATGAAATCATTATGTCTTTTATATTATGTATTGAATGTCTTTTATATTATATCTTTTAGCACAGCTGACATATTATTTTAGGTATTCAAACAACAGCTTCGAATAATAATAATAATAATCGAGTGTTGCGGCGAATGAAAAACGAACTAGTAATAAATAACTAGCATTTTACTTTTTTGTGGCATCACTTACGTTGTTGTATTTATAAATGTTTTTTACTTGTTCTTTTTACTTTTGATTGTAGTTAGATTGAAATAAATACTTGTGTTGAAATTACTATCTCCTAACATCTGGTGCCGAAAACCTGGGAAATGGCTCCAACCGGCAAAGCTGATAGAATGACTCAACTACTTAGACAACGGCAAACCGTACGGAGCAATATTTCTCGCTTTTCAACAGAAATTAATACTTTGAAAGATGATTTTTCAGTTGAGGACGTGGAATATATATGTAATCGCTTAACAACTGCTTTAGGTGATATGAAACTCATAGATAACGAAATTCATAATTTTCTTTCTGACGAAGAATTTGAAAAGGATAATAAGCAGTGTGAAAACTAAGTAGATACTGTTGAATCTGCAATTTTCAAAGCACGAAAAATTATTCGAAATAAATTATCGCCAAATACAAATAATATCACTGCTTCAAATAATGACGCCAAAAACTTGGCGATGGCACTTGGCGATCCTTCTACTACTACAGCGCCTGTTACTCAATCGTATACAGTTAAATTGCCAACGGTTAAACTACAATCATTTACAGGAGAAATAGAACAATGGCAATGTTTTTGGGAACAGTTTAAATCTTCCATAGATGCCAATCCACATCTTTCTGTTATTGATAAGCATGTTTTCCTTAGAGGTTATTTAGATGGTGAAGCTAAACGCCTTGTTGATGGAATCAGTGTAATTGGAGACACCTATGAAACTACAAAATAATTGTTGGAGGAACAAGACGGAAATAAAGATCGAATAATTCAGTCACACTTAGATTTCTTAGAACATTTAAACGTTATTCAAGACCCATCTCCTACACATCTAAATGATCTTTATATAGAATGTAATAGAAGAATACAAACTTTAACTGCTCTTAGCGAAAATATTGAAGCATACGGTAGAAATCTAGTGCCAAAAATATACGTGCTTTCCCCAATGATATTTGATGCCGTTGGATTATCTATGCCAAGCGTGAAAAACTAAACAAAGGTAATATTACTAGATTGATGCAGTTCTTAGCAGAAGAAGTGGAAGGTGCAGTTACGGCACAAAGAGTTAAAGGTATGTCTTTTTCTGATCACACCGTAAAGTGCACAGTAGAAAATTTTAATGTTCCAAATTAGCAAACAAAAAAAAAGTAAAATGCTAGTTATTTTTTACTAGCAAGTTTTTCATTCGCCGCAAAACCAGGTAATAACCGGTTGTAGTCATTCTGCAACCCAAAGTAAAATAATCTGATACTTCTAGTTGTCAGACAACTAAAATATTGATTAAAATACCAAAAATAATGCTATAATGTGCCTGTTCATTTCATAATGTGAAAACGTACTCCATTTTCGTTTTCACACATACACATATATAGTTCTGAAAATGGAATTTTGGGATACCGATCCATCCTAATCTTAGGATAAAAATTTACCATTTTGAGGACAATTTTTTCATTGTGAAAATAATTTTCCAACACTAAATGTGCAAAAGGAGGAATATATAGATAGTAGCAAATATAAAAAAATATATAAAATTCTAAATATTAATAAAATGAATATATTATGAATAACTTGAGATTTTATTATGAATAAACATCGAATAATAATTAGATTTAGACGAAACAAAATTCTCTAGCATATTGCCATATACTGTGTGAAGAAAAATGTCTATAGTATATATTTTAAGACCTCTGAGAAAACATAAAAAAACAAAAGCTAATAAGGAGTTTATAAAAAAAATATCTAGACTTATTTACTCACAGTAGTTAGTTAATTTATATCCGAAATTCAAATTTTTAAGAAACTATTGAAACATATGAAAAAATTATGTCTTTTAAATTATGAATTGAATATTATGTCTTTTAGCAAAGCTGACATTTTATTTTAGGCATTCAAACAACAGCTTCGAATACCAGGTAATAACCGGTTGTAGTCATTCTGCAACCCAAAGTAAAATAATCTGATACTTCTAGTTGTCAGATAACTAAAACATTGCTTAAAAAATCAAAAATAATGCTATAATATGCCTATTGATTTCATTATGTGAAAACGTACTCCATTTTCGTGTTCACACACACACAGGTATAGTTCTGAAAAGGGAATTTTGGGATACCGAGACATCCTAATCTTGGGATAAAAAATCACCATTTTCAGGACATTTTTTTTTACTGTAAAAATAATTTTCCAACACTAAATGTGCAAAAGGAGGAATATATAGATAGAAAAAAATATAAAAAAATATATAAAAGAAAGTTCTAAATATTAATAAAATGAATATATTATGAATAATTTGAGATTTTATTATAAATAAACACCGAATAATAATTAGATTTAGACGAAAACAAAACTCTCTAACATATTGACACATATTGTGTGAAGGAAAATGCCTACAATATATATTTTAAGACCTCTAAGAAAACATAAAAAACAAAAGCTAATAAGGAGTTTATACAAAAAATTTAGACATATTTACTCACAGTAGTTAGTTACTTTATATCCGAAATTCAGATTTTTAAGAAACTATTTTCATGATATAATATTCCTAAGAATGGACAATAAAAACAGCTAAACTATTTGCTAAAAATTTAGAAAAAATTACCTTAGATATCTACAAAATTTCAACAATAGAATTTGAAGATTCATTTCTCCTGCAAATGATAAATCACAGATTATGAAATATACTCATAAAAGTTACAAATGAAAGCATGTAAATATTTAAATACTAAATGCATTGTCTAAAACTTTTACTATAATTAAACTTCACATACAAATTATTGATACACATAGACATAAAATTACAATCATCTTAGTTTTATTAATGATGTACTGGAAAGAAGCATAAATCTTAAAATATTTTAAAACCTTTCACAAAAGCTAAGTAGAATGAAAATAAGTCTGATATCCTGAAAAGAAATATTTATATATACAATTTTACACTGCACTCTAATTAATTTTATTCAGAATTTCACTGCTTTTTAAATATATCTTAACGATGTAATACTGCTCAAACAGGGATAGAAAACTGGCATAAACGAAATGAATTGTTCCACATTTAGTTCTGCAAAAGAAAACAAAACTTTTCTGTAAATGCTCTTAGTGATAAAGAAAATTATACCCTGGATTTAGAAATATCTTTTAAAGGTTTTTTTCATTTAATTGAAGAGTAGCAAATGGTTTTTAATTTCTTGAATATAAATAAAAAGTCTTTCAACTTGGCACGGACTTCAAAATATTTGTTTTTTATTCTTCTAATTAATTCTTTCATGAAAATAAGGAAATTTCTTAAGAAACTGTGAAAAGATTCATCTTTTTTTTTGTCTCATTAAAAATCTGAATACGGTATGTAATTTTTTTATCTCAATGAAAGGAGATATAAGAATATACGAAATTTTCATGGAAATTAATTCGGAAAACTTTAAGCTGAAATATGGAAAAAAACATAATTGAGCTATAATGAAAGTATTTACATCACATAAGATTTTTAAAAAATTTATAAGCATAAAATTAAAAATATATAGTTAAACATTTAATGTAAGAAACGCAGAAGCTTCTAAGTTATAGATTTTTTAGTTATGGAATGGAAAAATAAAATTTCGATAAAATAGTAAAGCTTTATATATACATACAGATTGAAAGAAATATATGTATTCAAAATGTGGAATTACTATTTCTTAATTTTAAATAAAATTTAATTAAAAGTATTGAGAAATATCTAGTAAAATGATTATTGAACGTTATAAAACGTTAATATATTTAATTTTCTTGTGATGAGCAGTGGTATGTCGGATGTCAAAGAAGTCTATCTCATAAACCGAGGAGTCTAATTTCGAGTTTGTTAAATATCCAACGAGTTTACTAATTAAGTCTGAAAAGCGGAAACCTAGTTTTGTGTTCGTAATGTCCACCAAGTTATAAAAGGATATCTCTGAAGTTGAACGGACTGATTGTCTTCAGTTCTCTGCAATAAAGACAAGATTATCCTACTTTGTATCTCCCACTTTTGGAACGTGTTGGAGTAAGAAACTGCATGGTGCTCCAATAACTAAACTCAACAGCATTTTAAGGGTGAATGTTTAATTGGTGGTAATTAAACGGAAACTTATTATTATTTCTGACCGTTATCAAGTTAAACTATTATGGATTCAGAAATAACTTTATAACATCAGTATTACTCAATTTAATCATGTTGAAATTTAACAACATATTATTAGTTTTGTGTGCATGCTAGTTTATGGAAGTACTTAATTCACAAAAAACTCTTTTGTACATATATATGTATGTATATATGTATGTTTATATATATATATATATATATGTATGATTATATATATATATATATATATATATATATATGTATGTTTATATATCTGTTATATAAATGTTAAATATCTCTTGATATAATAAAACTATTTGGCTAATTTGTTGCCTTCCAGGAGCAATTCTAATGAATGCTGCTCAACGATATCATTTTTATACAAGATCTTATGATAGAAATTTAACGGAATAAAGGAGAAATCAGCAAGACTAGATTGTACAAAATAGTGAGAGAATGTGAACAGTAGATTTTTCGCTTTTCGAGGGAACAGTATTTTTAATACGATTTAACATAGTAACTTTTATATATTTTATTTAAACTACCAACTTTCATTTAATCGAGAATAATGCTCTACTATTAAACGTTTCATAATACTATATAAGAATAATGCTATTTCATATATGTATAAACGTTAAATATCTCGAGATATAATAAAACCATTTGGCTAATTTGTTGCCTTCCAGGAGCATTTCTAATGAATGCTGCTGAATGATATCATTTTTATACAAGAGGAAAAGATTGTGATAGAAATTTAACGGAATAAAGGAGAAATTAGCAAAACTAAAGTGTAAAAAATAGTAAGAGAATGTGAACAGAAAATTTTCGCTTTTTCGATTGACAATATTTTCAATACGAGTTAACTCAGGAACTTTGAGATCATTTTTTAAAAATACTAACTTTGTCTTAATAGAGAATAATGCTTTGGTATTAAACGTTTGATAATACTATATAAGAATAATGCTATATTATTTATGTATAAACGTTAAATATCTTTTTATATAATAAAACCATTTGGCTAATTTGTTGCCTTCCAGGAACATTTCTAATGATTGCTGTTCAGCGGTATAATATTTTATACAAGATAAAAAGATAATGATAGAAATTTAAAGGAATAAAAGAGAAATCAGAAAAACAAAAGTGTAAAAAATAGTAAGAGAAGTTGAAAAGTAGAGTTTTAGCTTTATCGAGGGAACAGTACTTTTAATACGAGTTAACTCAGTAACTTTGAGATATTTTTTTTAAAGTACCAACTCTGTTTTAATAGTGAATAATGCTCTGCTATTAAACGTTTGATAATACTGTATAAGAATATTGCTATTTCATTTATGTAGAAACGTTACATATCTCGTTTTATAATAAAGCCACTTGACTAATTTGTTGCCCTCCAGGAGCATTTCTAATGCATTCTGCTCAACGATATAATTTTTATACAAGATAAAAAGCTTGTGATAGACATTTAAAGGAGAAATCAGCAAAACTAGAGTGTTAAAAATAGTGAGAGAGCGTAAACAGTAGAGTTTTCGCTTTTTCGAGGGAACAGTATTTTTAATACGAGTTAACTCAGTAACTTCAAGATATTTTTTAAACTACCAACTATGTTTTAATAGAGAATAATGCTCTATTAAACTACACAATTTACCAATTAACTGTCTGCATAATTCTCTTCACTATTTATGTGTTACTTACGCTAAAACTTTGTGATTCAATGTAAAATCGTGTTACAAATGAATTAAATTTTTGACATATTTCAAATTTATTTGCTTGTAAAATCATTATATTTTAAAATATTTTAGGAACTTATTTAAACATCTAATATATATAAAAAAAAGATATTTAAGATTCTTTATTAGTTTACTCATATAATAATTTCATTCAGATATTTCTATCCTTTTTATTTTATTAAAGCATTAGTAAGGCCCGTGCCAAGATAAAGTTTAAAATCCAAGAATTTTAAATCATTATTATTTTAAATAGTTTCAGAACTTATTTTAAAATCTAATATATAAGAATTAGATATTTAAGATTCCTCACTAGTTTACGCTAAAAATATTTTCATTTAGATATTTGTATTCTTTTTATTTTATTAATGCATTAGTAAGGCCCATGAAGATAAAATTTAAAATCCAAGAATTTTAAAATTTAATATGTGTACTTTTTTATCACTTCTAGATATTAATTTGTATTTTATATCCTTTAAAACAAAAAGTCTATAAAATAAATATAATAAAGTATAGTATAAAAATGTTCAATAGTCCCTTTTAACAATTTTTTGTTATTTATTTACTTCGTTCTTAACAAGTAAGACAATATATATTAAATATTTATTTAAAGATATTAGAATCTTTAAAGCTATATATAAGGATTAAATGTATGAGCTAAAATATTGATGCATAGCAGATTAGTCCTCTTCACTTTGTATCAAAATCAGTAATATATCTATACTTATGAAATGGTTCATTGACATATATTGACTTGTTCACTGACTATGTAAAATCATCGGTAATTCAATAACCGAATTCACTTCCGTATTATTAATTCAATCAATATATTGACTGGCACCACCTAAATGTAGCCAATATTGTTACTTAGGCTATTAAAAGTTTCTTAGACTAAAGATTTCTAAAAGTATGATGCGACTACACAAATTGAATTTAAGCAAAAAGTAATGTAATAAATAATAAAAAATAAATATTAAGATTAATGAAATTTTTATATACATACGCATGTTGTTATGAAGGTTTTAATAATATAATGACATTGTTATGTAAATTGTTTAAATATAGACGTGTAATTCCATGTGAATAAATATGATTGATATTTCAGAGCAGAACACACTAATAATCCGTATTGAATAAATATTGAAAAAATAAATAAAAATAGAAGATTTTAACTAGTTCGGAAATGTGTTTTTTTACGAAGAAAAATATTACATATATTGCAACCAGAAAATAAGTATTTAGATTCCAAATACAAAAGCTAACAGAGTTTCCCACATTTATCAATTTCTTTAGGCTCCTGGCACAAACGTTTACTATTTTCAGCTTTAAATTTCTTGATAAGAACTCAATTATTTGAAATTTATATATATATATATATATGTATATATATATATATATATATATATATATATATATATATATATATATATATATATATATATATATATATATATATATATATATATATATATATATATATATATATATATATATATATATATATATATATATATATATATATATATATATAAGACTGAATTTGTGTCTGTCTGTACTCTATAGACTCAAAATCCATGCATCCAATCCCCAAGAAAATTTAGGAAATTCTTAGGTATATCCCTGGGAAGGTTTTTTTTAAATTTTTAACATTCGAAATCCATCCCTTCCCCTTTTTTCGAGCATTTTATATCATTATTCCAAGTATTATTTTCCCCGGTTAAACGCAAACGATTAACTTTTTAATTTATCGCATCATAACTAAATGAAAGAAGCAATATTTCTAGCAATGTGACGTCATTCGGTTAATCCCATGTAATTGTTTTAAGCTCAGATTTCCTAGGTTAAAAGAAGGAAATTAAAATTGTCAATTTATCACATAATAAATAGGTGAAAATGAAAATTTTCTATCATTATGACGTCATTTATTTAAATATTTCATTTATTCATTTCTTATTTTATATTATTTAAACATCGTCTGCGTAGTATCCATTCGATTTGACCTGGAAATTTAGCTATAAATTGATTAACTTTCATTTCTATGTGACGCAAATTATAGCATTTTTATATAAGAACTAATTTTAAATTTAATTCTTGGTTAATTTTTACTTTACAATGAAATGTTTATCAATAATATTCTAACTACAAAAAGTACAAATTTCAGTGACTCTCATAGACAAATAATACCTATCATTTTATATAGTTATCTTTATATTCATATAGTTGTCAATATGAATGTGTGCTTCTGTGTCATACAAAACCATGTGGTTTGTCATAAATTTCCTTAATTTTGGACAACATTTATTAATACCGCCAAAATTAGAACTGTTGTCAAAACCCCTGCTTCCTATTCTACCACTTAATATGTCAAGATCTATTAATGTTGCTAATCAACGTACTGTAGTAATACAGTAGTATAAAAACTTAATACTGATATAATACGCTTATAATAGAAATATATAAATATAGCAATGACTCGAACTATGCTGTGAAGAATTCAGAGGGTTATGCACGAAAAAAAGAATCTTTGTTTAAAGTAATACATTAAGTACACCGTAGCAAAGCACAGGCACACTTCCTAGTTATTATATAAATCAATGAAATTTTTCCATTTGTATCTTGAATGGAAAAAAAGCCATCAAGTTTCAACCCAAAAACAAAGAAAAGAAAAATTTTTTTTCACTCTGCATTTAATAAAATAGTCATTAAAACTGAAACAAAATTAGTTTCAAACGGTTGAATATAGAGAATTTTTAGAGTGGTTTTTGCATGTTTTTGTAGAAACAAAATATCAGTAATTTAAGTGTTAATGTGTTTTTATCATTTGAAAATAGTTTCTGTGTGACCTTAAATAATAAAGAATTGTACAATTATTTCGAAAATTATTCAGTAAATAAAATTTTCAAAAGAAAAATATTTTTATATAATATGACTTAAATTAGACTAGAAATTTCAAAACATTTTAAATATTTATTGTAACACTTTAAATAAATATTAAAATATATATTCCTTTAAAGTTTTAATACTGATTTCAAATTCATAGATAAATATATTACTGTTATTTTTTCCTTATTCATAGATATTATAAATTTGCACGGTTTTTACTCAAAATTAAATGAATATTTTAAAACACTTGAACCGCGTCCAAAAACATTTTTTTTTCCTGAAATTTCACTAAAAAGAAAAAAATAACCTTTTCTAGTGAAAACGATAAGGATATGATTTCCACTCCACTTTTTTATTCATTCCATAGAAAAATATTTTAATGCTTGACGATGATTAATCAAATTGAATTTGGCATATTAACGGATCATTCTTAGCTTTACTTAAAAATTGAAACTCAGATATTGAGATTTTTTTTATAAATTTTGAGCTATCTTAAATTTTACACTACTTATTTTTAGAAATAATAAATTGAAGTTAATCGATAGTTTCAAAAAACCAATATTGTGCTGATCCTTGATGCAGAAGAGTAAAATCTTCTATTACCATACTATTTTTTTAAATCCTAGTAATTACATTTTACTGAGAACCCTAGAAAAAAATATATTTTAAAATGTTAAAATTGCTACTTTAAGCT
>CM063505.1:126433607-126476107 GCA_032207245.1 Pardosa pseudoannulata | reverse complement strand
AAAAAAGTTTGAATTAGAAATAATACATAGAAAGAACTTTTTTCAATACATTTCTTTTAATTCATCTGTCACTCAATATAATTCTGAAAAACAATATAATTTAAATACGGTATAAATTTTCTCTAGAGATATTAATTAGTTTAGCAAGTAGATTATTTTTTAATGTAATTTAAACTATCTGTTAAACTTATTAAAAATCACTTAAAATATTTATTAATCTGAACAAGTAGTTTAAAATGTGTTTAAAAATTACAGATTTTAATTTAATGTAATTGAAAAGAATGCTATTAAATTAGTGTACTTTTGTTCTAAAGAAAAGAATTTTGATTTTCTATGTTCAGAGAGCCCAAATATGTTTCTAATTAAAAAACTATTTTAGATTTTCGTAAAAAGTTATTCATTGAAAAAATGGTTAAGTATTAAGATATAAAAGTTACTTCTTTACAATGAGTCAATTTAAAAAAAATATTACTTGATAAAATTGGGATATCAATTATATATTTGTAATTATTGTAATTATATATATTTTTATATTTTTTTAAATTCCAGGTTATGTTTTTTAATGAAAAAATAGCATTGGTATAAAGATGAAGTAAATTCTATGTGTGTATTCTAATGAAACAAATAGTATTTTTTATTTTTTCTTTATTGTACACCAGCCACAATATTTTAAAAATATTTCTAATATTCCTTTAGAAAAATTACAAAAGCCTAATCAATACAATATAATATCAGAAAAGGGAATTTTTTTATTACTAATCTATTTTCAATACAATTATTAATTACTCTACATATCACATATCAGATTTCTTAATACAATAACATTATTTTCTATCAAATTCGTTTATTATTATTTTCGTGTTAGAACACATTTCTTTACAAAATATAACGTGCTTTATAGTTCGTAAAAAATAAAGTTTCATTTAGAAAAAAAATGTATCTTTTCTATCAAGCATAGTAAAACATTGAATTCATGTTTTGTTTATGGACTAATGAAAATAACATATTTTTTTAGAATAATTCTGAATTTTATCAAAATATAATGATTAACAAAAAATTTCTTATTAGTTCCATATACTGAGTAATTAACAAACTAGCCTTACATTAAAAAACTGTGTATTATTATGAAAAATGTAAAAAAGAAATTAGACGAGATCATTTAGAGAAATCTTTTGGGAAGAAAAATATTTTTGTGGTATTTAGAGAAAAAATAAAAGAACTTCATTGGTTTTGTAAAAGAGAAAAACATAGTATCAAGAGCAACAAAGATTCGTTAAAAGATTTTAGAAAAAAAAATGTATAATAACACGTTTGTTAAGATACATTTTTTTCAACTCTGCCAAGCTTTATTTGTTTATTTTGGTTTGTATTTTCAGAAATAACCAAAATTTCATTTAGGCTACTTCGAAAAGCTAAAGAAAAAACATATTGTATAGTATGTTTAATATTGTTTAATATATTACCAAAATATAATGATTGACAAAAAAACTTCTTATAGTTCTATATACTGAAGCAATTAAAAAACTAGCCTTACATTAAAAAAAATGTTTATATTATGAAAAATCTAAAAAAGAAATTAGAAGAGCTCATTTAGAAAAAACTTTTAGGAAGAAAAATATTTTTGTGGTATTTAGAGAAAAAATAAAAGAAACTTCATTGGTTTCAAAGAGAAAAACATAGTATCAAGAGTGACAAAGATTCGTTAAAAAATCAAGAATTTAGAAAAAAAAATGTATAATAACATGTTAAGATACATGTTTTTCAACTCTGTCAAGCTTTGTTTGTTTATTTTGGCTTGTATTTTCAGAAATAACCAAAATTCTATTTAGGGTACTTCGAAAAGCTATTATTTTAAAGCTTAATATTGTTTACTATAATATCAAAATATAATGATTGACAAAAAATATACCGAAGTAATTAACAAACTAGCCTTACATTAAAAGATGTATATTATTATGAAAAGTCTAAAAAAGAAATTAGAAGAGCTCATTTAGAAAAAACTTTTAAGAAGAATAATATTTTTGTGGCATTTATAGAAAAAATAAAAGAAATTTCATTGGTTTCAAAGAGAAAAACATAGTATCAAGAGTGACAATGATTCGTTAAAAAATCAAGATTTTAGAAAAAAAATGTATAATAACATGTTTGTTAAGATACATTTTTTCAACTCTCCCAAGCTTTGTTTGTTTATTTTGGCTTGTATTTTCAGAAATAACCTAAATTTATTTAGGTTACTTCGAAAAGCTAAAGAAAAAACAGATTGTATAGTAAGTTTAATATTGGTTATTATATAATCAAAATATAATGATTGACAAAAAAATTTCTTGTAGTTCCATATACTGAAGTAATTAACAAACTAGCTTTACATTAAAAAATGTATATTATTATGAAAAAACTAAAAAAGAAATTAGAAGAGCTCATTTAGAGAAAACTTTTAGGAAGAAAAATATTTTTGTGGTATTTAGAGAAAAAAATAAAAGAAACTTCATTGGTTTCAAAGAGAAAAACATAGTATCAAGAGTGACAAAGATTCGTTAGAAAATCAAGATTTTAGAAAAAAATGTATAATAACATGTTTGCTAAGATACATTTTTTTCAACTCTCCCAAGATTTGTTTGTTTATTTTGGCTTGTATTTTCAGAAATAACCAAAACTTTTATTTAGGTTACTTCGAAAAACTAACGAAAAAGAGATTGTATAGTAATAATATTATGGCAGCAATAACAAAATCAATCATTTCTACGGATAATATGTAAAATTAAAATTCAAACATTTATTTGTTTCAAGTATTTTTCGCTTATTGAAATAAGTCAAATCAAACTAAATCCTCATAAAAAATTTTTCCCGTGGAACAGTACATAAATTATTTTTTCCTAATACGAACCTTAGAATTATTTCAGTTTATTTATAATTCACAAAAAGAACTAATAAATAAACTTAAATTAGAGAGTTGATTTATATTATTGGAATGTAGTTCAAAATTAAACCGTCCAAAAAACTCTTCTTTTCCCTAATTTTCTGTCATCTCTCAAGTTTTGTTCCTTCAGTTACATCCATGGAATTCAAATTTAAGCCACGTTTAAGGACTTCACATTCATGGAATTCACGGATTCGAAAATCCTTAATTTAATTACTTCCCTTAGCCTTTTTAAAAGACTTAGCACGTTTTCACAGGGACAAGGTAACCAAATTTTAAATATTTTTACAGCCTAATAAATTAGGTTATCGGAAGAATTAAGAAAAAAAAAATCCTTTTAACTTTTCTGTTTGGCGTGGAGTCGTTCCATGTTATTTTTACTTGTTTACTTATCCTATAGCTTATTAAGAATTTAAATTTTACTACTGTCATTACATATAAGAAAGTGTTTAGATATTTTAACATTGAATGAATGTATTTAATGTTTCCATCTTTCTTAATATGTTATTTAAAATAACAAATAATCATGTTATAAACTATTTTACGTAGAATGGAGTTGAAAAATTGGTGTCATTCCATACAAGAAAGTGTTTTGATATTTTAACATTAAATGAATGTATTTATTATTTCCATCTTTTCTAATATATTATTTAAAATAACAAATAATCATGTTATAAATTATTTTACTTAGAGTGGAGTTAAAAATTGATGTCTGACTTTTTACTATTGACATTCCATATCAGAAAATATTTTGATATTTACAACATGAAATGGATGTATTTAATATTTAACACATTCATTAATGTTTGTATGTTAATCAACGAAAAATTATGTTATAAATTATCTTTACTTGAAGGTAGAAAGTTAAAAGATTGGTGGATTGCAGACGTATGTAAAATTTCGATTATAATTGTGGTTTGATTATAAAGTTTTAGTTTATATTAACAGTTTTAAGTTTTAAATTTTAAAATCATTAATAATAAATACACAAAACTACCGCAACTTTTTTGTTTTATATTCAATATTTGGACAATTCTCAGCAATTAACTTTTTATGTTGTAGATTATTAAGCCATATTTGAATATAAACTATTTATAAAATTAAACCATAGATTTTATATAATAATTAACTATACGTTTTTTCAAACTCTGTAACATTTTGATGCCCAAAAAATATAAAAACCAGTGATAATTTTTATTAAATTAATTTAAAGTGTTTTATGTTTCTTGTCTGTGTAATTCTAATTATTGGCCATTTTTCAAAGGAAGAGCTTAATGTAGGAAAAATATTTCACAGTGAAAACTTTAAGAATGAAGACATCAAAACAGACAGAAATAATCTTGCACATTTTCATGCATTGACAAAAATCGAGTTCCTGTCAAATGAACATTAACATATCTTTTTTTAATGGTAAACTTACAATTCCTAGTATTTATTTGTGCACTACTTGTAAAAAAATTATTTCGCACTGAAAACTGGTAAGAATGAAGACATCAAAACAGGCAGAAGTAATCTGGAACATTTTGATGCATTGACAAAAATCGAGTTGCTGTCAACAGAACATTAACATATCTTCTTTCAATGCTAAACTTACAAATTCGGCTATTTAATTGTGCACTATTTGTAAAGAAAATTATTTCACACTGAAAATTGACAAGAATGAAGACATCAAAACAGGCAGAAATATTCTTGCACATTTTGATGCATTCACAAAATTCAAGTTGCTGTCAATTGAACATTAACATAACTTCATTCAATGCTAAACTTACAAATCCTACTATTTAATTGTACACCATTAATAAAGAAAATAATATTGGGTAAATGCTATCTCATGATCTTGAGATAGTAATAAACTATACTTCTGAAAATATGAATTTTGGTCTGTATATACAATATCATCAGTCCTATACAATAAAAATATAGTCCTATACAATACAGAAAATGGATGCATTATTAAAACTAGACTGTGCGCAAATATCAAACTAATATAAAACCCACCACTAGTACAGAAATAAGTGGTTAGTGCAGAATTAAACAACTTCAGTAATGCTCTATTACCCGACCGCAAAGAATTTATATCAGTTGGTAGATATGTGAACAATTTTAGCAATATATCGCTAGAAACTAAGGAAATATTAAAACTTACTTCTGCAGATATTATTTTGTGTTTTTACGTATAACAGACAACACTTGGTCTTATGTAATATATGCGAAAATTAGTTAGATAAAAAACTAAAAAGTGTTTGCCTATAGAGTTGTCGGGAATTATGCTGTTAATCAGATCAGTTTGACTAAAACAGCAGAGAGGTAAAGTAATGATATTTGTAAGAGAGAAAAAAGAGACGCAAATTCCCAAGCCTACATATTTTGTGGCATAGTGAGAAGATTTTATATAAACAATATTAGATCCCAATTTTGCAGTTTTTATTATAATTCAGTCCAATTATAATTGTATTTGAATAAAATAAATTATTTTTGTAAATATTCTATGAGACGCTTTAAATCAGAAGACTTAACACATGTCATAAAATGTGTGTTTACGTGTCAATGAATTTGAAAACAAATTGAAATAATTAAGTAATTTAGTAGTTTTCATAAAGTTTTAACTCTATTTGAAGAAAATTGAGTACATAAAGCGGTGTCTTTCCTTCAGATACTCAAATATTCAGATGAAACTTTTAAATAAATAGAATAGTTTCCAGAATAATTGTGTATGGTATAACAATATTCCAATATAAAAATTTTAGCACTAATAGTTCCATAAATTCGAGGAAGAGAATACGAGATTCATCAACGACACCTCGACGTTATTCTGGATTTTCATTTTTTAAACAGAGCTGTAATGTTAATGGAGTCTTGTGAAAGATTAGCATAATTACCTCCGCTCAATCGTTTTCCTTTAAACCCAATTATTCACGCATAATGGCAATAAATTAGGAAAGTTATGTTCATAAAAATTGTAATGATAAAGCTATAAATATTTAGGTTTTTTGGTTTTTACAATGGCAACAGCAAAATTTTTACGGAAATGTCATTGTGTATAATTTCGTAATATAACAAACCCAAAGTAACTTTAAATTTCAAACTGAAATATTGCTGTTATTTGCAGATTAAGTACAGGATACAATTAAATTTAGTTATCGGACTCAGAATAAGCATATATATGAGGAATTTAAAAATATATAAAACTAATGAACTTCTCTTGCTGTATATTATGAATAATAATTAGTAAATTACTGTGAAGTTAATTGTTTATACTGATGAAACTATTAAATTATTACTAAGAAAATGCAATCTTAAATATAATAAAATGAGTTTCTCTTATTTACAAAGATAACAGTATTACTTTTAATAAAAAAGGAATTTTGCTTAATTTTTGTCATGAAAAGTATTTTATTTCTCATTAAATTCAAAATGAAAAAATACAAATATTATCTTAGAGTTTATAAATTAAGGACTTGATGTGTAACATTTTAACATTGAATTACTAATGTGGAGAATATAAAAAAATTATAGATTTAATCATTCTTAGCTTAATAGTCTGAGTAATTTGTAGAATGATATACTAATTGCTGAAGTAGCTACATATCATTTAAATTTTCATAGGAAAAGAGTACAGTTAAAGTTGAATTTATTACTTAAAAATATTACAGTAGATTTTACAAAAAATTATGACTTTGAATTCGAGAAAATTTTATGTTGAATTAAAGTATATTCATTACAAAGTACGCTATCAATAATCAAACTCATGTATATTTCTAATATTTTAACATTAAAAAAATGTATTTTAATTATATTATGAACTATACATTTCTGCTGAATGTATAAAGACGTAAACGTTAAATTGAACTTATGGACTCCACAGAATTAACGAAATATAAAACTTAGCACACTTTGAATAATACAGACAAGTTTCATCAGTGATTAGAGAAAGTTTAAAATAACATTTTATATGACTTCACATAATACAATTTAATATTTCGTCAAAATAGACTTATTTATCACCTGTAAACAGTGATTAGCGGAAGTTTAAAATGACATTTGATATGATTTCGCATAACAAAAGGAAATATTTCGTCAAAATAGACTTATTTGGTATCACATGTATAGAGTGATTAGTTGAAGTTTAAAATAACATTTGATATGATTTGACATAATAAAAGGAAAAGTTTCTTTAAAATAGACTTATTTAGTATAACATTCAAACAAAGGAATGTAAAACTTTTAGTATGGATAATGAATAAATATCCTAAAATTACTGTCTGAATGGCAAAACAGTGAACAATTGAATGCAAACGGCTATTTTGTAGATTATTCATAGGGCTGCTATTTAACTAATCTGAAATTGATAACCCGAAAATATAAAAATTCTACATCATTTCTAGATGTCCCTAAAAAAGCATTAAGGAATTAATAACTCCTTGTGATTTTCACTATTTATGATTGATATCTTTAATGCAGTACTATAAATTTTTATAAATATTTTATATCCGCAAACAAAATTCTTAATATTTTTAAGCAATTCATAGTAGTGTATATTAGGAGCTATCATTGTTCCAAATGTTATATGACAATTTAATAACAAATATATTTAGGAATAAAATATTACAATTAAATATTCCTAAAAAATCAAGTTTAACTTAATTTTATTATTCATGAATAATTTTGTTTGGTTTGATTTCAATCACGTGTAAATTTTAATACATTTACCCTTGTAAACTGCACTATCTTTTGATTGATCGGGGCTTGGAACCATTCCTAGAAGATTCGAGACAAAATCTACATAGGGTTCTTTAATCTTGATAGATGCCTTATAAATTTTATGCTTTAGTGCGAAAAAAAAAACTTTCAGAAACTTTATTTCAGATAAATCTTTGAAAGTTGTCTACGAGTTTTTCAATAAAATTTAAAGCGATAAACTGACAAAATATTTCCAAACAGCAACTTATCACACAGTAAAATCTTCTAAATCGAATCAAAGCTAAACGTATAAAGAATTTTCTATTTGTTTGAAATGTTTCAGAGAGTGTGGGTTAAGAGAAGGAAATTTCTTTTTTTTCACACTTTGTTCAGTAAAAACATTTTACTCTCTAAATTTTCAAATACTTATTCTCAATTTTAATACACTTTAATGTAAATTAATTTACATAAGAATGTTATACATATCTTTAACATAAACTAACACTCTAAGTGAAGCTTAATTTTCTAGCATTCTTCTGCTTTTGCTGTACATCATTACTAGCAACTTGTTAACTATTATATATCGAACCCGTAGTTTGAACTTTACCATGTCAATATCCTGACTGCATACATAGATATTATCACATCTTGATTAATTAATATCTTATTTTCCAGAGCATCTTGAAAGTTATCAAACAACAAACATTGTTCCCTGTCGAATGTTCTCTGCAGAGTGCTCATATTTTTGTTTCCTCATGGTTGCTGTATGTGAACGAGAGTTCACTTGCTGAATAAAGACATTTTTCATGATACGATACGTCATTTCTGACAACATACCTGTTGAAACTAGTACCAAAACTTTTATTTCTCAGTGATCGTGCAAAATATGAATATTCATGAAGTCATGGTGGTATAAATTTTAGAGTCAAAGATTTTGGCAGCATATAGTAATGACTATCTGTTGACAGAGACCCGCACCATCCTCATGTTTGCTTCTTTTTATTTAGTCATGTAACAATGCAACCACGTTTAGCTACTCAGAACAGAGTGAATCAGAATGACTTTCCTACCTTAAATTTAGCCAAGAGTCTCCAACTCACGTGTAAGGTGTTCATATTTTGTTCAGATATTTACAGACAA
This sequence comes from Pardosa pseudoannulata, assembly GCA_032207245.1. NCBI lineage: Eukaryota > Metazoa > Arthropoda > Arachnida > Araneae > Lycosidae > Pardosa > Pardosa pseudoannulata. The sequence continues at coordinate 126,467,370 of CM063505.1, read as the reverse complement.
GGAGTCCACCTGATGCACATTTTTTGACGAATCTTCTCTCATCACTGATAATGGTGCAAACTAGACCATATATTATTCTATCGTCAACACCAAATGCCTGTCATCATAAGAGAGTTGTTGATAGGACTTTCTATATAATCCTATCAATAACTATCTCTACCATACTCTGTATATATATATATATATATATATATATATATATATATATATATTGTTACTGTTTTTATAAATAAATTTGGAGCTAAATAAGTAAAAGAGATGATACAAGAAAGTGATTAAATTAAAAATTGTACAGATTTTATGAACTATAGAAAAAATGCACACGGTTTTTCCATTGGGTTAATTTTAATAAAAATATTTCTAATACTATACAGATCGTTTTTAAGAGTTATATAATGATGTTTTTTATAATGAAAAAGGTATTTTATTACCAAGATTCTTTTAAAATTGAAGTATAATTTTAAATTTTTTATGCAATTCCGAAATTTATTTCATAAGTACAAAATGACTTTTGATATTTCTTATTTCAACCCATTATATTTTTTTAATTGGACAGAAAAAAACCTGTCTTATAAAGAAACCGAGTAAATTTCGTAGGAAATTTTCAAAGAATATATTATGTATTTGCTTAAATATCTTTCCTGTCGAAAATACTCAAAATGTCACTATTTTGATTTAAGTTATATTTTAGATGTATGGATTATATTTTTCTTCTAAAAACAATGTTCAGTTCATTTATAAAGTACTTTGAGAAGGAACTCAGTCTTATCTTTGAATATTAGCAAATTCAAACAATGCAATTGTATCAACTGAAATAAATTCAAGTCTTTTAATAATAATAAGGTACTTGATCCTGTTTCTACTAAATAAATCAGCAATTTTTGTCTGTTTTAATCAGCTATGCATTTAGAAGGAAATGAAATGCAAATATAAGACAAGTGTTTTGACAGCATGAATAAAGAATGTTTTGTTGCTACTAATCAGTTCAACAGATTAACATACAAATAACGGAAACATCTAGATTTAACTTTTATTAGCATAGTTTGAATTTCAATTGCACTATACAATGTTTTGTGTATATTTAAGAGTTTCTGTGATGTATTTTATTTTAGATTTTAAATGTTACATAAAATTTAAATCACTTCAAAAATTGTCTATAGCGCCCTCACATAGATTATATACATAGATTAGACTCATCAAATGCAAACATAAGACATGTGTTTAGACAAGATGAATAAAAGACGCTTTGTTGGTAATAATTCGTTAACGAGAGTTACATACAAATAATAACCGAAACATCTAGGTTTAATCTATATTAGCATAGTTTTAATTTCAATTACATTATACAACGTTTGTAGATCTTTAGGGTTTTCTGCAATAGAATTTTGCTTTAGATTTTAAATGTTACTTAAAATTTAAATCACTTCAAAAATTGTCTACAGCGCACTCAGATAGATTAGATAAATAGATTACACACATAAAATACAAACATAAGATATGTGTTTATACAAGTGGAATAAAAGACGCTTTGTTGGTAATCAACCATTAACGAGAGTTACATACAAATAATAGCAGAAACATCTAGATGTAACATTTATTAGTATATCTTTAATTTCAGTTACACTATACATTGTTTTGTGGATATTTACAATTTTCTGTAATTTATTTTATTTTAGATTTTAAATGTTACTTAGAATTTAAATTACTTAAAAATTTGTCTATAGCGCCCTCACATCGATTATATACATAGATTAGACTCATCAAATGGAAACATAAGACATGTGTTTAGATAAGATGAATAAAAGACGCTTTGTTGGTAATAATCCGTTAACGACAGTTACATACAAATAATAACCGAAACATCTAGGATTAAACTTTATTAGCATAGTTGTAATTTCAATTACACTATACAATATTTTGTAGATTTTTAGAGTTTTCTGTAATGTATTTTATTTTAGATTTTAAATATTACTTAAAATTAAAATCACTTCACAAATTGTCTACAGAGCCCTCAGATAGATTAGATAAATATATACACTCATAAAATACAAACATAAGATATGTGTTTATACAAGACGAATAAAAGACGCTTTGTTGGTAATAACCCATTAACGAGAGTAACATACAAATAATAACAGAAACATCTAGATGTAACATTTATTAGTATACCTTTAATTTCAATTACACTATACAATGTTTTATAGATATTAAGAGTTTTCTGTAATGTATTTTATTTTATGATTTTAAATGTTATATAAAATTTAAATCACTTCAAAAATTGACTATAGCGCCCTCACATAGATTATATACACAGATAAGACACATAAAATGCAAACATAAGACATGTGTTTAGATAAGATGAATAAAAGACGCTTTGTTGGTAATAATCCGTTAACGACAGTTACATACAAATAATAACTGAAACATCTAGGTTTAATCTTTATTAGCATAGTTATAATTTCAATTACACTATACAATGTTTTGTAGATCTTTAGGGTTTTCTGCAATGTATTTTGTTTTAGACTTTAAATGTTACTTAAAATTTAAATCACTTCAAAAATTGTCTACACCTCCCTCAGATAGATTATATAAATAGATTACACACATAAAATATAAACATAAGATATGTGTTTATACAAGATGAATAAAAAATGCTTTGTTAGTAATAACCCATTAAGGACAGTTACATACAATTAATAAAAGAAACATCTTAGAAAAAACATTGATTTGTATACTTTAAATTTAAATTACATTATACAATGTTTTGTAGATCTTTATGTTTTCTACAATATATTTTGTTTTATGCTTTTAAAAGTTTCTTAAATTTTAACTTACTTCAAAAATTGTGTACTGCATGATCACATACATTAGATTAAAAAAATAAGGAGGCTTATTATAGTAAGTGATATATAGGTGAGAATGTCTTAAACAGCAATTATATATTCACTGTAAGCAGTATGCTATTAATTTAAAAATATTAATATTAAATTAATAAATATTAAATAATTCGTCGTAGATAATAGATTAATTCGTACTTAATAATGCTATGTACCACTGCTGATCCCATACATGCCATTGCCTTAAACATTTGAATGATATTTTTATTGCATGAAATGGTTTCTTTTAAAGATTCTAGTGTTTTAACTGCTACGAGGGTTGCTATTTATATTTCTGGTCTAATAATGAAAAAACAAATATGTAGGATAGAAATTGGTTTTATTGTTTTTCAAAATATTCTCCATGATGATCAATAAACTTTTGCATGCGTTTGAACCAATTTTCAAAGCACTTTTTCCAGTCCGATTGAGGTAACTCCAAAACATGCGATTTGAATGCCGATTTGAATCAACCGCTTCTTCGGGGGTCGAAAATCATTGTCCACGTAATTTATTTTTGATGTGTGGGAATAAGAAAAAGTCATTGGGTGCCAAAGCATTGCTGTACGACGGATGACCAATCAGTTCGATCTTATGCTCCGTCAGAAATGCCTTTGTTTCAGTCGATGTGTGAGAGGTCGCATTTTCATGATGAGGAATGATTCACCTGTTCTTCTGCCTTTTTCGAATTTCTCCGATGACTTCTGACAAACAAATGGTCATGTACCATTCAGAATTGACCGTCCTGCGTTGCTCTAACGCCACAGTTGCCACGTGACCGTTAATGCCGAAGAAACAGGCAATCATTTGTTTCGATGTGCTTCTTCCTCGAACAACTTCTGTTGGTTTTGCCTCGTCTTGGAAGATTCATACAGTTGATTGCTGTTTTTTCCGGCTCATATGCATAGATCCATGATTCGTCCCCTGTGTAGATGTTATACACAGCATTTGATGTACCTTGAACGTATTTTCCAACATTTCCTTGCACCAATCGATACGACCCTTTTTTTGAGCGTTTGTCAGATTATGCGGGATCCAACGCGAACAATTTTTTTTTTACACTCAATTGTTTATGCAATATTTTATTGATGCTAGTCATACTAATGTCCAAAGATGCCTCTATCTCAAGGTATGTCACATGACGATCTTGCTTTATCAGTTCAAGCAAATCTTTTCTGGCACAACAACGGATTTTGGACGACCTGCACGGGATTCATCCTGGATCGAACATCGACCACGATTAAATTCGTTATACCTAATTTTTACAGTGCTGTAGGATGGCGCTTTATCACTGTATAAAGAATTAAATTCATCGAAGCACTCTTGTCTTGAAAATCCACGTCGAAATTTAGGAAAAATAATAGCATGAAAATTTTTACGATTCAATTCCATTTTTTGAAAGAGAAGTACTTTTCAATTTACTGTCAATAACACAAATAAATCTATAATGGTAAATCATCTGCTGAATTTATGTTTAAAAATATCAAACTTTAGATTAAAATACTCTCCGGTCGCCTAGCGACACTTACTCTTGCGAAGGCCAGAAAAATAAATAGCAACCCTCGTATAAGACTTACCTTTATGCTTCTAAAACTGAAAATATTTTTATATGAAAATAAGTTTGTTACTGCATAAAATCAAATTGATTTATTTAATGTTGTGTCATGAAATAAATTGTATATATATATATATATATATATATATATATATATATATATATATATATATATATATATATATATATATATATAATATATATATATATATATATTTATATGTATATATATATATTATATATATATATATATATATATATATATATATATATATATATATATAACAATTTAATCATGTAATGTATAAAATATAAAAATAAATTTAATTTATCACCATTTCTAAATATCGCTTATACAGCTAAATTTTTAGCAGTTGTTCATGACGAAAGTAATTTCTTTTTGATATAAAAATGGTTGGTCTTTACTTTTGTATTTCAAACTATACTTAATCATTTTGAGAGTCTTTGTTTTCATCTTATATCTTTACTGTACTTTATTTTATATTAATTTTTCAATAAGTATCAAATCTTGAAATGTATTTTTTTCTAAGAGTATGTGGATTTATATTTGATGTGTGAGTAAAATGTTCTGGGCTTCAAGAGCAGGTAAAATTCGAAAGTAATGCATAGTTTTCATTTTGATAATAAATTTGGTATGGTGTAACATATGGTATATTTCCTCTGCCGTTTACTTTCAAAATATATAGCAATTTATCACAAGTCGATGAAATGTTCTTTGCTACAGTGAGTAAAGGAAGAAAATTTATTACACGCCTTATCATGACACGCAAAGCTATTATTATTTTATTCTTTAATAAATTAGTATAAATATATCAAATTTCATTTCTTTGTGTCTTGAGAGTGGAAGCATAAGGATACAGGTATTTAAAAACATACAAATGATGAATGAGGAAAATATTTTTTTTTACCATTATGTGAATTTACCTGTCTTGCGGTATCTAAGTTTTCCTTTTAGGAATTTTTATGATTTCCTCACTTTTATCAAAGTTTTCATTATGTATATAAACACGGAGCTGTGTCACGCAGCATTAGTAAAGCTAGCATTTTTTCCAGAAAATATTTTGAGCAGATTAAACAATTTTTCTATGCTTTTAGCTATTAATTTTTTAAAATGTATATTCAATAAATAATTCACAGTTTTACCATAGTAGTAGAATAATGCTTGCTCATAGGTAAACAATAAAACTGCTGGTCCTTTGACAGAGAGTTTGAAAGAATGAATTAAAAAATATACACCAAAATTATGTTTTCAAGTGAATAGAGCAAATACATATATTTTAATATATATATATATATTATATATATATATCTAGGCTGAGGAAAATAATAGGGGCAATTTTAAAAGAAGTTTTCAAGTGTGAAGTTCGGGACTGGTCGGTCCCTGCCCGATTACACACACACACACACACACACACACACACACACACACATATATATATATATATATATATATATATATATATATATATATATATATATATATTATATATATGTATGTATTTATATATATATATATATTTATATATTATTTATATAAATATATATATATATATATATATATATATATATAATATATATATATATATATATATAGTATATAATATATATATATATGTATGTATTAGTTTATATATATATATATATATATATATATATATATTTATATTTATATATATTATATATGTATGTATATATATAATTTATATATATATATATATATATATTATATTTATATATTATATATATTATAATATATATATATATATATATATATAATTTATATATATATATATATATATATATATATATATATATATATATGTATATTCTAATATCCTAAACTGTGGATAAATTTATAATACTATAAATTTATAACTATGTAACAATAATAAAAGCAAACTAAATAGTATTTTGGATGTATCTTATTTCGTATTTTTAGTTTGAAAATGAAATGCAAATATGATCAAGACGAATAAACAAATCCTTGGATAAATTATATTTTATGCTGCAACATTGTACGGCCTTTAATTACTGAAAGATTTCTGCAGTTAAATGGTTTGACAAAAACAATTTTCAGTTAAATATATGTGTGCACGATATTTCAATAAAGTATAAATTGTTTCAAGATCTAATTGAAGTAAACGATCAGTTGAGTTTAATGAAATTGGAATTTTTATGAATGATAACTTATATTTCCTTCTTTTCTTCGAAACACACTGGCTCAGATTTCTGTTACTTGAATCTAAAATAGTCAGTTAAAATAGAATTCTAGTATTAGCTAGTATTTTACTACGAACTACTAATTCTAAGAAATTAATTGGAATCTCCTCCCTTATTTTAAGAATTATATTATACTATTTTAAGGAGTACAATATACTTTCTAAAAAAGCTCACAGAGGTGTTTTTTATCAAGTATTTCTTTCTTATGATACTGAGATTTAGGAATTTAGGTTAAAAGTTCCAGTAATAATTATAAAAGGTCCGAATAAAAATACAAGATGCATGATAACATTAAATTTAGTTTCTGATTATTGCAGGAAAATAGTATGTAACTCGTATATATATATATATATATATATATATATATTTTTTATATATATATATATATATATATTTATATTATATATATATATATATATATATATGTATATATATATATATATATAATATATATATATATATATATATATATATATATATATATATTATAATATATATATATATATATATATAATATATATATTTATATATATATATATATATATTTATATATATATATATATATATATATATATATATATATATATATATATATATATATATATATGTATATATATATATGTATATATATATATATATATATATATATATATATATATATATATATTATATATATATATATATATATATATGTATATATATATGTATATATATATATATATATATATATATATATATATATATATATATATATATATATTATATATATATATATATATATATATATATATATATATATATATATATATATATATATATATATATATATATATATATATATATATATATATATATATATATATATATATATATATATATATATATATATATATATTATTTTTTATTTATATATAGAGAGAGAGATAGAGATATAGTTATTTTTTTAACTACCTTAATATTTATGAACTCTCGTAATTCCTGAGGAAGAGTTAATGATATGGTCATTTTCTCCTTTTCGATGTTGTTGTGGATGAATAAAATAAAGTTCACATCACCTTTACACTTATAAAATAGTGTGAGTTAAAATTTTATTTCTAATTTAGTGCTACATTTTAGATTAAATCCAAATGAAAAAATCGATTCGAAACAATATAGCTCCATCTTGTGGACTTCATGCTTGTCTTTTTTTTTTCTAAAAGTGACTTTTCAGTTTCCAAAAATATTATAACGGATAAAAACTAAATAACATCAATTCTAATTCAATAACAATTTACATAGTACAGTATGAAGTTTTAACTTCTGTAATCTGTTGTCGGAAATGTTTGGCATGGTTTTAGCTACTTTAATATAGGCTACTTTTGTCTGATAGATCAGACTCCCGATTAACTCCCGAAAATATCCATATTCATTATCCTTTAAAGATATAAATCTTAGCACAATGCAATAAAAAAAATAACTAGTACACACAGAAAACATATATTTTTAATCAATTATAATTTAAATTATAGAAACGTTTTAAATTGCACTATGTATTGTAATATTTATAATGAACTTGTTTTGTATTACTTATTAGGCCAGTTTAGAACTTAAAAATACGTATTTTAAAAGATAGAATATCATTATCTTAACTTTAGTACATTTCCAACTTTGTAATTTTTGATATTGATTATTTAATAATGAAGTTTATTTTACGGAGTGAATAGTGTGTAACAAGTAAAAACGACCTTATTATTAAAAAATACCTTATGCAGTCACACATAATAAAATATAGTGAACTTTTTAGCCTAATAAATAAAAGAAATAATAAGCATTTTACCTATACGATTTAGCCAGTTCTAGATAGCAATATTTTTAATGATATTGAATTTTCAACCTAATTTAAATAATAGTCTATTTTAAGCACAGTTATATAAATTAATCGATTAGGGTTATAAAAACTTTGTAAACATAGAAATTTAAATTTCCATAAATGAATCTCAAAAAAAAAAAAAAAAAAAAAAAAAAGAAGAAATAAGTTATGAAATATTTGTAATAATATTTCTTAAAATCGGATAATACAGTCGAAATGATAATTTTTTGTAAATTTTAATATCACATCCGAGTTTTACTTTTTCATATATTCTTACAAAACCAAATCTAATATATATAAAAGTAATTTTGTGCATTCAATTAACTTTTGAAATTAATGTTAATTATAAGAAACCTAATTTTCCTTTTGAAAAACTTATTATAATTCTGCATACTGGAATGAAAAATTTCCACATATATGAATTTAACTATTATTAAATTAATCATAATATTCATTTTTAATTTTTTAATCTGATAGTGTTTAAAAGAATTTCATTATATGACATTTCATAAAGGTTTTTCATTACTTAGTCTTTCAAAGATTTCTATAAAGGTCTGTACAATATAATTTTAATGCACATTGAAATAAGACTTTATTTAAAATATTTAAACTGAATTTGAAAATCCGAAAAAAATTAATTAAAATTAATCATACAGAGTTAAATGTACGTCTTATAATTAAAGTAATTCACTAATCAATAGAAAAACATATACAAATGTTAAAAAATATATTACAGTAATAAAAAGATAAAAAATATAGGAATTTAGTTCACAAAAATATAAAAGATATATTTTCAAAATAATTTTAATGGATTTATTTTATTTTAATGGATGTTCTTTAATTTGAATATATGATTACACTTTATTTATTCGTACATCTGTAAATTAATTTAAAACAGTTAACTTATTTTTTTAAAATGACTTTTCTCCATTATCTTCTTACAAATATACTAAAATATATGTATTTACAATAAAATAATGTAAATATCGGTACCTAAAATTTAGCTTGGGTGATATACTTTTAATCTAATTCCAACCTCAAAACTCAGACTGTCCTAAAAATGGAATTACTCTATTTCAAACATTCCATTCTGTATATATTTGATGTCCAACATTCTAAATAAACAAATAGTCCATGGTGCTGCATATTGCGTAATAAAACCCAAATTACATTGTTGCTTTTATCTAAATAATAGCTAAAACATAAATTTCAAGTATATTTAACCGTTTACCCGCCAATTTTCCAATAATGGAACATGATTTTTAAAATAAAATTCCACATGTAAAAAAAAAACTTAACAATATCGCTTATACATATTAAACTATTAAACATGACATTATAAAGTATTTTTTACAATAAGTTTTATTTTGTTTAGATAATTAGTTAATTTTGTACAATATTTCGAATTTTAGTGTATTTTGTCAATTTTACTATTCCTTATGATTAAATTTACCAAAATTTAAGTTTAAATGGAAAAAACGCAATATATTAAAATATATCTTTAGACAACTTATCCTACTGGAATAGTATAAAAGGAAACTTTTAAATTTTATTTTTAAATTTTAAAGCTAAAATTTACGCATTTATGACTATGTTCCATTATTGGAACATTGCAAACATTATTTCTTTTGCATGTTTAGAAGAATAGCAACTTTTCTAAATAAAATAAATAGGCAAAACTGCAATACTTTGACAGGATATTACTATTTGGAACTTGGCATTGATGTTCACTCTCGTAAAATCCTAACGATAGAAAGAAATTATTTTTGATAAGGTGGCTAAACGTGTGGGGGGAAAGGGCTTACACCTTTTTTGTATTTGAGCCGCTCGATGGTCGAATGGTTCGGGTGCTAGCCTTCGGAACCGGAGTTCGTGTGTTCGAATCCTACTATGGCATGGATGTTCATAGTCGTTCGGAATTTGCTTTAAGCAGTAGGTCCCGGTCTCATTAGACCTCGTGTTAAAAAAAAGTCGACCTTAGCTCTCCAAAAAACCCAACCCAAACCCTGTGTCTTTGAAGACAAGTGCAATTTTTCATAAAAGGTGTCTTTTTGCATATTTTTGCCGAAATAGTTATATGTTTCCTTTGACATAGATTTTTTCTTTGACGACAGTGAAAATTGTGCATACGTGATTTCGTATATATTTCATTTCCAAAGTTTTCATAAATTTAACACCATGTCTGAAAGATGTCTTAGAATACAACATTCTCTGGCCTTTCTAGAAACTCTCTCGGGTTCTGATTGGAAATATATAGATATTTGACACTTAGAGCCCGATAAACCTGGTGATATAACCGATGAAGAAGATATTGAGGAAAATAATTTAGATACTGTTACGGCATTCGATGTGTGTGGAATAGTCAATGTCATTTAAAAAAAGATGCAATATGAAAACAAATTTTAGAAACTGGGTCCAAGGGCCAAGAAGGAACAAAAATCTGAAAACCTTGTAGTAAAAGGGAAAAAAAGTGAAATTCTATAATCCAACAGAATGAGGAATTTTCACGTTTTCTAATTTTAATTTAAAACGATAGAAGACAAAAAGGTAAGCAGGATAGTAGCAATTTTTGTTTCATTTGGGGGCCTAATTAGTGATTTCTAATGGGTTTTATAGATAACTCTTTAACATCTCTCAAAAACGATACTTTTCCTCCTCATAGTTTGTGACGTCATCATTAACGTTGACACCGAGCGTCTATGCTGTTTACATGTTAAAAGACGACTTTTAAATTTGTTTCTATGTAAAGTATCGCATATAATAGAAGTTTTTTTATTATGTTTTATATTAAAAAATCATACTCTAAATATTGTATTGTGCCACTCTGTAAAAATACAACAAATAACTGCAATAAGAAGATATTTTTCAGCGTTCCGAAAGACCCACATACACGTAAAATCTGGACAACTGCAATGAAAAGGGATGAGAAATTAAACCCCATATTATCGTATAAATAACTTCTATGGGTTTGTGAAGACAATTTTTCTGTAAATAAATGCTTGCTTTTGTTTAAATATTAATAATTTAGAATAATTAAAGTATATAAAAATACATCTATACCTTTAAAAGAACTGTTGTTTAACCAGTGCTATTTAACATTTAAAACTGTTCATTTTCGAGTATTATTACAAAGTTCAAGTACAATAAATGTTTGATAAAGTATATAAATATCGTAAAACATAGATATCCAAAGCATATAATAACCTAATAAATAACTCGGGGGAGGGGAAGATTATGTATTTTCAAGGAATTATAAATATTTTCTTCAGAGATGCATACTTTCTTATGTATATCAATTCACAGTGTTATTTTTTGGTTAAATTGGTGACTAATTTGAAAAAAAGTATATAATATTTTTAAAATACTTATAATGATATTACTTTAAAAATTAAATTTAATTTCGAAACTTTATACATTTTTTTAATTTAACATTAGTATTAAAGGCAATAAAATTGTACTGCTATTTAAAAAATCATAAATAATTAAGTTAAGACTTTTAAAGATTTTAAGTTTCTTTTCATCAAATTTAAAATACTTAAGAATTGGTTTGATTTTGGAGATCTATGGTCTACTTTTTGCAACACGAGGGTTAAAGGTCCCGGTCTCACAATAAATACCTTCTCTAATTTTTATTTTAATATATTACATCTATCTCTTTATAAAAAGCGATGCTACTACAAATATGTGTATATGATATATGTATATTTATTTGACTTGCATATGTCTATGAACAGAAGAGCTGTGATTAGTTTGAACAAAACATTAATACATGTTAAGTAAAATTGAATAAATATATAAATGATTTTACATACCTTTGGGTATTAATTCCCCGTATTTCTGCTCCCATAAAACCCGGATTTTTTTCCCAAGAACGTAAACATTGACATGCTGTCTATTTTCGGGAGGTTGCCTGACTGTCTTTTGTAAATCCAGGTAGAAGAGACATTTATGAGAAATTGAGATACCTAAGCTATCTAAATCGATAAAATAAACTTCAGGTTTAAATAAAAATTAATTTTGATAGCTAGAAAAATCCAGGAACTTGCAAAAACAAAATCGGAAAATAGTGCGCGCTCACAAGCAATAAGAAAATATTGGACAACCTGAACGATGACGTCACATCCAATCACGGAGCGTTTTGATGTCACGTGATTTTCGCTTAACTTTAAAATTAATTTTTTAAATGATGGATCCAGTTTTTTACATTTTTGAGAACATTTTTGGAATCTACGAGTCTGGAATTTTCAGAAAAATACTAAGTTGTTCGAATCCCCCACATGTGCAAATTCCTAATCGGAAAAACCGGTACCAATATTGCATAGATTCTATAGTGTCATAATAGCTATCAACTGTACATTATTTAAAGCAAATCAAACAAAACAGCTAATATTAAGAAGATAGCACAATTATTAGACATTAAATAATCAATTTTCATGAGATTTTAAAAATATGCGAAAAATAACCTTGCAAGGTTATTGGACTCCAATATTCCAATAATGGAACATCTCTAAAAACCTCAAAACATTTTTACCTAATTTTAACACGTTATTGTATTTATATACTCTTAATTAATATAATAACCAAATTTCAAGTCATTTGGACTATTCTTTCTTGATTCCGCGTTTAAATGGTTCATGTATTATATAATCATTTTGTTAAAAACAAATTAATAGTTGAAGAAAAGTCAAAAATGCTATCCACATTAAGGAAAATTCTCCTCTAACTAATAAATAAACTTTACATATTGGATTTTAGTCTATGTCTTCATATAAAAATATACATCATAGACTTTCATTTAAAGTCCAGACTTATGACTACCAGCTTTGATAACTAATAATCTTTGATAACTCTTAATTAATATAATAACCAAATTCCATGTCATTTGGACTATTCTTTCTTAATTCCGCGATTACATGGTTAATGTATCATATATTCATTTTGTTAAAATCAAATTAATAGTTATAGAAGAGTCAAAAATGCTATCCACATTAAGGAAAAGTCTCCTCTAACTAATAAATAAACTTTACATATTGGATTTTAGTCTATGTCTTCGTCTAAAAGTATACATCATAGACTTTCATTTAAAGTCCAGACTTATGACTACCAGCTTTGATAACTAATAATCTTTCATAACTCTTAATTAAACGGTTAATGTATCTTATATTCATTTTGTTAAAGTCAAATTAATAGTAATAGCAAGGCAAAAATGCTATCCACATTAAGGAAAAGTCTCCTCTAACTAATAAATAAACTTTACGTATTGGATTATAGTCTATGACTTCGTATAAAAACATACATCATAGACTTTCATTTAAAGTCCAGACTTATGACTACCAGCTTTGATAACCATCTTTATCCGATATTTCCATTTAAAGCTTTTTATAAAATAAAGCCGTCAGCTGAAGATTCTGTATTTCTTAAGATATGTATCATTATTGAAATCGCATTAACTGAAATATCTGGTCGATAAAAAACCCAGATATTATAAAACTTTTTGATGAATCTTTGATTCAAAAATTTTTTTCTTTCTTTTATTGAAGCAAAAAGAAATGGAAGACAAATCACCATGGACCAATAATCGATTGCTGTTTCTTTAGTTGCATAAAAGTGCATGTTTCAAAAATCTAAATATCAGAGAGAGACTAGTATATTAGATGCTATGTAATATGAACTGCAAAATTCCGTTTCCGTTTCCGAGCAATGTAATAACGTTTATTGGTAGTTTGAGATTTCCACGAAATGAAATGTATTTCTGTTTAATCATGGATTATGAAGCTTATGTACAACTGTTACAAAAATGAACTACCTCTAGAAATATACTTTCAAAAAGAATAATCTATGAAAGACTTTGAACTTAATATCCTATATATAATATTGATGACTATGCAAATATGTCATGTATTTTAAACATTTGTTCTAGATAATTCTGCTCATAAATCTATAATCAAAAACAGTATTATCAAGGATTTGGAGTAACGTTTTATAACGTTTCTTGAATATGGTCAAAGATTTCAGTGTAATATTTGCCGAACTACTTACCTTATTCTCAGAACATTTGTCTCAAGATTCTATGGACTTTATTCTAATGTTTGCTTGGGTGTTTGTAGCCGACTTCGATTTTAATCAGCAGGTCACACTCTAAATAGTCGTTTACTCTAAACATTTACAGAACATGTTTCAGGTATTCAGAAGCTCTATTCCCAAGTATTATCTCTAAATTTAATATTAGTAGTTTAAATATCGTCTAAATTATAAAACAAGAAATAAAAAAATTAGAAATTTAAAAGTGAAGTATTGAACATCATTATCCTATATTACGTAAGTAGTTTTAAATTTTACTTTGCATGGAGATGTATGATGCTAAATATCTGTTATGACTAAATAACCATGTTAAAAGATTATTTAGTACCACAGAAAGTAAAAAAATGCGGTTTCAAAACTTATTCTATAAGTAATTTAGTATTTGTACAGGATACGGTAATTTATCTTAAAACAATTTGATGTTTTGAAAAATATAGATTTGTAAAGCCATTCTAATAGGTTTATTTCATAAATAAAACTTTAACGAACTCTCATTGTATAACATTTAAACGTAGAATGTAAAAAAACTAATTTTCTTCAGATTTGTAACTTTTATTTACCGAATTGTGGTTTACCAATATATGTATATATAAATATATATATATATATATATATATATTATATATATATTTATATATATATATATATATATATATATATATATATATATATATATATAAATATATATATATATATATATATATATATATATATGTATATATATATATATATACATATATGTATATATATATATATACATATATATATACATATATATATATATATATATATATATATATATATATATATATATATATATATATATACATATATACACACACACACTATATATACACATATATATATATATATATATATATATATATATATATATATATATATATATATATATATATATATATATATATATATATATATATATATATATATATATATATATATATATATATATATATATATATATATATATATATATATATATATATATATATATATATATATATATATATATATATATATATATATATATATATATATATATATATATATATATATATATATATATATATATATATATATATATATATATATATATATATAGTTGAACAGAGAAAAGCTGGAGGTGGGGGTATTATGTTGTGACAGATGTCTTGATGGAGCAGAATATGACCCGTGTTCCTCATAGAACACTGTCTGTGCATGAATACCATTCAAACAAGGTTTGTACATTAAATAGCACATAAACGATGTCCTAACATCATTCACAATGTTTTTACTTCATTAGTAAACCTTATATTGATACCTTATTAGCAAACATACGATTTTCTAACATATCGCTTTTACAAATATATATTATACGATATTATGGATATACACGATTTTAACGATATACGAATATGTGTGTATACATTTTGTTACGTACTTCTACAATGTACAATGTTTAATATAAGGTTGGAGTGATTTTATACAGTGTTGATATTTAATATCGAAATACACAAATGCATTATATAATTATAATTTTTGTATTCTTTACATTCAAAGACGTCTCTAGTCAACGATAGAAGAACTGTATCCACAATAAAAACCATTTCTAGAGTTAATGAATTTTCTGACGTAATAAAACAGCATTTTTACGAAATTTTATAGCTCGGAATAAAAATTGATTTCGTCCAAGACACATCAATCACTGCCCTCAAAGATTGTCTACTTTTCTTTGCTCAATATTTTTTTCTTTTTTTCTGCTTTATATTTTCTAAGGTCTTTACTATTCTTATTGATCACATGCTCACAATAGCAACATATGACAATGAATGAATAAACCCTAAGTATAGATTCCATCACGATATATATATAAATATATATATGCCACGCAAAATAATCATTAATTATATTGTGAATAGTTTTTTTTCCTTTCAGGCTCCATACCAAACCCTACTTTATTTGTGAACAGAATATTAATGTTTTTAGGACCTGATTACCTTTTCGGGATTATCTTACTCCGATATTAATAAAACCCTTCTGATACATATCATGAAGCATCTTTTTTTTTCAGTGCACCTATTTTCAGCTTCCCTTTTTTATATATATCATAGAAGAATTCCATATATAATATTACATTGTGTAGGTATTGTAAAGAAGATAGTATCCAAAATAAAAATATCAAAGTAAGAACAGGAATTGTGTGGCTTGAAAGTAATAACTGAATGCATAGATAAATACTATGAGGTAGAATGTAAAATTACATTTAAATTTTCATAGTATTTGTATGTCAGTAAACTTTTAAAAACATTTATAGTTTTTTTTACTATATTTCCAATATATATCGCCATTCTATAATGAATTCAAAAGTTCTTCATTCTAACCATTTTATACAACTCATTCACAAGTATAAAGAAATTATTTTTTTAGCCTCTAAATCTCTTAAAAACCTTATTATAATGCAATTTTAGTATTAAACTACATCATAACCTTAAAATTTAACAATCATGTTTTCACTACATTAAGCTGTAAGTTCTACATACACACCATTTCATGTAGCTTATCTATATTGCAATTTCTCTAAATTGATTATTAAATGACAGGTTATAGTTAAGCGAAAGAAATATTTATAGTTTTTATACAGAAAAGATAACATAAACATTCATATAAAACACGCAATGTGTGTGTTTCATTGGTAATTTATAGTTACATACAATTAAAAAAATTGTCTGATGGTGGAAGCATTGATAAATGTTCTTTACAATAAGGACTTCACATCAAAATACTTTTTTTAACTTTATTATATTTAAAGATTTATATTTACTTTACCAATTTTAGAAAGTGGATGATGTGCACTTGATTTCTGATCGTTTATTATCAAAATTATTAATAAAACATTACACTGCTCTAAAAGCATAAAACATTGTACGTAGATCTGAGACACACCAGAATTTTAAATAAATTCTTTATGACTCACAAATGGACAAGCAAAAGTAATATTAAATGTCTATTCAATGAGTTGGGCCAAATGCTCAATAACTGGTTTATTAGAAAAGTTTTAATCATATATATTTAATTACTAATACTAGAAAATACTTAAAAAGCAGTAGAAGTATTAAACACCAGATGCAATTTTACATTTTTAATCTGAAAAACAAATAGTAATCCAAAATATTGCTATACCATATACATAAAATTACATTTAATCCTCTAAGAGTTGCGCACTTAGTTTTTCTTCCCAGCTGATGACGCCTAAAACGCACTAGTTACGAGGCTAGATTTTGATCATAATAGCTTATTACAATTACAACAGTTATAACAATTTAATTAAAATATTTTTATATTGATCTAAATCACACACCACAATATTACTCACAGATTAAAAGAATGAATTAATATTTTATATACAATTTCAGTCGGAAGTCTTCATGAAACATGATCTGATGAAACATGATAGTAATGAAAATCCAAAATAATTACACATCTTCAATCAACGTTATAGAAAATACGTCTATAAAAAGATAACGTATATAAAAAGATAAATGTTTAAAACTAGATTCATTTTTTTCTAATACCCATCTATACTGTAGAGACAACTGGCTTATATCAGTACAAATGGTCTGTTCTGTTGGGGTACAAGTGTTCAGGAAACTTACAGGAGGGAGATATACCAATCTTTTATTGCAATTCCGTAAACTCTATCCTGGTAGGATTAAAAACACAGGTTTGTCACAAATTGAAAGTTAGCTCCTGCTCGGATATAGACAAAAATAATTCAGTCAACCACCAGACATCAGAGATATATCATCAGAGGCGTCACTGTTTTAACTTGTTAAAGAATTTATGTTTTAATTCCATTGCATATAACTATTTGTCTTGTATCTCCGCATATTTTAAATATAATTATTTTTGAGCTAGCCCAAGTCTGTCAGTTGGAATTATATATATATATATATATATATATATATATATATATATATATATATATATATATAATATATTTTGTATCTCTATATAATATATATATAATAATATAAATATATATATATATATATTATATATATATATATATATATAATATATATATATATATATATATATATATATAATATATATATATATATATATATATATATATATAATATATATATATATATATATATATATATATATATATATATATATATATATATATATATATATGTTGATTTTTGAAAGTTGCAATCTTAAAAGAACGTTGATGTTCCCATATACCTTACCAAATGGTGAACATAATTTCACTTATATTGTAAAGTATGTCAGTTATACTTTGATATATCTTGAAGATATGGATAAAAGAGATTTTAATATTCACAATACGCTTTTGACAGCATCTAAAAATGACTGCACTACAAAATTGTGTGTTTGAATATGTTCCAACTTTTATTTTGTCTAAACATTTTATTTGTATAACGTTTTTGTGTTTAAAAAATTTTTAGTTATAAACATAATCGTTGAAATAACGAGTTCAGTTTTATTTAAGTATTTTACCTTACACAATCTTTAAAATTGCGTTACATTTTAAATTAGTTTTATAATGTAATGCAATAATTTTATAATGGTTGAATAATTTTATAATGGTAATTTTCATTTTAAAAAGAACAAAATACTAATCCTTCGATAATATACTTTTAAATGTTCTTATATAGCCTATGGCTAACAAATTCAATCCCAGTGATTCTTAATAATCAAGTGGGGATTTTTTCGGCCTCTACTTTTTTTCTTGTTAGAACGAGAATATTGCAAAATATATTTTGCAATATCCCCATAACTCCAGTATTTGACACTTTAATGAAATTTATGGGAATGAGAAAATAAGTAGTGTACAGAGATTTAACTCAAAAAAGAAGACACTTACAAGATTATTCTGGCAAGAATAATGCTGAAAGTAGTGAGAAAAGTGGAAATTTTTGAGGAAAGAAAAAGTGCTCGCCTCTAAAGGAATTCTAATAACTATTTTTATATACACACTGCTGAAATATAGAGTATCAATCAATCTCTCTTGTACAGTTTTTGGCACTTGACTTATATGAGAATAAATATCTATATTTACTTACAAAAAAGTCTAAATTGCTTTTTTAATAATTTAAAGTGGATTAATGTATTTTTAAGATATTTATCTTACAAAAATTTAATAAAGAACTATTTACCTTTAAAATATAATGTTTTTAAAGAAATTTTAGTTAAATTAATTTCTGAATTTCAGAAGTGAATTCTTGTGTTATTACATATTTAAAATTACAAAACAATTACCATTGTTGAACGTTATTAAATTTTAACGTCCTTAAATGTATATTTCTTAAAATGTCAGGGACTTTCAAGTCTGTTTGGTTTTAATTTAAACAGTAAGTTCTAGTCTCATTAAAACTTCTAGAACAAAACTATAATTTTAAACAGTAGCTTTACTAATCAACACAATTTATACAATGTGATATGTTATTGTTCAATATTTTTTATTTGAGACCTAAAATTAGTATTTAGTCATCTCCTTGGGAATTAACAATAAAGTTCGATATGAAATATAGTAACATTTATTTTTACTGTAAAAGACTTATAGTACAAAATTGACCTATTATGCATATCTAAAATTTATGTTAAATCCTTTTATTGAATTTTAATTAATATGAAACAATACAAATGTATATACAAATGTAGTTTGAATCCTTCAAATATTTATAATATTCAAACATCAATTTAACATCTCATTAATATGATATTATTATGGTATTAATTTTAACTTTTGTAAAATGATCGATAATATCAAACACTTTAGTTTTTAATTTTCAGTTGTTATATTTCACATAGTATATAAAGCATTTTGCTAACCATATCCGAGTCTTTTAAGCTTCTGAATATTTTTAAAAAAATTAAAATTTTAAAAAAGTTATACTTTATAAAAAGTTATTAAAATTTAAAAAGTTATTTATTTTATCTAAAATACTTAAATAATTATTTTGTATTATTTATAAAACTTCTACAATGATATTATGTTTTGAACATAAATAATTTTACATCAGTCTTATTTAAGGTTTTATATTCTTTGATGTTAGGCGTAAATTAAGTCTAATAGAACAGATTAGAAGACAAAAAAATTTCATATATTTGCAGGATGCAAGGTTGAATTTATGCTTTTAATATGTACAGTAGTCATTGCAAGCGATTATTAGCACAAATTAATGTTGTGTAAACAAATTCAACCTTTCACAATTATTTATTTTATCAGAATAATTCCTTATACTTCTATTCAAATATGCTTGTTGAAATTACATATTTAGTACTTAGTTTTTTATGCGAGATTTAGTGTAACTAATAACATCCGAATATTATATATATATATATATATATATATATATATATATATATATATATATATATATATATATATATATATATATATATATATATATATATATATATATATATATATATATATATATATATATATATATATATATATATATATATATATATATATACATATATATATATATATATATATATATATATATATATATATATATATATATATATACATATATATATATATATATATATATATATATATATATATATATATATATATATATATATATATATATATATATATATATATATATTATTTATATATATATATATATATATATATATATATATATATATATATATATATATATATATATATATATATATATATATATATATATATATATATATATATATATATATATATATATATATATATATATATATATATATATATATATATATATATATATATATATATATATATGTGTGTGTGTGTGTGTGTGTGTGTGTTTGAGGAAACATTCATTTCTTGTTTTAATTAACTTCCTTAATTAAATTAATAAGAAATGAAATAGATTTGAAAAATAACAAGTGACTTAAATATATAGTTACTGTTCTTTATATGCATGAAAGCAATTGATTATAGCTTTTAAAACTAGCGTAATTAAGGGACACAGTTTCAAAAATTCAAAAAAAAAAATTCATGCTAGTATGAAAAATTAAATAACCTTTAAGGGACAAAAATAATTAACTTTAAATTAATTGCTATTACTTTATGACAAAAAAATTAAAACCGCTTTTCAATACCAACAAGCAAAAAAATATAAAATATAAAAGTAATCTCCAAACTTCTTTCATTAGCTCCTGGTTTCTTATTTAGGATTCCTTTCTCACCATCAAATAATTCAATCTACTTCTTGATTTTATTCATAATGGGTAAAAGGATGGCGCTAGCCACTCATCAATCAATGTCTAGGAAGAATTTCTGCAGCGACCTATCATTTGTTTATTTTTTCGCCGAGTTTTTAGCAAGTACCGACAGAGCACATAGCCAGGTCGCGAAAATATCCGATTTTCAACCTCTCTAAGAAGACTTATTCAAGAATTTTTTCTTGCTAAAGTACCATAAGATGTGATAATACCGCTGTAAATTATTAAATCTTGCAACATATTATGTAATTACACATTCAGTATTTTCTCGAAGAAAAATATTTGACATTTTTAACTGTAATAATTCATTTTCATTTTTTTTGTGAGGTATTATTGATTTATTGTTTTTGTTTTAATAATATGGATCGAAATCTCATTTCCTGTTTTTTTCAGTTTTCAAAATTTATTCGTGTAAATCTGTTTATTACAGAAATGCGAAGTGAACTGTTGTTTTTTTATTAAGTCAGGCTAATGATAAAGTTTATATATTTATATATGTGCACATACAAACACTCAATAATATCGTATATATATACAATAATATTGTATATATATGAATTTTTATACCAATCTATCTATCGATCTACATCTTTATATCTTTCTCTGTCTCTCTCTCTTTATATATATATATATATATATATATATATATATATATATATATATATATATATATATATAATATATATATATATATATATATATATATATATATATATATATATATATGTATATATATATATATATATATATATATATATATATATATATATATATATATATATATATATATATATATATATATATATATATATATATATATATTATATATATATATATATATATATATATATATATATATATATATATATATATATATATATATATATATATATATATATATATATATATATATATATATATATATATATATATATATATATATATATATATATATATGTGTGTGTGTGTGTGTGTGTGTATGTATATGTATATGTGTGTATGTGTGTATATGCCTGTACGTGCATGTGTGTGTGTATATAGAAGATGTAAATAATCTAATTTGCATAAAAGTATTAATTAATTATAATATATAAACTTCAAAAGTCAAAAGGTTATATACAAATAGCACTTTCTCGTAAAAATAAAACAAATTTATCTTTGGTTATCAACAACAGTGTAATACTCAGGTTAGGAGGTAGTGAATGATCAATGCTTAAGGAGAATTCTTAAGCGAATACCCCTTTGTTTATTTTTTGACTAGTTTTTAGAAATGACAACTAAACATGTGGCCCATAAAAAAACTTTGAATATAACTAACAAGATTCATTCCTGCAATCCATTTTTCTTTATATGTTATAAGGCGTAATAATACCATTATGCATTGTTAAACCTGTCTATATATTAGTTGATGGTACATCCTCAATTCCCTCTGTTTTTCAGAGGTGTATTTTTGTTCTTTTTGTGTGTATTTTGGGATATTATTGCGATTTTAATGGAATGGTTTAGTTCTATTTTTTCTTTTTTAAGTACTATTTAAACTTTCATTAAATAAAAAACAATATTTTCTATGTTTGACATTGCATATGCTTATAATATGGAATGATACATAAAAATGAAAATCGTAACTGTGATAATCACAGTATATATTTTATAAACTATTACACAATTTATACTGAAAATAATTAGATTCAAGTAATTTAATTATACAACTATGAATATTGAGAAAAATTGATTACCAAAAAAACTAAATGTTATTTGTCACGCAATAAAGCATAATTAAGATATTCAATTACCATTATGTAATAATAAAAAATTCTCTATACCTAGAACGTATAAAGTATTGAATATGAAAACAAATCTTCTAAATTATTTCACGGTCTTCTCTTTTCCTTGAAGATTCCTCATCTTCTTGATGATTCCTCATCTTCAGCCTAAAATCTATCAATCTATATTTTTCTATTCATACTTGTCTACCCTGGTGCTTTACAATGAAAATTTTTTATATTTTTTTATTACGTATTTACACAGTACTCACATAACAATTGGCCGTGAAAAAAATCTATTTTCTACGAGATTGAAAATGATTTATACACACATCTGTTTTTCAACTCATAACATGGGATTATTCGGTTATACAGTGCTAAGTCATAAAATATATGAGATAATAATACATCAGTATAATTCTTGAAGCTATATCTTAAGTACATTTTAGCTGTAATGTTTCCTTTTCTGTTTTGTTTTTCTGTTATCACTTCGCAATTCAAATAAAATGACTTAACTTTTATTTTAAATGATTTAATGCTTCAAATTATAATTAAATAAAAAATATGAGAAACAAGTTCTTTTAAATTGAATATGTTGTAAAAATAGATTGTTAAACAAGAAATATATTTAATTCTACTTGACATTAATTACTACTATTTGGCTTTAATCCATATTGGACAAAATATTTCTGAAAGTTATTAAAACTTTATCCTTGTCATTAATATGGTGTAACTAAGCATTTAAAACCAAACTTTTGAAAAAAAAATTTTAATTTTTAAGTAATTTGCCTTTTTTTTAAATAGGACAAAGGTATAATACCCTACTAGAATTTAATAAATATCACGTACATTGCATTAGACTGATTCATAGGGAAATTTTGGGGAAACAGTCAAGGCAAAGCCCAATATTACATTTTAAGAACACTGTACTTGGTTTTTTTTCTCTTTCAGTTTTGAACTGTCATTTTCTCTGTCGTCCTTCTGGGTTTTTCATAAATATTTGTTCAATGTAGAAACTTAGGCGATCTCTGTTACTCTGAATAAGACCACGTTGTCTGATATTTTTCCTTGGAATGAACACTCCTAAATAACTAATTGTGAGACATATTCTGAATTCAAGGAAGCCCTATACTTCAAGCCACAATGAGAGCTGTTTCAAAACAGTTTATGAAAAGTTGCCAGTACCACTTTTTTTTATAGGACAGTTGTCCAATATAGGTTAAAAGTAAATAAATGAACACATTCAAACTTAATGGTATGTTTTAGGTTTATTAGGGATCTCTGGTATAGTTTTTTTCAAATTCATGAATAATAAGTACGAATAAAATTAGTATATTTCTATTCAATCCTTTAAAAAAAGAAATATAAACTAATATATAAATCACTACTGAAGTTTATATATCAAAAATTTAAATAAACAATTAAAATATTTAAAAAAATATTTTTAAATCTTTCTTGCAAGTAACTGAAAACAAAGTATCGAGTACCAAAATCTTATTTCAATAATTTAATTACTGTTACATCATGATAGAAAGTTTACACCACAGGTCTAATAGAGTTTCTAAAAGCTATCTTCTAATATTCTACATTTTCTCGATTTATTTACGAAGATTCTTCTTTCTCCCCATCAAATAATTCAATCTATTTCTTGATTTTCTTCATAAGGAGTTAACCACTCATTAATCATTGTCTAAGGATAATTTCTTCAACGACCACCCATTTGCTTACTTACTTTTTTTACTGCCTTTTTTAACAAGTGATCGCAAAAACTTACCAAACAGAAAAAAAAATTACCCATAATTATTTTTCCTGCTATAGTGTCATATTATGTCATTGCACTGTGTACGTCTCTCTAGTATTTTAAATTAACAGTTTTCATTTATGTGAAGTACTGACAATTTAATTTGCGTTTAATTGCTCCTAAATTATCTGTCCTAAAATTTAGCTTAGTAATAATCTCAGTATTTCTTATACTTAACTCTTGTTAAATTTATTTTTTAAGTTTCGATAACTCAATTCACAATAGTAAGTCTTATGTCCACTACATATAATGCCCATTACCAAGGATATCGGACCTTCTGCCCTTCAGCGCCTGAGAAACTCAGATGCCAATGCCCATATGTATTATTAAGTCTTAATTGTTAATTAAAATATTGTTACGAACTTCAAAGCTGGGTTACGGGATTGAATGGACTTTAAGTAAGACATCACAGAAACAATTATTATTTAAGAGTCAGTTGGAAAATACAGTGACAGAAAGACATTAAGGTTATGGTACAGCACACTCGTAAAAAGATTACAAAATCATCGCTTAACAACTCGAGCAAAATGCAGTGAGCTCATGTGCCTTATAAAACAAAACGGAAGCACCGGTAAAACAAAGCACACTGCGCTTACTCTGTACACTGATAAATCTACTTAACGACCCGAGTCGGTTTGGAGTTTAGTCTGCCTTATATAGGCCCAACTAAACTGGTAAAACATTCCAGATTAGACCAGAAACCGGAAGCGGAAGCTGTGAAAAATTGCCACATTTGGTAACATTTCTCGACACTTGGCGATATTTGGTCACGAACTTGGCTGCAAAAATAAGTTGCCAAAATTGTCGCCATATATATATATATATATATATATATATATATATATATATATATATATATATATATATATATATATATATATATATATATATATATATATATATATATATATATATATATATATATATATATATATATATATATATATATATATATATATATATACATATATATATATATATATATATATATATATATATATATATATATATATATATAGGTGTACAGTCACACACACATATGCGTGTGCATGTGTTATCACATGATTAATAGACTTAATATGTATACTGTTGTATTTAATTAATAATATCAATGTAATGAAATAAAATAACTCTGATCATATTTTAAATGAAAATCATTTAATAATATTTCCGAAAATAGAAAAATAAAATTTTTTATTTTGATTACAATATTTTATTTTAATATTTCAATTCTAGTTAAGATAAAAAAAATTCATATCTGCAATATATATATACTGCAGTAATTATAAAATACAAATCGTTTCTTCTAATTTATTTCATTTACTTATCCATTTTAAATGAGGTTCCTATCTCAACATCAAAAACCTCTTTCTCCTTACTGATTCTACAAATACTTGGTAAAACGACAGCTTTAGCAACTCATCAATCATTTTTTAAGTAGAATTTCTTCAGTGACCTGATATTAGTGTGTCCTTTCAGCCAGTTTTTAAAAATTACTGACAGAACTAGTGGCCACACTGAAAAAATCCCAATTTTAACTTTTTCCGCACAATATGTTATTTTAATCTTGTTGGGTACGATAAAATGTGATAATAGCGTTATGCATTTTTCAGTCTGAGAATATATTAAATAATCGTAAGTTTTCAGGTCTTATTTTAGCACTGTGATTATTATTTATAAATTGGAATGTTTTCTTTAAAGTTTTTCTTTACTTTTTTTACGTTTACTACTTCTAATTCTACATTTACTACTACTAATAAAATAATTTAAATCTAGTTTATATAGTTAACAGTATATATACAGCAGTATATAAAACATTTCTTACATGCATCGAATTATATTTCTATTTATTTATAGTTATTAAAATGCATGCAGTTGGTAATACTATATTTCTTTTTCAAGTTAAATAAAAGATTATTTTAATATAATTTTGAAATATATGTGAAAAATAATGAATCATGTCTAGAATAAAATGTTTTTTTTTATCCTTTTCTGAATTTTAACTATCTTCCCAATTTAAAAAAAAAAAATTGGTTGCATTTTCACTGGATGTTTGTTTTTACTAAGAAATCTGAATTTCTAATCTGATTTCTAACCTTACCATTCTGTAACATCAGAATTTAAAAAAAAAAATTCAATTAATTTTTTATTATTAACATATATGGCTTGCAAAACATCTAATATGATATTCCTATGTAGTAGTCTTAGCACATATTATGAATTTTAACTATCTTCCCAATTAAAAACCAAATTGTTTGCAGTTTCACTGGATGTTGTTTTTACCAATCATTCACATTTCTAATCTGATTTCTAACCTGACCATGCTGTAACATCAGAATTAAAAACAAAATTTCAATTATTTTTTTTATTAATAATATATATGGTATGCAAAACATCTAATATGATATTCCTATGTAGTGGTCTTAGCAAATATTATGAATTTTAACTATCTTCCCAATTAAAAAAAAAAAAAAATATTTGCAGTTTCACTGGATGTTGTTTTTACCAATCAATCACATTTCTAATCTGATTTCTAACCTGACCATGCTGTAACATCAGAATTAAAAATAAAATTTCAATTAATTTTTTATTAATAATATATATGGCCTGCAAAACATCTAATATGATATTCCTATGTAGTAGTCTTAGCACTTATTATGGATTTTAACTGTCTTCCCAATTAAAAACCAAATTGTTTGCAGTGTCACTGGATGTTGTTTTTACCAATCAATCACATTTCTAATCTGATTTCTAACCTAACCATGTTGTAACATTAGAATTAAAAACAAAATTTCAATTATTTTTTTATTAATAATATATATGGCTTGCAAAACATCTAATATGGTATTCCTATGTAGTAGTCATAGTACATATTATGAATTTTAATTGTCTTCCCAATTAAAAAAAATGGTTCCAGTTTCACTGGATGTTGTTTTTACCAATCAAACACATTTCTAATCTGATTTCTAACCTGACCATGCTGTAACATCAGAATTAAAAACAAAATTTCAATTATTTTTTTTATTAATAATATATATGGCCTGCAAAACATCTAATATGATATTCCTATGTAGTAGTCTTAGCAAATATTATGAATTTTAACTATCTTCCCAATTAAAAACCAAATTGTTTGCAGTTTCACTGGATGTTGTTTTTACCAATCAAACACATTTTTAATCTGATTTCTAACCTGACCATGTTGTAACATCAGAATTAAAAACAAAATTTCAATTAATTTTTTATTAATAATATATATGGCCTGTAAATTCTAATATGATATTCCTATGTAGTAGTCTTAGCACTTATTATGAATTTTAAATATCTTAGAAATTAAAAAAAAAAATTGGTCGCAGTTTCCCTGGATGTTGTTTTTACCAATCAATCACATTTCTACTCTGATTTCTAAACTGACCGTGTTGTTACATCAGAATTTTAAAAGACTTTCAATCTCTTTTTTATTAATAATATATATGTCCTGCAAAACATGTAATATGATATTCCTATGTAGTTGTCTTAGCACATGTTATGAATTTTAACTATCTTCCCAAATTAAAAAAAATATTTTCAGTTTCACTGGATGTTGTTTTTACCAATCAATCATTTTTCTAATCTGATTTCTAACCTGACCATGATGTAAAATCAGAATTAAAAACAAAATTTCAATTAATGTTTTATTAATAATATATATGGTATGCAAAACATCTAATATGATATTCCTATGTAGTAGTCTTAGCACTTATTATGAATTTTAACTATCTTCCCATTGAAAACAATTGGTTTCAGTTTCACTGGATGTTGTTTTTACCAATCAATCACATTTCTACTCTGATTTCTAACCTGACCGTGTTATAACATCAGAATTTTAAAAGAATTTCAATTAATTTTTTTATTAATAATATATATGTCCTGCAAAACATGTAATATGATATTCCTATGTAGTAGTCTTTGCACATATTATGAATTTTAACTATCTTCCCAGTAAAAATAAAACTGGTTGCAGTTTCACTGGATGCTGTTTTTACCAGTGAATAACATTTCTTATATGATTTCAAATCTGACCACACTGTAACATCATACTTAAAAACAAAATTTCAAATAAATTTTATAATAATAATACATTTTGACTTCCAAACATCTAATAGGATATTACGTATTTAGTATATGTACATATTACTTTACTTGAAGCATCTACAAATGAGTAATTCTGTAACACCTCTTGCACTGTAATATGCTCAAGTGACGCAGTTTATTTAATTGTCAGAATTCTAGCAAGTAATCATAAGCAGCGTTGTAGTTCAAGCAATCACCTGAATTTTCAATACATTATATCTAACCTATCACAAACATAATAAAAAATAAGGACACTTTCTGCTTTTTAATCTATCTATTTCGAGATAAATAATGTACAAATCAGTAACTAAATGAGTGTTTCAAATGCTTTCCAATATTTCTTAGACATTGTACAGGTTAAATAATGATAGGGAATAAACTAGAAATTTATATTTTCTGGTATTATATTAATAGGGACTATGTAATGTATGTACAACTTAAAGTGACTTTCAAAATGATGTTTCAATTTGACAATATTTTAAATTTTAAAACTTACCTTATATCTGTCCTATATACTTTATATATTTTTTACTCAGAGTATGTATGTAAAAATCTATTTGAGATTTATAAAACTAATTATTATATACGCAGAAAATATTGATTTATCTCAATTGCACACACAATTTTCATTAAGTCATGTGATATTCAAATAAAAAGCAAGTTACATGTGATAAGTAAATGGAAAAAAAACATCGTGTATGTATTCATAGAAATACTCAAATTTCAACCTACTTTTTGTCCATTAAATGTAATTAGAATTAAATTAAAAGATAGTACAAGTTAAATATAAAATATTTCAAAGATTCTCGACTTATGAAAAATGTAACTAATCGCAGGATATCTTATTTTGAAATTAAAATAATTAGGAGACATTTATGTAAGATTGGAAATAAAATAATATTGCCTTATTTTTGGTTAAATTATCACCGAATATGATATAGAAATTTATTGATTCCGACTTGAAATTTTCAAAAACAAATCATTAAGAATGTGTACTTGTACATATTCCTTGTAAAATTCGTCATCTCACAAAAACAAACAAAAAAAAATTAGAAAAAAGAGAGAAATTTTTAACTTAAGGCAACAATGATTTCAAGGTTAAATAAATTTTACAGTATAGATCAACACTTTTTTGAACTTAATAAGATGGAAATAGGGAAAAACTTGAGGATTTATAAAATTCCATAAACAAATTTTGTATATCTATCTATCTATCTATCTATCTATCTATCTATCTATATATATATATATATATATATATATATATATATATATATATATATATATATATATATATATATATATATATATATATATATATATATATATATATATATATATATATATATATATATATATATATATATATATATATATATATATATATATATATATATATGTGTGTGTGTGTGTTTGTGTGTGTGTGTATATCTGTGTGTGTATATATATATAAAGAGGAATAATAGTTTGAATGTGGTAATTGTACTTAAAATTATAGAAACATTCTTTACTAATAGATCTCGCCAATGGGAATTAAAGTCATAGCATTAAACCTGCATTTTTATAGAATTAATTTAAATTCATATTTTGGGTTTCTTGAAAAAAAAAACTTTAAAATTATCAATCCATCTGACTTCCCAGTCATCCGCTTCCCAGTCGATGCAGTATATCGCAAATGACAAGAATATATGCTGGAATACAGGGAAATACAGTAATATGCAGGAGTATTTAGGGACAGGATAATACAGGATAATACAGGAATACAGGAATATATAAAAATATACAGGAATGTTATGCTGGAAATTTATATATAAATCAGTTTGTTAAAGTTTTCTCAGTAGAAGATTTACATGCTAGCGTTAAATTAAAAATGTTAATTTTTAATGTTTTACACATTTTAGAAACAATATGAAACTGACAAAATTCCTAACTGGCCTCGTTCTACAATTCTAATGACATCACACAATTTTAAGAAGAAAATATCCCATTTCTAAAATGAAGTTGTCTTAACTTTTAAGAGACAAAGATCTAAGTTGAAAAACGCATTTAATTAAACCACATGCTGCTTTTTGACAGCAAAAGAAAATAGTTTTATTTTCCGTAAACACAGTATTTTTACATAAACATTAACAATATAAAATTCCTTCTTTCTAATATACATACCTGGATACGAGAAACGTGTTCATCATGCACGTAAAAATACAGTCCCCTCTTATCCCGACCGTAATTAACAGTGTTGTTGCATTTAATTCTAACAAGTTGCTTCTGACAGCATTAGATTACTTTTCCTTCTCTATCCGTAGCAGAGCTGATTTAACGTCATCAATCTCTGTCTTAGAAGAATGCTTACTACTTACGAGATTGTTGTTTTTATTTGGAGATTTACTACTTCTGCATCTTAGAAGACTCATAGATTCCTAAACAAGAGAAGCTACATGCATCAGCACAAATAAATAGGTATCTTCCGATTTTTTCATTCATCATGCATCTAATAAGAAACTAGGACGAAATTTTTTTTATAGATGAAACTTATTTATAACTTGGATACTATATATAAATGTTAAAGGAAATTTATTACTTCAGTATTTACATAGACACAAATATGTTCTATTATTTTGCATTTATATACAATTATTTTTTGCTTTAAACAACCGTTTTTATACCAATTCCATTAAGTTTTCTTAATGCATTATTTAAAGGTATCTTTAAGACATTATTTAAAAGATTTACAAAATTAATAATTTAGTTATGAATTAGCTGCAAAAAAATATATATTTCTTTATATTTGCATACTTTCATTTATTATGGACTATAATTTTTTTATCATAAAATTTACATTTTTCAGCGGATAAATTGGAAACGAATTCATATAAACGCTAGAGAAAATATAAATTTTGAACACATAATTATCTCTTTAAGATAATACGAATGTTTTACAAAATTAAAAATTCATGATAATCAATAATTCAGCGAAATTATTTCTTTTCTTTCTTAATTTCAGAAAACTAACATGTACTAATATTTTGTATTTATATCAATTAATTATTGCTTTATGACAATGTTTTCTTTACGCGTTTTTAAGGCATTATACTTAAGGCATTATTTAGAAATTTTAAAAATAATAATTTAATTATAAAGTCACTACAAATATATTTTTCTTTAGATTTTCCTATATTCATTTATAGTAGTATACAACACTTTTGTATAAAAAATTAAATTTTTAATTTTTAAGCCAGTAATTTTGAAATACAAATGATATAAACTGGTTACAAAATATAAATTTTAAATACAACACCACCTCTCTAACATTAGAATCGCAAAATGGGTTACTTTGACAAAGAAAAAACTATTTTGTGTCAAATTTTCTTAAAAGTTTACAAACAAAATAAAAATAATTTTCTTCAGTTTTCCTAGTATTGTACACGTATAAATCTTTAAAAATGTAATATTCAATATTCTGTATTTATTATAAAAAATGATTCATTAATAAAGCTTGATATGGGGAAATAAAACTGAAGATATTTAATCTAACTGCAAAAGAGCGAATCGAAGAAAAGATACAATATATATATATATATATATATATATATATATATATATATATATATATATATATATATATATATATATATATATATATATATATATATATATATATATATATATATATATATATATATATATATATATATATATATATATATATATATATATATATATATATATATATATATATATATATATATATATATATATATATATATATATATATATATATAAATTACCCAAATTCCGCCGAAATTGCTTAAGAAATATTGACTGGCAAGTCTATTACAGTTGTTACAGTTTATATTTTTATTATTAGTTTGTAACTATATACACTTTTCGTAAATGTAATATCTTGTTATTTTTAATAAATTTTTATAACAATTAACTGTCTAAAAATAAATAAATGTCATTGCGTATAAAAGCCATGTAATTTGTATAACAACCCGGATGCAGTTTAATTGGAACAAGTTTGACCTAGCCCGCGGTATGAGGTATACTTATACTAACGTGGATCTAGTGTTAAGACAATATGACAAAATTAATAATTTAAAAAAAATTGAAAATATGATAAAATCAATAACTTAATGAAATTATTTCTATCATTTATTATTTCATTCTTTTTTTATGGTATACATCTCTTATGTATCGATAGCATCACAATGT
>CM063505.1:126398607-126428607 GCA_032207245.1 Pardosa pseudoannulata | reverse complement strand
CGAAATCCACCCCTTCCCCTCTTTTCGAGCTTTTAATGCCATTATATCAAGCCCTATTTTAGGAGCAGGCGATTAAATTTATCAATTTATCACATAATAAATAGGTAAAAATAACATTTTTTTCTAGCATTATGACGTCATTCCTTTAACTATCTCATTGAATCATTTCTTATTTTAAATTATTTAAATATCGTCTGAATTATTTTCATACGTTTTATCATTAAACTTACTTAAATATTACCTAAAAAATTTTCTTTTATATTTGGCTTAAATAATAGATTAGGTACATATGTGATAACTTTAATCGGTTATTTTTGTAGAAAGATAATTCTCAGCCAAAAAAGAAGCCATTTTTTTTATCTGCCTCATAGGTTACCTTTAAATTTCTGGAAAATTAAAAATTTTACTGATCCCGTCATATGATGGACTATGTGCTAGTTTAAAATAATAACCCATCGGGTATTTGTAAATAAATTTTCTTTTTTATAGAAATGCATTTTGTAATTAATTGAATAATAATTATTTTGCATTGAGATTTCAAGTACTTTTACTTATTCTGTTTAAGAATAAATGTACCAGAAGATTGATGATAAACGAAATAAATCTTTCTATTGTCCCTTTAACTCGATATAAGTAACATACATTGAGTAAGGAAATGCCTCCTTAAAACACATAAGAAAGCGAGAAGCATATCCTTTGGTAACCTGATTTCGAGTTTAAATTAGATCTTAGAATCAATTTGCCATTCTAACGGACAATGTCTGCGAAATTCACCTAATTTAACTGCGTGATCAATCTAATGATTCCTCAGAATAAGCACCTCTTCCACACTCTGCACCTTTTATTTAAAACGGGATTGACAATCCATCAGTGTCAAGTATTCATCTGGTCGGTCAGCATATATCAAGTAAAGAACGTGTAACTCCTACAGCTCCTAAAAGGGAAGAATTACAATGAAAGTTTCTGTCGCTTCAATGTAAATTCCAATGATTTACGAGGTTGTTCGGGAGAAAATCAATCAAATCCTTTGCGCAAACAAACTCAAGGTGTATTGTATTAACATATATTTTTATTCATTCTGCGGAATGTACCAAGATGTCATTTGTTATTTTAAGTTCTTAAGGAATTCCAAATCAGTATCTATTAAGTTGTTAAAATTAAAAGAGCTGTTCCTTGAGTTACCCATTTATTTTAGAGAAAAGTGTATATGTAACAAAAGGATAATCAAAGTGGAGGAAATTGTAATGTATGATTAACCGAAATTCTTTATTTATTTAAACTTACAATTAAATTAAAAAAAAATATGTAAATATGTGTCAAATATGAATCAAAATTAAAATATTTATTAATTTACTGTAATAGCATATTTTATTGCAAAAAAAAACAGTTTATTCGTTTAAAAAATAACTTTTCTTTCCATTAAAAAGGAAGTATTTAGTTAAAAAATTATAAGTAAAAATTTTAGTTTAAGTTAAATCCATAATAAACTATCAATTTTATATTAATCGATTTTATTATATATGTAGTTAAAGAATAGAAATTAAACCATTAAATTATATGTTAATAGTTTAATAATGGGGCATTGTATACATTTTAAATATAATTTAAATATAATACATTTTAAATATATAATTTAATAGCATTAAATATTTAATATCTTTGAAACATATTCATACTAAAGTATATGAAATCGAACCTCGTGTGTTAATTAGTATCATAGTTTAAAAAACCTTTACATATAAAATATATACACAAAATGCAGAAAAGTATTACTTACTTTTAGTTTCATAAGAAAAAAAGTATTCATACCTACGCATGATCACTTGCCCATTTTTCTGAGCTGTCTTCTAAAATTTTAGTTTTTTTTTTAACTAAATGAAAAATAACTGAATTTTCTGTCTCTACTATACTATAAAGAACAATATAGTGAACCTTTTTTCAGCACTAATACCTCTATGCGATCAATCCTTGCATTTATTAAAGGACAAAAGTTTTTTTAAATAAATTTATGTCTAGACTATTGACACAAATAAAATATAAATACATTATTGAAATCAAAGTGAGCTGAGAAAGAAGTCACTTAGTCATTAAATTGGTTCAAATTACCAAAAAATTATTCCCATTTTAACGTTATAGATAAAAAAAATTTCACATTATCCTAGTTAAATTTATTATTGTTTATGAATTTTTAAAAAAAATTATTTATAATGTATATGTTTATGAAATGTACATAATCTTTTGAAATATTTACTATAATGATAAATTTTAAAATGTAAAAATGAGGAATATTTCCAGATTATAAGCAAAATAATTTAGTTATTTTAAATTTAATGTAATTTTATGTTTAGAGAAATAAATTCCATTGATTGATTAAGATAATTTATTTCATAATAAATATCATTTTCTACATACATTAAAGAAAAATATATAAGCAGATTTTACTTTAACTTTTGTAGTAATATACATCATATCTAGGGAGAATACTGACTGCTTTGTAGCACTATTTTTTAGCAGTTTGCTACATTAGTGTTAATGAGAACAGCACTTAGTGGTTAAACATCCATGATTTACACCCATACTGATAGAATAATTCCACAAACACCTGTATAAAAAACAGATAATTATTAGGTAACACATTTTAAAATTTAGATTAAACTTAGACTATTTTTAATACTTAAATTAGTCTTGTATTGATAAACATTTTTGTATAATTATCAAGTTCTTTGAAACCTCAGAAAAATATATATATATATATATATATATATATATATATATATATATATATATATATATGATATTCAGAAAGGTAACTATAATTAAATAAATGATATATATTCAAATATTTCATCAGACAAGTGTCTTAAATTATACATTTAAACTGAAATAGTTTACACAGTATACATCTGAATTTAAATATTTCTAACTGTTAAATGGAGAATATTGGTACTACTTTCCTAACGAAGAATTTAATTAGAACATAGAAAGAGCTTTTTCAAACTTAATTAGAACAATACTTACAAAACACCAATTCTCTTTACTACACTATTAGCTTTTACTAATGTTACTTATTCTTTTCCTTACCATGACAAAATGTTGTCCTCAAAAGCAAGAAATTGTTGAATAGCTCTTTATCTTTTTTAAGAAATATTATATATAGTAAAACAATGCATAGTGAAAACATTGCTTTATTATACATTTTATATGCTATTTTTTAAATAACATTGTCAATTATTAGAATAACAAATTTGGAATTAAACTTATACAATGTATCACAAAGTTTAAGAATATTCTAAGTGGTGTAAATATATATGTATATATATATATATATATATATATATATATATATATATATATATATGTGTGTGTGTGTGTGTGTATATATATATATATATATATAATATACATAATTTGCTATAACCGTTTTCTTCAATTTAGAATTATGTTTCCCATTTTGTTATTAATATTTAAATAGTTGACTTAAAAAATCTTTAATACAGATAATGATTTTTTTTCTTAAAATATTGATGAGACCATGATTAAAACCAAAATACCCATTAGAAAACTTTTAAACAGTCTAGATATATTCATGATAGTGAGGGAAGTTTTTACTCAATTAGAAATTCAAATATGGTCTAAATATCTAAATCGTTATTCATCATGTTTCAGCACATTTATACAAATTTTCAAGCATTTAAATTTAATATCATTTAAATTTTTAAAAAATATTTAAGTTTGAAATGTATAATATTTTTTTATCTGCATGTTTTCTTTGACATACATGAAATAAACTTTTATGCTATATAGTTATGTAATTAAATTAAAATTCTTAAATTTTAACATAAGTCGTTTTATTTTGTGTAGTATAAAATTGGATATTGAATTACGGATAGGTTTCGTACTTATTTCCAATATACACAATAAGCTTTTAAATTATATATTGACTTCTTTTAATTTTATTTTTTAAATATACTTGTATAGAAACCAATGCAGAATAGTATATACAATGTTTTAATCTTCAATTACCCTCTTTTTAGACTACTTAAACATTTTATATCACATTATATCTATGTATTATGTATTAGAAAATGTAAAAAATTGCATGTTCTTGCCATGACATCACAATTTTCAAGAAGACAGTCAACTCTAAGCTGGGTTTAAATTTCTAGAAATTAATATTTGTGTCTCATTGAGTTATGAAATAAAACTATCAAAACATTTGATTTCATATGCCTATTATAAAATAATGAATAGAAGTATCAAATCATATAACAATTCAAAATAACTTTCAACTTGTATATTACGAAAATCTCTTTTATATAGCGTGGAAATTTGAATTACACATAGTATATATCCATATTTCAAATATTCAAAGTTTATTATGTATTTAAATTATATAACATAAAATTTTTAAATTAATTAAAATTAATATATCAAGATTTTACTTGAAAAATTAAAGACTTAATTAAAACTAAAAATTTTCACTAAAAATTAAAAATTACATTTTCGATATATTTTTTCCCAATTTTTTCTGTTAATAAATATAATTGAATTATTTTTTCAGAAAATTTTAATTTTGTCTAACGTCTAGAATTTTTAATATACAAAAATCATTCTGAACAAAATAAAAATGTAATATAATCCATCTAGATAACATCCTTCCCTAAATGTAAATATTCATGTTTGTGCAAGAAAATGCGAAAAGAGTATTTTCTTTGTTGTAACATTTTAAATAATGAATAACTCAAAGGGCTTGAAATATATTTACTTTAAATATTTTCTACTCTAAATAAATATTTTATTATAATATATGGAATTGTTAAGTAAATTGGTTTTAAAAATCCTTTTCCAGTGTATGTATTCATTTAAAAAATATTTTGAAAGTAACTTTAAAAAATAAGGACACTTCTTTCTTTTAGAGTGTCATTGATAAATGTAAAGGTTACTATATAAAAGTAATATTATAATATTTAGCTTTCAATAGCACATAATCATAATCTTTTATAATAGTTTAGCCCTATACATTAATTCAGGTGAAAGGAATACGACTATCCTAATTCAAAGAATAATATATTTAAAACGAAAATTTTCGCAGAAACTACTTTGAAAATATTAGATCTAAACGTTCAAATCAAAAAATATTGAAGGAATCGTTTCAGTTTCCTCTTATATGTATACAAAGTAATCTTCTTTTACGAAGCTTCTTAAAAATAAGCCAGTTTAAATTTGCATTTTTTTTAATTCAACCAATCTTATTATATTAGAATAGCTAACTGGATTCCTCTAAATTCATTTCAAAAGATATACATTTAATTGAGTTCTCTTTAAGGGCTGGAAGCATTTAGTTTTAAGTGCTTAATACGTGTATGATACTCATTGTGAAGGCAGAACAGTTCAAAACGTTCATCTAAGGAAAACATGTATTTTTTAAGGAATAAGCTACTTTACGTCGAAATTCCTATAAGACTGCTTTATTCAATATCAAGGTAATTTTTCATTTCATTTCTTTAGTTTATCGATATGGGTTCAAAACCCATCTTCAGATATTCAAACTTCTTAAGTGCTTATTTAATCGTGACATCAGATGAATGGATCTCGATGCAAAGAAAATACTTTTGAAGTATTTAGAAAAATCTCCATCAACAATAAAAAAGAGAAATGACATGGATGTTTTAATAAATGCCATTTGGTGCTTGAACGGGAGTGGGAGGACGTTATGCAATAAAACTTCTAAAGAGGGAAAAAAATATTTCTCCAGTTTTTAATGAAGCACGATCTTTTAATTGGAAGAAATTTAATGCGTATTGCAAACATACAGCTCAGATGTAATTTAAATTTACAAAAAATCTAGTACAAAATAAAGTAAAAAAGCATATTATCTTTTAATAAAGTTTATATATATATATATATATATATATATATATATATATATATATATATATATATATATATATATATATTTATATATTTATATATGTGTATGTGTGTGTACATATATTTTTATAAATGCAGCTAATTAAATCCTCCGGGAGTTAATTAGAATAAGGAAATAAAACTAGAGAAAACACTATATATATATATATATATATATATATATATATATATATATATATATAAAATATATATATATATATATATATATATATAATATATATATATATATATATATATATATATATATATATATATATATATATATAATATATATATATATATATATATAAATATATATATATATATATATATATATATATATATATATATATATATAATATATATATATATATATATATACATATATATATATTATTATATATATATATATATATATATATATATATATACATATATATATAATATATATACATATATATATATATATATATACATATATATATATATATATATATATACATATATATATATATATATATATAATATATATATATATATATATATATATATATATATATATATATATATATATATATATATATATATATATATATATATATATATATATATATATATATATATATATATATATATATTTATATATATATATATATATATATATATATATATATATATATATATATATATATATATATATATATATATATATATATATATATATATATAATATTATACTCTCCAATTTCATATTTTCAAATTTGCTTTTAATTTGGTTTTTTTAGTAAAAATTATTATTATAAGAAATTAATTCTGCCTAACATTGCTATACATTAGGATAAATGTTTATATCACTTTTAATCGTAGTAAGTTATGTGTAGTAAGTAACAAAATTTTAACGTTTCTTTGATAATTTGGCTCGTTTCTTCTTGAATAGAATTGACAAAACCCTGAAAACATTGTACAGAATTATTTTATTGTTAAACTGATACTTATTTGTATTATGAAAACTTGGTCTGGTGTAATATTGTCTTATAGCCCAAGATTACTGTAAAATGACGCTTCTTATATCACTGCTTGATTTGCATATTTCTTGACACGAAGCCGTAATTGTCTGTTACCTAACATATTTGCACACATCCTTCTTTCTTGCAGAAAATTTCCTATTCTTTAATTCTGACTGTCTTTATAACACATACCTCTTCATTTTTAAGTATTGGAAATAATTTTATTTCTTGCAACCGTACATATATCACAGGTTCAAATTTTACTTGTTACAAGATTTAAAATTTCGTGACTAACTAAATATATTTTGTAACAAAATCATTTGAAGATTTTCAAATGGTGTAAAATGGTTTAAAAGTTTCCTATCATATGGAATTATCTGTAATTAAAAATATTAAATATAAATTATCAATAGTTAAGTATTTAATAAAATTTATAATTATCTTCCACTTTGTAATGCTAATAAGGATCGGTAATGTTGTGTTTTTATTTCTGGATGATATCTTAACAGACTACATCACTGCATCTTCCATTAGAATGTTAATCTCTAATGTGGTTTTATAAAATTCAATGTCAGCGTAACAATGGCTGTATGGTCATTACACTACTTACCGGTATCAGAGTTAGTGTGTTAGAAACTTAATGCTTGCATGGTATTCGTAGTTTTCAATTGAAAATCTGGGTGTCACTAGACATAGTGTAGGACAACGGTATCTCATGACGCTCCGAACTTAACGGAATCAAGTTTAATGTTAAAGAGCATTTATTACAGTAATCGTGTATCAAGAATTCGGTGGAATCGAAATCTATTATGTTATTTTCTTATAATTCACTCATCCTTTATTAATGTTGTAGATAATCATTAAAATGGTTATAAAAATTGGTAAGAATTTTAAAAATAAATTAAATCTTGGAACTTTTAGTTTTCAAAAATTCTTAATACATTTTTTACATTAAATATATAAAGTGGAACATTTTCTATCATGCTATCTTAACAGCATACTGCATGGCCATTAAAACATGCAGATTGTTCCCTTAAATATCTCTTAAAAATAAACCTTCGGAAACTAATTTCCCTTTATATAAAACTATTTGCTTCTTCATATTTCTTTTAAAGAAGTTATGAGATAAAAAAATACATTATTAAAAGTGTAAAAAGGATAGTATTAAAATATCAAAACTTTTTCTTATTCTTTAACAAAGAAAAATTTCTTCTTAAGAAGTTTATTACTAAATCCCTAAAAC
Organism: Pardosa pseudoannulata; assembly: GCA_032207245.1. Classification (NCBI taxonomy): domain Eukaryota; kingdom Metazoa; phylum Arthropoda; class Arachnida; order Araneae; family Lycosidae; genus Pardosa; species Pardosa pseudoannulata. The sequence goes on along the minus strand of CM063505.1, from coordinate 126,420,447 downwards.
AAAAGATTTGTTTTTACAAATCTAGAGTTTTTTTGTGTTGAACTTATAAATTGTTAGTTTTTCAATATTTCTTAAATGCATTAATTTATTCGAAATATTTTGTAATACTGTTTTCAAATTTGTGCACGTAGTATGTTTATAATATACAAAAAGTCTACTTTTTCGGCTAATATAGACTGTATACAGCATTATTTTTCGAATAATAAGAAACTTAAAAAATTGTATTTTTAAAGTGATAATAAATAGCTGAATAATGGCAGAAAAAAATTGGAAAAAATATACAGGTTCTACATTTTATTTATTATTTGATATGTTTAATATTCATTAATACTAAATAAAGAAGTTGCATTTTAAAATTAAGATGCAACTAAAGATCATTCCTATGTAATTACGCATTAATAGCTATATTCATCAATTTTGATTCATTAAAATTGAGGAATTGTCTGATATATTTAAAGTTTAAAATACTAATCACACCTCCCAAATCGCAAGTACACTTTAGTTAAAGGGATACAGATAACTCTATTTTGCTACTGCAAGGAAAATTGACAAAAATAAACACTTTTTAACCTGATATATTTAAAATCTGATATATTTAAAATCCTGATATATTTAAAATCAGACCTCATAAATCGCAGGTACATTTTTAATAAAGGGATACAGATAACTCTATTTTTCTACTTCAAGAAAAATTGACAAAAATAATCACTTTCTAAATCTGATATACTTAAAATTAAAAATACTAATAACACCTCCCAAATCGCAAGTACACTTTAGTTAAAGGGATACAGATAACTCTATTTTGCTACTGCAAGGAAAATTGACAAAATTAAACACTTTTTAACCTGATATATTTAAAATCTGATACATTTAAAATTAAACTACTAATCAGATTTCATAAATCGCAGGTACATTTTTAATAAAGGGATACAGATAACTCTATTTTTCTACTTCAAGAAAAATTGATAAAAATAATCACTTTCTATTTAAAATCTGATATACTTAAAATTAAAAATACTAATAACACCTCCCAAATCTCAGGTACACTTTTATTAAATGTATACATATAACTCTATTTTGCTACTGCAAGAAAGATTGACAAAAATTAACACTTTCTAAACCTGATATATTTAAAATCTGATATATATATATATATATATATATATATATATATATATATATATATATATATATATATATATATATACATGTATATACATATACATATATATATATATATATATATATATATATATATATATATATATATATATATATATATATATATATATATACATATACATATATATATATATATATATATATATATATATATATATATATATATATATATATATATACATATACATACATATATATATATATATATATTTATATATATATATATATATATATATATATATATATATATATATATATATTATATATATGTATATATATATATATATATGTATATATATATATATATATATATATATATATATATATATATATAATATATATATATATATATATATATATATATATATATATATATATATTTATATATATATATATATATATATATATATATATATATATATATATATATATATATATATATATATATATATATATATATATATATATATATATATACATATATATATATATATATATATATATATATATATATATATATATATATATATATTATATATATATATATATATATATATATATATATATATATATATATATATATATTATATATGTATATATATATACATATACATACATATATATATATATATATATATATATATATATATATATATATATATATGTATATATAATTTAAAATAATAATCACACCTCCCAAATCGCAGGTACACATTTATTAAAGGGATACAGATACCCTATTTTGCTACTGCAAGTAAAATAGACAAAAATAAACACTTTCGAAACCTTTTGTGTTCATCAATATGTCATACAATAAATTTCTTTCCCGCCTCCTAGTTTGTCATGGAAAATGTGATATTGTTTGTTTTATGAGAAAATTCCGAGAGCATGAATAATAGACTTAAGAGAAAGTCAGTTTGCAACAACACCTTACCTCAGAGACATAAATTATATGTAAGAAAAGATAAAAGAAGAAAAAAAAAACTTTGCTTGTTTTTGTGAAAATAATTTCGTTAAAAGGGGTATCGCCATTAAAGTGGAATAATGCATGAGTAAACAACTTTTTATAAGGAAACCTCTGAAATAACACATTGAGAGATGTCACTTTATGGAAACAATGCCTTTAGATTATCTTTCATGTCTTTTTTTCTTGTATCAGTTTCCATACAGACTTTGAAAGATTTTCTTAGTTTAAATATTAGTAATCTGCTATACGCATAGTCTTCGGTCTGGTTATATAAAATTAGTAACATGACGTGGTTTTGTTATAAATTTTTAGCAATCTATATATAAAACACTTCGTTTGCATGTATTTTTAAACATTTTTTATGCTTTTTGATAGCATTTATATTTTTTATATTATATTATCAATTTTATGGTAGCATGTTACTTTCTTATTACTTTTCGTTGAGCAATTTTTGTGTATAGAATTTTCTAATCCTAGTCTTACTGAAATAATCCTAAAATTTGGCTTAGGGAGTGTGTGACTATATGGGGATTACTATTTTAATTTCCTTTATGTTTCTTTTTTGGTTTAGATTATAATTCTTAGCTTTCAGGTAAAATATAAATGTAAATAAATGCGTTATTCAATTTAGTACGCAGTATGTAGTAAATAAAATTTACATTTAACTGGTTATTAAGAGTAGAAAAAAACCACTTCTTTACCACATTAATGTGAATCTAATTTTCTCTTCTCAAATAAATAATGAAATAGCATTTCAACATTCCTTATTCTTATCATGAAGAACATACATTAAATTCTTGATAAAATTTAAAATTGAAAGGCAAAACTATAAAGTAAAAAACATTTATATAAATGTGTTAAAAATACTTTTTAAAAAGCGCAAGTAAAGCTTACATACATATATTTTTACATTTATAGACTTTCTATTTTTTACAAATTTTAATTCGGTAATAAATTGTATAAGTAATGTTACAAAATTATTATCTTTAATTTGTTCTTGTATAAATATGTCATTGATGCGATTTTTTAAAGCAAAATTGTCGTATTTATAAAGAAGGATGGTGTATGATAATAGCTGGTATTGTGTGAGAATGTACTATTTAAAGGTTCTAGAAAGTTGTTACATTGTAATGTTCGGTTTGATAAACACATATATGTAAATTCAGTTATAAATAAGAGTATTGGTATAAAAACTTTCTTAAAATACCATGGTCTATAACTATAAAATTCATGTACACATATATATTAGAATAAATGTCAGGCAATAAAATTTTTAATGACTTACGCGATACAATAACAACTGCTAAATTCTTGATAGAACTTGAACTTGTTAAATGCTACTGCGTATTTCTCCAATGTCAATAAAATGATAAAAAATACTGGTGTGAAAAGTTTTGTTTGTGTTGAAATGTCACTTAAATCTAATTTTAATTTATTTATAGAAAATGTTTTGAAAACAATTACATTAATATTTAAAAAATTATTTCTACAATACCTCTTTAGATTGGAAAATTGTTCTTTATTTCACACCCCATTTCATGTTTTTTTTTAATGAATTACCAAGAAAAAGAAGTATAAGAAAAAATAAATGTATTGAAATTAAACTTTACAAATCCTTCCCGAATGCGCTGGTGACAATGTCAAGATCGAAAGAAAACAATTATACTTACAATTTAACATAATTCTTAACAAATTTTTTAATATATTCTTAGCATATTTCTTAACACATTGATAATTTTATTTTATGCAATTAAAACTTATCCTTCATAATTCTAAAAATTTATTTCCTATCAAACTGTAACTGATATTATATATTTCATTTCATTTTGCTTTGCTTTAAAAAGCATTAACGTACTCGTAAACAATAAAAACTTTGAGCTACCTTTATCTATAAATATATTCCCCACCGTCCTTATCTATATATGTATTTCCTTTTTTAAGTTTTAAATAAATAATTGTTAAGTTCTTATAGAAAGCGAAATTAAAAATAAATTTACTTAGATTAATATATTATTAATAGCACTATCAAATTGATATTATTGAATTGCAATATTCTGATATATTTTTAGTTGAAGAATAGAAAAGAAGGTTTTTTTCTAATGTACATAATTTATTAAAAGCCACATTGCTATAACTGTTTACTATTATTAAAATCGATCTCTTATGTCAATTATTAAAAATATTTCAGTTCTGAAAATAATGATACTATCAGTATGTGGTATTAGAAAAATTCCAGTGTATTAATAATCTATATTTAACTATATTTTCATTTATCAGCATAAAGATATATTACTAGGAATTATAAAATATACTGTTTTTACGTAATTTTCTTCAAATCATATTTAAAACAAAATTAGAATGTAATGTCATAAAAACCTTTTTTATCCTAATCTTTTTATATTAAAATAAAACTTGAAATTAAGTAAAATTTAAGGATACTATTTTATTTTATTACTATTTTTTAATAATTTTAATACTTTATGCGGGTATTATAACTATAACTTAAGTGGATAGTTACAATTATTTAATCTTAAAAGTAATAGTTTTTTTTTAAATTTTTAATATAATCATATTTTTAAACTTATAGAATAAATAAATACGGATTATACTTCAATTATTTTAATGCAACCATTTTAAGCGAAAGGAACATATATTACGTAATCTTAAACTAATTAAAATATTTAATACTGTTAATAAAAATAAATATGTATATATGTATACATATACATACATACTTACATACATATATATATATATATATATATATATATATATATATATATATATATATATATATATATATATATATTAAACATTACAATAGTGCTAATATAACGCTATATTTGGTTTCGTTTGATTTTTGGAGCACTACGGTCTACTGGTTTGCACATGAGGGCTAATGAGACCGGGACCTACTGCTTAAAGCCGATTCCGAATGGCTACGAACATCCATGCCAAAGTAGGATTAGAACCCACGAACTCAGATACCGATGATCACCGCCCTAACCAATCGGACATCATTCAGCAAGCTATATTTGAAAAACTTTTATTTTTTTTTACAATAAGTAATAATTTTTAAAAATGTCTATTTCTTATTAACAGTAATCCATTTATAATACAGTATATATATAACAGTATATAGTCCGTACAGTATACTCCGTATTCCGTATAGTACAGTATATATAACAGTATACAGTCCGTTTATATAACAGTAACCGGTAATAAAACAGTAATCCGTTTTAGCTTATTTATTTCGTTTTAATATTCCATTACAATCTGAAGATGTCTACAGAAAATATTTCATAAGTTATCGTATTCTTTAATATTGAAAACATTTTGCTTATTAGTTATAGTTTAAGTTTGCAAAATAAAGTTTTCCTTATTTTCTGTAGTTATTTCATCTAGTGAAAATAATTCATCTAAACAAACTCTAACGCTTATAATTCGCACCACAATGAATAACAAAGAGATATAATTTTTTTTTATACCGCACAATATAAAACGGTATTTTGTTTCGTTATCAAAAACGATAACTTTAGTTAATTAGACATTAGATTCCGGTTTCCTGGAAATCATGTTGTTAGCCTTTTCATTATCAAGAAATTTCAAACAGCTGTATTTCCAGTACTTTGTACCAACGTTCGACATTATTAATTTCTCATCAAAGTTAATTGCCGGAAAGAAGTGCTTCAATGTGCAGCTTATACCGCCGATCTAATTAAGCCCTGAAAGTTTGGAAATCTATCTTAAGTTTCGAAGAAGGGGTGGAAATAAGGAAAGTTACTGTTATTAATCAATGATTCCCTCTCTTGATGAGTTTTGAGGAAGGAAATATTTTATGATTATTTTTATACCATTCAAATAGTTCTCCTATATACTACTCTATGAGATTGTGTAAAAATCTAATAGTTTATTTCTAATGTTAGAAACTAATATAATCTTAAGTACTCAATGCAAATAGGTATTACCAAAATAATTAATCAATGCATGATAAAATCATTTTATTCATTATTTTTCTATTAAATTACCTGCAATAATACTAATTAGCAGTAGCAATTAGTATTTGATAATATGAAGTACATAAATGGGGAAAATGCCGTACACAAATATGAATTTTTCATGGTAATAAAATGGTAATTTTAAGAATCAAATTGGAATGAAGTTATATGAAGTTGGGGGAAAGTTACTGTTAGTAATCAATGATTCCCTCTCTTGATGAGTTTTGAGGAAGGAAATATTTTATGATTAATTTTATACCATCCAAATAGTTCTCCTCTATACAACTCTATGAGATTGTATAAAATTCGGGTAGTTTATTCCTAAAGTTAGAAGCTAATATAACCTTAAGTACTCAATGGAAATAAATACTACCAAAATAATTAATCAATGCTTGATATAATCTTTTTATTCAATATTTTTCAATTAAATTACCCGCAAATATACTAATTAGCAGTAGTAATTAGTATTTGATAATATGAAGTACCTAAATGGGGAAAATGCCTTACACAAATATGAATTTCTCATGGTAATTTTAAGATTCAAATTGGGATGAAGTTTCCACTCTCCTCTTTAAATATATAAGGTATTTCAAAGTTACAGTCCTATGAAACTTATACTCATTAAAACATTCTGATTCAATGATCTTTTGCATGTTAGTTGCTTAACAACTTGCAGACAGTTTAAATTTTCTATTAGAGTGTAAGCACCTGCTATTAACGAACCATATACAATTTTTCTATCAGGTATTTCATTTAATTTCAAAGCTAAAAAGCATTTAGAGAGTTTCTTCAAAATACTTCTTATACTATATAATTACGGTTAAAAATATTACCTCAGCTTGGAATAGAATTATAAATTCGCATGCTATAAAACTTTATAATTTATCTCATTAAAATGGATTTAGTTTATACATTTAGAATATTAAATTACAAGTTTAATTAACATTCTGACGGCTTTAATGTAATGAATTTAAACTGTTGAAATCGACCTTCTCTAAAAAAGTTTTTATTTAATGTATTATTTGTAAATAATTCATTAAATACGAAATAAAAGTTTTCCAGGTTAAGATAAATATCAATTTTTTTCAAACAAAAATCTGTATGTTTAAAATCCTTGCAGCAAAAATAAATAAATAAAAAATAAAATAAAATAAAATAAAATAACTAGTAAATCCACAAAAATATTTATTGGTTTTACATCGATGTAAATCCTGATTTGGATCTACGTATAAAAAAAAATATTCATCTGCGTTTGAAATAAATGTCACATTTCTATCAAATATTCACAACTAGAATTTAAAAAGTTCTAATAATAAAACACTTATGATTTTGAAAGTTCAAGTTTTAAAGCATATTGATAATACTCAAAATGCAATCTTAAAATATTGACACATAACCTTCTGTAGTTTGATCTAAAATAAACAAATCTCAAATATATCAATAAATAAGAGAGCAAAGTATATGTCGTTCAGGTTATGAAAATATATTCATTATTTTTATAAAAAAATCTATTCATAATGTTGAAATGAATACACCAAATACAAAGATAATTTAAATTAAAAATATATATTAGTCTCACTTGAATTCATTTCTTCACAGGTCATCATTCCTTAGGTCGAACCTGGAAATTAGTCTGTGTTATATTTTGTTAAGAATTTAAAACACTTACAACTGATTGTGTGTAAGAATTTGGCGTAAAACAGGAATAAACAGAATTCAATATTTATAAATAAAGAAAATCATTTAATAACAACTTAAATATTAATGATTTTACCTCTTAAAATATTCAAAATAGAAGTTTCAAACCCACATTTTTAGACTCGTGGTAATTTTAAACTGTTGTTATATGACCTATTTTAGTGTGATCCGAAATATATTGCTCGCAATAAGGTCGTTAAAAAAGATAATGAAGTGCATGTTTCTCACCTCATTAAATCTATCAATTATTTTTATATTCATATGGTTGAAACCAATACAACCAAACACAAAGATAATGTAAAAAAAAAAACACATTATTGGTTTCACTTCAACTGGAAAACCTCGTTCTTCACCTGTGGTATTTGTTGATAAAAATTTAGATGTTTTCAGATTCGACTGTAGTCGCATCCAAAATAAATAAATAAATCTTGAATATATCATTAATTAAGAGAGCAAAGTGCATGACTCCAGGTAATCTTAAAATGTTGTTATATGACCTACTTCAGTGTGATCTTTAATATATTGCTCGCAAATAAATCATTAAAAAAGAAACTGAAGTGCATGTTACTCACCTTATCAAAATTATCAATCATTGTTATTAGAAAAATATTCATATGGTTGAAACCAATACAACCAAACACAAAGACAATGTAAACCAAAGAAATATTAATAGACCTCAACTGGAAAACCTCGTTCTTCACCTGTGGTATTTGTTGATAAAAATTTAGATGTTTTCAGATTCGACTGTAGTCGCATCCAAAATAAATAAATAAATCTTGAATATATCATTAATTAAGAGAGCAAAGTGCATGACTCCAGGTAATCTTTAACTTTTGTTATATGACCTACTTTAGTGTAATCTGAAATAAATATATAGCTCGCAAATAAATCATTAAAAAAGAGAAAATCATTTTTTATTATAAAAATATTCATATGGTTGAAACCAATACAACCAAACACAAAGACAATGTAAACCAAAGCAATATTAATAGACCTCAACTGGAAAACCTCATTCTTCACCTGTGGTATTTGTTGATAAAAATTTAGACATTTTCAGATGTGACTGTACTCGCGTCTGAAATAAATAAATAAATCTCAAATATATCATTAATTAAGATAGCAAAGTACATGACTCCAGGTAATCTTAAACTGTTGTTATATGACCTACTTTAGTGTGATGTTTAATATATTGCTCGCAATTAAATGATTAAAGAAAATGAAGTGCATGTTACTCACCTTATTAAAACTATCAATCATTTTTATTAGAAAAATATTCATATGGTTGAAACCAATACAACCAAACACAAAGACAATGTAAACCAACACTATATTGTTGGTTTCACTTAAACTGGAAAACCTCGTTCTTGACCTGTGGTATTTGTTGATAAAAATTTAGACGTTTTTAGATGCGACTTCAGTCGCATTTGAAATAAATAAATAAATCTCAAATATATCATTAATTAAGAGAGCAAAGTACATGTCGTGCAGGTTATGAAAAAATATTCATTATTTTTATAAAAAATTATATTCATAAGTTTAAAATCAATACACAAAATACAAAGACAATTTAAATTTAAAAATATGTATCAATATAATGTTAATTCATCACTTCACAGGTCATTATTCCTTAGGGCGAACCTCGAAATTAATCTCTTTATGTTAATAATTATATTTACAGTTAATTGTGTGTAGGAATTTCATGTAAAACAGGAATAAAGCAGAGATAAATATTTAAAAATAAATAAAATATTTAAATATCACTCTAAATATTAAATATTAATGTTTTGTTCTCTTAAAATATTTAAAACAGAAGTTGTAAACCCACATTGGCATACTCTAGGAAATCTTTAACTTTTGTTATATGACCTACTTTAGTGTAATCTGAAATAAATATATAGCTCGCAAATAAATCATTAAAAAAGAAATTGAAGTGCATGTTACTGACCTTATTAAAACTATCAATCATTTTTATTAGAAACATATTCATATGGTTGAAACCAATACAACCAAACACAAAGATAATGTAAACCAACACAATATTACTAGCTTCACTTCAACAGGAAAACCTCGTTCTTGACCTGTGGTATATGTTGATAAAAATTTAGACGTTTTCAGATTCGACTGTAGTCACATCTGAAATTAATAAATAAATCCCAAATATATCATTAAGTAAGAGAGCAAAGTACATGACTCCAGGTAATCCTAAACTGTTGTTATATGACCTACTTTAGTTTGATCTTTAATATATTGCCTGGAAATAAATCAATAAAAAAGACAATGAAGTGCATGTTACTCACTTTAACTAATCTATCAATATTAAAACTATCAATCATTTTATTAGAAAAATATTCATATGGTTGAAACCAATACAAAGACAAAGGCAATGTAAACCAACACAATATTATAGGTTTCACTTCAACTAGGAAACCTCGTTCTTGACCTGTAGCATTTGTCGATAAAAATTTAGACGTTTGCAGATGCGACTGTAGTCGCATATGAAATAAATAAATAAATCTCAAATATATCATTAATTAAGAGAGCAAAGTACATGACTCCAGGTAATCTTAAACTGTTGTTATATGACCTACTTTAGTGTGATGTTTAATATATTGCTCGCAAATAAATCATTAACCCATATTGTATCACACCAACTAAATATTTATGTAAATTGATAAAACGTCATCCATATCATTAATATGGTGTAATTAAACATATAAAACCTAAATTTTGAAAACATATTTATAATTTTTTAAGTAATTAGATGTCCTATAAATAGGACAACGGTCCAATACACTACTAAAATTTAACAAATATCACTTTCATTTCATTAGGATGATTCATAGGTGAAATTTGTGGAAATAGTAAATGCAAAGTCCAACATTACATTTTAAGCACACTGTTGTTGGTTTTTTCTTGCAATTTCTGAACTGTGATCTTTGATAAGGGATAATAAAAAAAGGATATCCATTGTACGATGCTAACATCCATAATTTATATCCAAATTTTATAGGTTCTTTTTCATGAACATCTTGCAAATGTGCCTTCCTAAACATCTTACCATTCTTTCATCGGTAGTGAGATTTTCAGAAAATATATCAAATTGCTTCAAGGTTATGTTGATTTTGTCATAAAGAGGTCGATTTCTATAGTAATGATCTTGTGGATCAATTGAAGAATTATCGTTAAAATGAATAAAGGGCTTGGTGTCATTATACCGTTTTCTGGAAATAGCGTTACTCACTAATGTAGGTCCAGTGTCTGGAGCATTTTCCCAGTACATGTTTTCGCGTATTTATTAATAGTACCTCCTAAAGAAATTGCATGAGTTGTTTCTGTAATGCTCAAAGAATGTATTTTTTGGGGGGATGGGGAGCTGCGTACCGTTTTTTTGTTCTGTTGCAGTACGAGATATGCCATCAACCATCATGTGCAAGAGTTCAACTGGAGTTTTTCTTGCAACCACACTTATAACTTCATAATCTCGTTGAAATTAAATCACTTAATAATTCAAATTTGGGTTGACGTTTTAACCTACCGAAGTTTTTTTTTGTGTGGAAGATGTCATTCTTTAATAGTTATTTGATAATATTTCGATACCTAGCGGTAGCTTGAATTTTTAGCCTATCATGAATTACTGGCTTTTAATATTTTGTAGCTGAATCATCTATCCCTTCTTCATCACTAACAGAATCTGGATTAGGAGGAAGCAATCCAATTTCAGGATCAGCAATTCCTCCTCACTTAAATTAAAGAATTCATATATTCAAGAGCGTCTTGGGCTGTTAAAAATCTGCGTGGCAGTTTTTAAAGAAGCACAATGCAGAGTAAATTATTTAAATTCTTAGCAGAAAAAAATAGAGCTCCAAGCGGCACTAAACACTAGACAAATTTCAATCAAGAGTGAGAGTAAGAGAGTAAGTTTTTCTTGCAACCTCCAGTTTTCCTGAATAGAATAGATATATATTTCCCCTTGTTGTGTCCAGGTGTGTGAACAGATGTTTGAACTGGTTTTCATTGAAAGAAAAGAATTTGTGCTATGAATGCGATATCGAATTCGTGGAAAAATAATCGGGATTGGACCGTCGTCCTAATTTTAGAACACCTTATTTATACTTACAAAATACACGTGTAAAATATTTTTTCAACAAAAACTTTCAGCTACATTATTAGTTCTATTTATAAACTACAAGTAACCTCCACAACATTTGAAAATTATAATAATAATGAATATAAAATTAAAGATTAAAAAATGACAATTTTTAAGGGGTTACTGAAAATAAATTTTACAATACAATATAATTTGATTTCTTAGTTTTTTTGGTTATTATACTAAAGCATGTCTATTTTAAAGGCGTTAAAATAAAATGCATGTTACTCACCTTATTAAAATATCAATCATTTTTATTAGAAAAATATTCATATGGTTGAAACCAATACAACCAAATACAAAGTCAATGTAAACCAAAACAATATTATTGGTTTCACCTCAACTGGAAAACCTCGTTCTTGACCTGTGGTATTTGTTGATAAAAATTTAGACGTTTTACGGCTGGAAGTCTGTAGTCACACGAGAAATAATAGAAATAAAGAAGAGATCAATATTTAAAAAGAAAGAAATACTTTTTCTCTAGTCACGAACCATTAAATCCACGCATCTTATCTCTCTTCTTCCGTGGTTTGTGCATGAATGCCTTTTCGCTAGATTAAATAAAATAGCGTTCGCTCCCTTCTGGAAAACGATATGATATTGTTTCGCAATTCGGAGCTTCAAATAAATTTTTATTCAAATGATTCTCTCCAATCGATTGCAGGGAGGAGAAAAAATGTAAAAATATTAAAATTGCAATGAAATCAAGTTGCTTGTTTTCTAAAAAAAATCTGAAATCTACTATTTCTTACAAGTTCATATTCATGAATTTAATATGAATGTACCAATCTCATTTATTATTAGAGATAGTATGTTGATAAGCAAATGAAATTGGTGTGTGAGATATTATTAAAATAATAACAGAAGGGCAAAATGAACTTTTAAATTATCTAACATTATCTAAATATAGATATAGGATACACTGCATGTTTTTAAAACATCATTTACATGTATTAGAAATTCCGAAATCGTCATTCAGAAATCTTCATCGCGTGCTTGCTTTTACTTACAAATTGCATAAATTAACCCTTTATATCCTTAATTAATTTACCATCAACTTTCTTACTGCAATTTTACATCATAAGATAAGTTTTAATGGAGAATAATCATAGAAAAAAAGAAAATTAATTTTTACTGTATTTTAGTAGTTAATTTTGCAGCTGGTACTTTCTAGTACCAACATATATTTTTGACTCTATGATAGAAAATAAAACATTAAATTGTTAATAAAAGAAATGAAATGCTTACCTGCGAAGTATAAAAGTATCTAAAAAGCAATAATACCAAATAACTGGTAATAAACCACTAAATGTACTCAATTGAACAACACGTGTATCAACTAAATCTACCACAAAATGACCTTCAAATACAGCAGACCAATTATAAAATCCCTACTATGCGAATAAAAACGATTACTGATTGATTCTGTCATTTCTTTTCTGATTAGGAACTGCATCGTTCGTGTCCTTGTTAGTACTGTCATGAAAAAAGGGATTATTAGGAATATATAGGTGTTTGATTGAAACGGTACTTATAAGTACCGCCAGGATAAAAAAGGTTAATAAAGATTTTAGATAATGTGTTAGATAATATGAAAATAATCAGAAAGGTATAAATGACCCTCAAATCATCTTGAATTAAAACGCATCTAAACTTAAGTTAGTACTTTAAATTCATGATACTACTTTACTGAGAGACAAAAATCAGTCGAGTCTAAAATCAGTCGAGTCAACGCGGATTAGTCAATCCTGTTACCCTGAAAAACGATTTTTGCGTACTTTTAATATAGCTCAAGGTATAGACTCAGAGTACAAACATCGACCAGAGTCATGATAAAGCTCTCCTTCAACAGTCCATCCGTATTTTTCCATAGAAATATGAATCTTTGGACATATGAAATGCAATACAATACTTAAGAAAACTGGAGACATATAAAGGATAAAAACGTAATTAGCATTATAGCAAAACTGAAGGCTCTACCAGTTCTAGAATAATTACTCTATAATATATATACCATGTAAATACTGAAAATATTGCTGATGGACTAGCTCTATCATGACTCTGGTCGATGTTTGTACTCTGGGGCTATACCTTGAGCTATATTAAAAGTACGCTACAATCTTACTTTATTGTAGCGTAAATTTATTCAGGGTAACAGGATTGACTAATCGGCGTTGACTCGACTGATTTCAGAGCATTTAAAACCCCTCAGATTTTCCAATTATACTAGGGAATTCCTTGTTTGCACCACGTGTAATACTGCAGAAGACACTGCACAACACCTAGTCATTTCATTTTTAATCAGTTTATGGTATCTGTATATACAACCGTGATATTTCGTATATTAAATTGAAATTTTTTGGAATGAATCTGAAAAAAATATTTCACAGTTTTCTTTGTATAAATATGCTATTTATGGAACAAAACAATTAAAGTAGTTATTTTATTAAAACAATATTATACAAAATTAAAGTAGTTACTTTAACTCAGTACACGGTCATCTTTTCAGGTCATCAAATTTCTTCTTAGACGTACTGAAAGCTATCAATCTCACGAATCTGACCTGATTGAAATCAGTAGGATAAACAAGAAGTCGAGTGTACTACTTGCTGAGAATTCCTTGAGCTATAGAAATTGAAGGATACAATCGTTTGTCAGGGTAATAGGATTGACTAATCTGCGATGGTTCGACTGATTTCAGAGCATTTAAAAACCCTCAGATTTTCCTGTGTTGCTAGGAACTTTCTTGTTTGCACCAAGTGTAATTCTGAACAAGTCACTGCACAACACCTGGTAATTTCATTTTTTAGTGGTTTATGTTATATGCATATGCAACCATGATATTCCTTATATTAAATTGAAACTTTTTGGAATGTTCAGAAACAAAATTGACAATTTTCCTTGAATAAAACTTCTACTTATAGACACAAACAATTAAATTAGTTCTTTTATTAAAACAATATTATACAAAATTAAAGTAGGTACTTTAATTCAGTACACTGCGATCTTTTGAGTCCATCAAATTTCTTCCATGACTTGCTAAAAGCTATCAGTATCATGAATCTGACTTGACTGAATTCAGTAGGATATGCAAAAAGGCGAATGTACTACTTGCTGAGCATACCTTGAGCTATAGAAAATGAAAGCTACAATCGTTTTTCAGGGTAACATGATTGACTAATCTGCGTTGGATCGATTGATTTCAGGACATTTAAAAACTCTCAGATTTTCTAGTGTTACTAGGAACTTTCTTGTTTGCACCAAGTGTAATACTTAAGGAGAGACTACACAATACCTGGTCAATTCATTTCCTAATCAGTTTATGCTATCGGCGTATATAACCATGATATTCCGTATATTAAATTCAAACTCTATGGAATGAATCTGAAAAAATATTTCGAAGTTTTCCTTTTATAAAACCTCTACTTATGTGCACAGACAATTAAAATAGTTTCTTTATTAAAACAATATTAAACGATGTTATACAAATTAAAGTAGTTACTTTAATTCAGTACTTTGATTCAATAGTTACTTTAATTCAGTTTTTAGGCCATCAAATTTCATCTTTGACGTGCTGAAAGCTATCAATCTCGTGGATCTGATGTGATTGAAATCAGTAGGATAAGCAAGAAAGCGAATGTACTACTTTCGGAGCATACTATCTCACATAATTTCTAAGTTCTCTCTTTTCTCTCCTGATCTATAAGTTTTAGAAAAAGAAAACTGCGAAATATTTCTTTCAGATTCATTACAAAGAGTCATCTTTGACGTGCTAAAAGCACCAAACTCATGGATCTGATGTGACTGAAATCAGTAGGATAAGCAAGAAGGCGAATATACTATTTGAGGAGCATACTGCCTCACACAATTTCTAAGTTCTCTCTTTTGTGTCCTTAACTACAAGTTTTAGAAAAAGAAAACTGCGAAATATTTCTTTCAGATTCATAACAAAGAGTCATCTTTGACGTGCTAAAAGCACCAATCTCATGGATCTGATGTGACTGAAATCAGTAGGATAAGCAAGAAGGCGAATATACTATTTGAGGAGCATACTGCCTCACACAATTGCTAAGTTCTCTCTTTTGTGTCCTTAACTACAAGTTTTAGAAAAAGAAAACTGCGAAATATTTCTTTCAGATTCATTACAAAGAGTCATCTTTGACGTGCTAAAAGCACCAATCTCATGGATCTGATGTGACTGAAATCAGTAGGATAAGCAAGAAGGCGAATATACTATTTGAGGAGCATACTGCCTCACACAATTTCTAAGTTCTCTCTTTTGTGTCCTTAACTACAAGTTTTAGAAAAAGAAAACTGCGAAATATTTCTTTCAGATTCATTACAAAGAGTCATCTTTGACGTGCTAAAAGCACCAATCTCATGGATCTGATGTGACTGAAATCAGTAGGATAAGCAAGAAGGCGAATATACTATTTGAGGAGCATACTGCCTCACACAATTGCTAAGTTCTCTCTTTTGTGTCCTTAACTACAAGTTTTAGAAAAAGAAAACTGCGAAATATTTCTTTCAGATTCATTACAAAGAGTCATCTTTGACGTGCTAAAAGCACCAATCTCATGGATCTGATGTGACTGAAATCAGTAGGATAAGCAAGAAGGCGAATATACTATTTGAGGAGCATACTGCCTCACACAATTTCTAAGTTCTCTCTTTTGTGTCCTTAACTACAAGTTTTAGAAAAAGAAAACTGCGAAATATTTCTTTCAGATTCATTACAAAATGATTCAATTTAATATACGGATTATGATGGTTGTATATGCATATAGCA
This sequence comes from Pardosa pseudoannulata, assembly GCA_032207245.1. NCBI lineage: Eukaryota > Metazoa > Arthropoda > Arachnida > Araneae > Lycosidae > Pardosa > Pardosa pseudoannulata. Next base: position 126,403,666 of record CM063505.1, on the reverse strand, counting down.
TATATTGATAAGGAAATGAAATACGATATGAAATAAATAAAAAACGAATTAAAAAATAAACAGTATCTCTACAATAACTTTCAAATTACTTTCAAATATATAAAAATTGAGGTAGGAAACATTATGTACTTTTCTTTTGTCTAGAATTCCTTTACGTATATTTTAGATTTAAAAATATAATTATCCCCTTAAAACTTTTACTAAATCATGGAAATAAATATTTTAGATAATGTATACAGGTAACACTAGAAAGATTTTTAAAGAACAGAAAGATAAGATAACTTTCAAATTATCTTTAACTGTTAGATGATTGGATTATTTAAAAATAGTACATAAATATCAAAACAGTATTCCCTGACAGAATCACCTCACATAATAGCACTATTAAGTTCTGTTATTAGTTAAGATTATTAGAAAAAAATCTGAAACAAAGTATTTGTTAGAAATTTATTGCACGCATTTAAATATTAAGATACTTAGCGCTTTCAAGATTTTACTTACAGATAGATTAAATAGAAAAGAAATGAAATAATTAATATAAATAATAGTAAAGTGAAGTTATAAAATAAACCGAATGGCAAGAATAACGTTTTAAATTATATTAAAATGTTGAAATATAGAGTAAAAAAGTACACAGAAGTCTTTCTAGAATAAAATTTACATAGATTCGCTATTCAAAAATGTACTCAAGACCTTCAGGGTTTAATTTACAGATTGTAAAAACATTAAAAAAAGATTTTAGATAATGTGTACAGTTTATGTATCAGAAATTGTTAGATTAAATTGCCGGAAATACAAAAATAACTATTAAATTATCTTCCATTCTTTAAAAATAGAGAGAGAAATTAGTGTATTTTTATATAGATTATGTAATAAGAAAGTGCATAAATTTATTTAGAGAGAGTAAATTCATTAGAAATTAAAATAATGTACCATGTGTTACTAAATTGAAGCAAACTTTATACATAATAGCATTAATAACAAGTTTTTTTTATTATCATTTATTTAAAAATTTAGTTAGGATGTACATAGTATTTTTTAAATAATATTTACATTCATTTTAGAAGGTAAAATATAACCACGACTTTCATGACATTACTTTCATATTTTGTAAGCTAAAAATTATTTTAGATTATTCGTTATAGTAATATAATAAGCGCATGAATAATTTACTTACAAAGCAAAATGATAAGGGATTGAAATTATGTATGACATATAGTTAAAATAAATTTTAAACATAAACAGAATGACAAGAATATTATTAAAATTAGTTTGAATGGCTAACAATCATAGATGAAGAAGAAAAAATAATTCTAGGATACAATTTACAAGCATTTTAAAATGTCTTGAGCCTCAAAAATTTACTTACCGAGTTCATAATTTTACACACACACACACACACACACACACACACACACACACACACACACACACATATATATATATATATATATATATATATATATATATATATATATATATATATATATATTAAATAATGTTACATACAATATTGAATGTATATTAAAAAATAATTAGAATGATAAGAATAAATTTTAAAAATCTGTAGTTATTGGAAGAATGAGTTAGCTAAAATGAATGTATAAATTTGAACTTACTATTTCCAGACTGTAACATCTCATACATTTATGACTGCTGAGTTCTGATATTTTTATTCATAAATGCAAGTTTTATTTAAAGAAAACTCCATAAGAGGTACATTTTTAAAACAAACTTTGAAAAACAATATTTAATAATACATTACTATTTGCGTCATTTCTTTACTTTCGGTGTATTTATAGTGTGAAACTATTGAAGCTAATTAAACTCTGATAGTTCAGACATCCATCTTCAAGTGGTCTTCACAATTGCATTCAGATTAACTTATTAGGTATTTTTTGAGATAAACTATTTTCATAATTTTAGAATATTATTGTTCAAAATATTCAAATAATAAATGAGAATTTTATTAATTAAAGGAGAGCTTTCTCGATGATTTTTGGAGTTAAAAGAAATATTTCCTTCTCTTCCTTTTTTTTTCGTAAAATTAAAAATATTTCTTCAGGGTTTTCATCGTTACTTGCTTGTAATTTAAATTAGTTGTTTGTTACTTAACATGAAATAAATCAAGTTTATCTAATGTGAACTGTCATATAAAGCTAATTTTTAGTTTGTTGATTTGGTTTGGAGCGCTACGGTCTACTGTTTTGCACACGAGGGCTAATGAGACCGGGACCTACTGCTTAAAGCCGATTCCGAACGGCTACGAACATCCATGCCATAATGGGATTCGAACCCACGACTCCGGTTCCGAAGGCCAGCACTCTAACCATTCGGCCATCGTTCGGCTTTAGTTTGTTGAGGAAAAGCTGACAGTTAATCGGCGATTTGTTAAAATTAACTATGTTGTAAGGATATCAGACAAGTATTATGTTAAAATTATCTATTAGTAAAGACATATTGCGGCAGACCTAAAAATAGGCAAATTGAACTTTATTTTTATAAATTTTTGAAGTAACAAAATAAAAAGTCAAACATAATAGAAATGTACTGACTTACAAAAGTATTAAAGAGACACACAAAAGTATTAAACAGTAGCACTTCTTGCTCAGATATAAATGTGGTTAATTATTCTTATGAATTAAAAGGTATATTTATTTCAAATTTTATCCTAATTTTTACAGGGTCATAGGACTACATAGGGGTAATATAAATATTGCATAATTCAAAAAACTAATTTTCAAAAAAATTATAACAACCTTTAAATGAATATAAAGCTATTCACAGATTTAGAGGATATAAACTAAAAAAATAAAAATGCTCAGTTTTCTAGATTTATCGACTTATAAATGCACTCAGCAATTAGAAAAATGTATCTTTATCTTTTTGAGTTTTTTATGAGGATGGTGCTTATTGCAAAATATTTTTAAAAACTGTTAACTGAGAATTTCGAAAATTTCTATGCATGTAAATTGAGATATTTAGGTAAGAATATTTTTGTCTGATACTTTTTGTATTAAAGTTTTGTTAATTTTTAAAATACTTCTTGTAACTTCATTTTTTATAGATTCTAAAAAAAACGTTTAGCAAACATTATTAATATATATTAAAATAAATGTTTATATCCGACTTGGATTTCAACTTTATTGAGATTATAAAATTTTGAAAGCCTTTATTTTCTACGAACAGTCAAATATATTTTCTAAAATTTAACTATTAAATCTATAAACAGAACAATATCTAAGAACGTTTTCTGTAAGGAGAGAAGAAATATATTTAAATAGTAGTATCACTTAAAAAATTGTGATAAATAGCTCACAAAAAACATTTAAAATAAAAAAAAATTAAATAGTAATTTAAAACATTTTTTGATATTAAAAAAATTAAGTATGATTGTTATTTGCTTTTAATTAGACTTATTTCATTATAATCATAATATTTTGTGACAAGTTTTGAGTTATTTTTGTTGTATATGAATATAACGTTTCTTAAATCAAGATTATTATCGTAAACACATTATTAAGCCTACTTTATCCTTAAACAGAATAGAAGCCCATATGAAAAAACAATTACTTGTTTGAAATAAAAGGTTAAAAAATTCATATTTTTAATGCATTATTATTAGGAAGAAAGTAGATTATCATTATTTAACATTTCAAAAGAAATTCGTTAAGCCAAAGAATTAAGTTAAAACAATAAAAACAATACAAACAATAAAAACAATAAAAAAACAATAAAAAACCCCAAATTTTTCTTACCAAAAACATTTTTACTCTTTACTAAATATTAAATCAGTTCAAGAAATTTGTTATATTTAGTATGATACTAAATTATACGTATAAGAAATGGTGTAATGGCGACTAAGGTATAGGAGCTAAAGAAGATAAAAAAGTGTGTATCAAGAGTACATCTATCAGCATCATGACTTCAACCTCTCAACGATCTGATCTGCCTAAAATATTTCTAGGTTTAACTTGCATCACCTTGAAAACTTTTTGAAGATCAGTCAATATATTTTGGAATGCATAATAGACTTGTACACACCCATATTCACATAAAAAGTCTCTTATAAGTTTAAAGGTGCAGGTGTAAATAATGCTATGATGAAATCAAAAGTATACTATTCCTGTTTATTATATACTTAAAAAAAGATTAAAGGAAGCTTTAAATTATACACAAAAAAATTAAAACACTTACCACTAAAGAGACATAAAATGCTATGAAACAAAATTGAGAAAAGATTATAGATGAGCTTTTATGAGAATATGAGATGTAAAAATGTAACAACTAGCACGTTTAACTACGTAAGGGAGATAATAAAATTCTATTTAGAAACCTTTGGGAAAAAATGAATATTCCTTACAACAAAAAACATTGATAAGTATGAGCTTATATTTAATATATATGGACATATTTTATCATATGAATGAAAAGAAGCTGTTGGAAATGGTTTTAGTAAATTGTATAGCAATGAATATTTATTTTCACTTATATTGATGTATAACTAAAGCATATTATTCTTTTAAATTTGTTTTTGAATAACTAAGTTTTTGTAGTTTTAAAATATTTTTTTTATATTTAATGGCAAAATGAATTCATCAACTTAAAGTACAATTTACATGATTTTACATTATTTTATATTATTTACTATTATTAATTTATATTATTTAGTTAATAATGTATTTTTTTTCTAAATGAAAATTAAACTGAAAATTATCTAAAAATATAATTTAAATTTACAAAACTATAAATATTTTAATAAAAATGTTATTGAATATAGAAAAAAATATTTATAACATTTCAACTGACTAAGTTATAATTCATATGTACGAAATTCGTTAAAGACTGAAATAGAAATTAATAATTTTTAAACATTACTAGAATTATAGTCATATGCAAATATTAGGAGGTTTTTTATGGTATAGATTAATTTTAAAGAATAATATTTGATGTGAAGTGCGGAAAGTTAATGTTTCATGTATTTTCATATTAGACGGAAATTGTAAACAATAATATTTTTAGAATTTAAATATTATGTTTAGGAGCTATGCCTTAGAAC
>CM063505.1:126391107-126393607 GCA_032207245.1 Pardosa pseudoannulata | reverse complement strand
AGGTTTTGAAATTGTTTGATTTTTTATTGTATCACATTCTTGGTAAAACGGGATTTACTTCTTAGTTCTTATTGTTTTTCATTTTGTTGTCTTTGACTACTTTGCTCTTGTGAATTACATCTGTTTTCTAAAGTCTTTACTAATCTTACAATTCAAGGGTATATTTAGTTTTAGTTTTTAAGTCAAAATTTACTTTTTTATGTCTAAAAATTATTTTAGCTAAAGAACTTATATATCTTATCCTGCTTTAATTTTTATTTTTGGCTATTCCTGTTTCATTTTTCTCTCATCTGCCCATAATTTCCCAATTAAATTTTTAATTTTGATTTTGAATAATTATATACTAACCCAGAAACATTGTTCTGAAATATATATCTGTCACATATAGTTATCAATTTGCAATTTTGACAGATTTATACCTTTCTTTCTTGCATTGAGAAATACAATGGTTAACAAAAATTACCAACTATTCTGCTTTTCTAATTTAATATTAGTAAAGTCATGCACGTTAAATGACAACTTCTATTTTATTTGATGTAATATATTAAGGTTTATTTTAACGAAAACCTTATTTTCATTTATGTGCACGGCATTGTAACATTAAATAATTCTTGAATCTTGATTGTACTGTCGGAAGAATAGAAAGTGAACTCAAAGAGAGCAGATATGAACTAAATTGGAAACAATTTCTAAAGATGAACTCTGTGTATTAGATTGGTTTGTATGCCTGAAATACCAACACATTTCTAATTGCTTTAATGACATAACCATTGCTGAAACGGTTATTAGATTACTAAACAATTTCTCACACAAAGTAAGGCAATTGAATTATGAGATTATAGAATCAGGATTTCAATCAGGTTCTATAACGCACATATATAATTTATAAGCAGCTTATACACGCTGTTTATAGTTTATGTCATTATGCTTTACAATAAGCCTCTATTATAAACGTGCATTGGATGATATAGCCAATGTATTCAGTGATCAAATAATTTTAGAATGCTTTTCAACCAATGACATCAATAAATTACATTTTCTTTCAGGAACGGATAGCATAATATAATAGTAGTTACGCAATTTTCCTTAAAACAAATAAGGAAATCTTGATTTTAGTATTAATAATAGACCTTTATTATTTTCAAGTGTGCACTGTGGGACTCATGTTCTTGAACGTTTAAATATGTAAAAAGCCTAACAAATTTAATAATGTAGATAGACTTGTAAAACTTGGCACAGAAGCAATTGGCACAGAAGCTTCTCATGGCATTGGATTTTATTGAAACTAAACAAAATTGCATAAAACGGTAAATACAGGGAATTTCATATGATTAAATGACAATATTTATTATAACAATTGTTTTTAGTACAAAAATTTATAACAAATGCTTAATATGTAAGATGTTATTCATAAAGAATATTCGTAACCGAGGGAAAATATTTTTAACAGTACTCGATAGAGCACCGAAATTTATGGTTGGAATTTGCCTTTAAATAGTGTTTCGAAGCATCATTTTTTAGGTTAGACGATCGAGATACACCTACAATTCAGGAAACCCACAACAAATAATCACAAGGGTTTAGAAGTGTCCATGCATAATGAAAGTGGCTACTCAATATCAAATATTAACCAAACAATGGAGGGAATACATGTTTAGTAGATGTAACATTTTGGTGGGGGTGGGGGAATTGAGCCTCATTCTTATTAAAAGCTTAAAAATCGTACTTTAAATCAATTGTTTATATGCCTTCCTAGGGATGATAATATTCTGTAACATATCGGCGTGACTCCCAAAGTTTCAAAATAATAAGCTAGCATTTACTGAAATAAAGATGATCCGATCTCTAATGATGTAAATCCACTTTAGACTGTGAATTACTCACCATATAATTGAGTGTAAAATTGAAGGAGTGGATATTTAGAAAATCTGGTTCATTAGACTGCAAAATGTTAGATTACATCTCGGCATCTTTTTAAAATTTATAAACAGTCAAACCGTGCATTTTTTTTTTTTTTTACAAAATCAGTAGTTATGTGTTCGTTTTGATGTTTTGACTGAGTATTTATTTTTTTTCACAAATAGATCCCACTTAGTTCTTTATAAATAGTTGTGTGGGGGATGCTGTTGCGATTTTCTGTTTTCCCAATTGTAGATAAAACCACCAAATAATTCATTTCGTCTTTAAATATCCAAACGGCAGTAACACAATATATCTGGTCATCCCCTAAAATTCCGGTATTCTAAAAAACCTGTGCTTCAAACTTCGTAAATATTTTCTTCTCAGTTAAATTTTTGAAAGTCTCATGAGATATTAAAACGTTTTAATAGCCTCATAATTGTGACGTCATAACAAATTTTCTGTAATACATTCTATATTCTACAGCGTCACTAATATTCCTTTTGCTGATATAGTCAACATGTCGCAAGTATTGTCACATATAATTCACTCTCTCTTCCCATTTTATTTTCACAATTAACATGAGGCTTTATTGACATTT
>CM063505.1:126363607-126383607 GCA_032207245.1 Pardosa pseudoannulata | reverse complement strand
CTAAAGTAAGTGTTGTTGGAATATTTTCAAAACAAGAACAACGAAAATGGGTAAAAATTCAATGTGCCAGAGGTCGTACATCAAGGCAGTGTCAGCTAGGGTTTCAAGAGGCAGGAAAATATGCATTGCTTACAGAACTGTAGAAAGATGGGTAAAAGCCTTCAATGAAGAACGCCAAAATGTGACAGACTCCAAGTCGTAGTAGTGTCAGTGATGCAGAAGTGCATGCTGTTGCCGTATTTATGAACAGTGATCAATGTCAAATGATTCGTGAAGTGGTCCGAAAGAGATGATTTGCGCATACGACTGTGCTGCACATTTTGAAGGAACACCTGAGCATGAGAAAATTCTGCACTTTCTGCAGAACCACCCTATCATTCTGCCTGGCAGTGCTCGACCACATACAGTGAATCTGTGACTGATTTGTTTGATCGAGGAGGCTGGGAAGTGCTTTACCATCCACCGTTCTACCCAGATCTAAGTCCGTGTGACTCAATTCGTATGATGAAGTATCCACTTCGGAATTCATTTCAGAACTGTTCCAAAGATTCTTTCGGCAATAGAGCGGTCCATTCGAATATCAACAGAACATTATCTACTACAGGGTTACAGGTATTTTGTGACTTCCACATTGTTGGAAACGGGTTATACACAGTGCTGACGAATATATAGAAGGTCTGTAAAGCATGGTGACATGAATCCCTTTTGTATTCCGTGTAAATAAATAGTTGCGTAATTAAAGTCCCAACCCTTGTATTTATTGCTAAATGTAAATAACAAAACATTATTGTTAATTTTAATTTATATTTCTCTATTTTCAACAAGAATTTAATGTGTTAACTGTTGAAATTTAATGATGTCTTATTAACAAAGAATTCTCTGTATTCTAATACATATATGTAAACTCATAAATTTGTTCGTTTACAAAACTGACATATATTAAAGAAGTTAAATTGTATTAAGGATTTATTGCTCATCAAAATGTACGGGTTAAATAAACAACTGTTGAATTTTACGATTATATTTCTCTAATTAGATGAAGAAGATCAATTGTGTAATTGCTACATATTTTCAAACTGATATATATAAATATATATATTTATTATATATTAATATATATATAATATTTTATATTTATATATTTTTTTTTTGTATCAATAATATCATACATATATGTGGGGGAAATTTTTCTCTATTACACGTGAACTCTGCAATTTCTTCATTTGTAAATGAAATTTCAACTGATATCGTTTTTTAACAGTACATCTTTTTAATAAGACTACATTTCAAATTTCTTTTTCACAATTTTAACTGTTTAAAATATTTTTGTAACAGTGTGTCTGGTGCTCTTTATGTCTATGATGTTCATATAATGTGAAATATTAAACTATTGCATTACTATCAATATAGGAAATTGAAAACGTTTTAAACCCAAATCAATTTTATGCAATCAAATACTCAGTAAAAATTAGTAAATATTGAAATTACTTAATTATATACATTTTTATTTATTGTGTTAATAAATAGCATTTTACGTAAGATTTGCATTTTATAATAGCAAGCTAATGATACTTGAGCTTTAGAAATAAACTAAGATTATGTTTGCAGTATTAAATACAAATTATATAAAAACGAGCTAAATTTCATCCGGGAAGAATGAAATTACTAAGAGTAAATTAAATTCACTTCTTTTATCAGTTAAAATATATTAAACATTCACACATGAAAGATTGTACAATCGTTTTCAGTTCCACAACACAACAAACGTTGTTAAGAAAATAACACATCCGTTTAACAGAAACACCTCAAACTATAAATAATAATTAAAATACACCAAAGGATTAGACTTTTCGAGTTGCATATAGTTAAATTGTCGAACATTCTTTGCCAAAAGTATAAACGGATAAATTGTGTAATTGTTATTAAATATCAAACTACAGATTCTTTAAAACTAGTTTAATCTCACAGAGAGTTTAAAATATTCAAGTAGTATTATATAAAGTATTTATTTAATATCTAAAACTCTAGTATAAATGTTATCAAATAAAATTTAATATAATTTTATCAAGCATTCATTATATGAATGCAGTATGACAACATAAAAAATGCTTTAAAAATAAAACATTAAAGATATTTAATTTGATGCTATTTCTTTAATAATTTGAAAATATGCAAATTAATAGAAACTATTTCATTAATTTGAATTTAGACGTAAACATACTCTTTATTTAATTTAGAAAAGCAAGTATATAATTAACGCACGTCTAAAGAAATAAATTTTCACTCTTTCATATTTTAATTCACAATACTTAAAAGATAGGAAAAAATATACTTTTATTTATATATCTTTTTATTTTTTTTACGGTAAAGAGAAAATATTTTTAATTTTATATTGAAAGACTCAGTTTGAATTTTCGTGTTGATAATTTATCTTTTTTTTCACTTGTTTACACTGTAATATAAATTCCTTTTCAACCGTTGTATTATTAAATTAAGTCAAAAAAGGCTTAATGTTAAAGAATTACAGTTTTTAAGGTTCTTCTAAAGGAAAAAAAATAATTTGTTCCTCCTAACTTCTCATTTATACTAGCTTTTTAGTTTTATTTTCCTTGATTTCAACTCAGAAGTCTTTCCCAAGCGTAAACATGCATAAAGTACTTCTGAGTAATTAAAAAGTTTTTATGTTTGTTTTTCAAATTAGTTTAACGAGTTCGTTTGATCAAGAAGTTTCAAAAAAGATTATCTTTAAAACTTGTCATAATTCAATTACACCAAATCTATAGTTTTGATTACCTATTTTTTTCTTTGATATTATATTTTATAAATTTAGCAACTGCTAATTCAAATTATTTCAAGCACTTTTAAATTTTATTTTATCAGATATAATTTCTCCATTTTTAATACTTTTATAAAAATGATTAATAACAAAATATTTATATTGACGCAGGCAAGAAAATAAATGTATAGAAAAATAACTGAAATATTCAGTTTTACTATTAATTTTGGAACTTTTAATATATGTAGAAATAAATTTATAAGAAGAATCATGCATTACAATTGCATTTGTTTCTGTTTTGAAAGAGATTTATGTTTTTTATTATTCTCTAAACTCCAATCCGCATTAGGTAAAAATGTACAGATGCTTTACTGAAACAACAATATATATTTTTACCACAATCTTTTACCGATAATATATTTTTAAATATAAGTATAATAATAATAACTAAATAGTATAATAAAGCTGAAATTTAGATCAATTTTCCATTTTTCAAATGTAATATATCCTTACATGTCATAAACATTTTTTATAATAAAACAGTATTAGGATACCATGCAGGTTTGTAAATTCTTAATAGTACGTAACTTTCCGGTTAAATCAAATTGGAATACAATAATCTCCAAGTCAATAAGTTTAAATTCTTTAAAGAAAACATTATACATCAAAGCCAATTCAAAAGGTTGTCTTTAGGAAGCAATACGCGTTTCATGATTTTATAAAATTAATATGCATTTATATTAAATTTGACAACCACTTTTAGGGAATTCTAACTACCAATTATTTAAAACTAGATAGAATTACCAATTTCTATCTTCTGTTAAACTTATTTTATTTAAAATTTTGTGGCTTTGATAAGTAAATATAAATCCTTATATTGTTAATTATTGTCTGACTGCGGTCCCAGACTTCAGAAGTACATTTCTGTAAATTAGTTTAGGTTACGATTTTTTTTCTTATTTTCAAAGCCAAGAGTTAACTGGAAATGATCTTTTCAACATTATTCAATAATATTTATTTAAAAGTACCATACTCTCTTATATGTTTTTACCATATGTATACCATATGTTTTTTCATTGAACAGTTTGGATGAAAGAAATGTATTTTTAATGTTATCCATAAGGAATTTTAAGAATTTCTTTATAAGTATAATTTTAAATTATTCCAAACATATTAGCTAATTTTGCTACTTGTCATACTTTAATCGATTGTATTAAAACTTTTCTAAATGTGACATATCGTTTAGTGAAACTGGCATTTTTTTTCTAACACGGGTTATGTGATTACACAGCTGAAAACATTGATATATTAAAATATTTTGAATAGTTCTAAACATATTACCATGAGAAGAAAAAAATGTTATCAATGGCCAGGAATTCGTTTATAATAAAAAAAGGGAAAGATGAATATTGACATCTAAGGCACACTTTATTGGAGTGATAGAAGTAACAAAAAGTTAGTCCATGGCTATTCTAGAGTAAAAGATGAATGTTTTACTAAAGAGACATTTCAGTAACAAAAACAAGTACGTTAGATTACGATTTTAAGCAAACATCTGCTATATTTGCACGCTTCTGCGTTTTATTTGTGTGTATTTTTTCGAAAGACATATTTACTTTCAGATCTGTTTCCAACATATTTATTGCTGTTGTAGTTTCACTTCTTGCTCACCACTTGGTCAGACATTGAGCGATAGATCCAAACTCTACTCGTATTAATTCAAAGAAGCATGCCTTTCGTTTTTAACGAGGACCTTTTAAAGTGTGACTTTTGCTCAAGTGGGACCTCGTAATTTAAAAGGAAGAACCTAACAGAAGACCCATAGGCTTGGCCTGCAAACCGAGAAGTTGACAAGTTGCCAATTGAGAGTTTGGAGGACACCACGGACATTGTACTTATGTACAATGTCCGTGGTCACAATGTTACATTGTACATTGGACAGTGTACTTGCCCCAGTGATCTTGAACTCAGCCGAACTTAAGACGGCTCGGGTTCCGAAACTGCAACCCTACATTTACAAGATTGTTACCTTTGACGTCTGAGCTACCACAGCTATAACCAACCTATCTGCCTTAGATAAATCTAACACAATATAAGTTTAAAACATGTTCTTGTTTTTAAAATACAACAAGAAAAACGTAAAAAAAAATTACACTCTGATAAAAAAAATTAATAGTTTTCAAAACCTAAGCATTATACAAGGTCAAAAAGATAAAAAAGAAGTATTTCATACATTAATGCATATATCTACACAATTAACTATGAATATAAGTATATATGAAATGTTAGAACTAAATATTGTTAGAATGATTATGCTACTTCTTTCAGGGGATTAAAAGTATAAAAATTCAGCATTTAATTTTTTTAACTTTTGATAAATTGAACCACTTGGCCTAAAAATTGCTGATGTCGTGTCTAAACCAGTCTCTCAGTAATATGTTTATCACGTCTGTAACTACGCCTTCAAGTTTGCAATTAATCATTCTAGACAAAGATGTCTAAAGCAAGCTATAAAATTCTTATGACTAAAAAGAGTGCCTTTAAACGTAAAGAGAATTTTTTAAGCATAAAAACTAAACAGATTTTGGTTTTATTATTTCAGAATAAAAGATAAAGCAGATAGCATACCTATTTATTAAGATATTAAAATTCTAGTTACATATTTTTAAGGTTTCTACATAAATTATTTATATTACCTGGGTTTTAAGAAATTGTTCATAAAATTACTTATGCAAATAGAAATATCACTGTGTTTTGCTTAAAAATAAGTGATAAATTTATATATTCTATAACTGCAAAATAGTTTTAATCATATAATTTATTAACAATACTACAAAGGAAAATTTTTAAAACTCGTTTTCGGATATTTTTAAATACTGTATTAGATCTATGATAGAATTATATATATTCTAACATAACACTAATTTAAAATTCATTAAACACTGGTTTAAAATTCTTATATAATAATAAATTTAGATTTTATCCAAACTTTTATACGAATAATAATGTTAAACTTGTGCCTTCAAGATACGTTTTGATAAACTGAATGCAGAAAATGGAAAACATTAAATTAACTTTAAAGTAATAGAGTATATTGTATATAGTACAGAGTAATAGAGTAATATATGTTTTGTTGCAAACTACAGGTTTCATTACTTATTTTCAAAAAGTAATTTGTTAATCTCTAATATGAATTTACAGTTTAGTTAGTAATTCACTTTATATTTAATTTAAATATTATCTTAAATAATTTTTTTCTTTCAAATTTAAGATATAGCTATAAGTTTATGACAAAACTTGGTTAAGATTGCTGGTCAGTGTAAACATTTAGTTTAAAAAGTGATATTTCCATACTTCTGCTGCTTATACTACTATAAAATGACCAAAAAACCTATAAATGTCTAAATATCATCAGTGAAATCAAAGTAAAGTTCAGGTTATTATTTGATTTCGACCCATTCTAAACCCTAAAACTACTCTCTAAAACAATTATTTATTATGATTCCTCCACACACTAATTTACAAGCATGTCTGTAATCCCTTTAATTAGGTATTTGCTTATGAGTATTTGATGAAATAGATAACTTTTAAGTAACGCAGTATTTATTTTTATGATTGTTATGGTTTAGTACATTGCTTTTGTTATTTCAAATTCATTTATTACCCAAAGTTGCTTTATATCGTCTTTAAATATAGTATAATACCACTGATCTATATTACAATGTTCAAATATAGAACAAATAACAAGGAAATATGCAAAAAAATATATAAAAATTAAAAAGTAAAAGAAGCACTCCACGTGCTACGACTAAAAGAAATACCAAAGTCCAAGAGAACACTGCATTCTTTTCCTTATTTCTTTCTACTCAGACAACCCTATACTTTTCCCATTATCCTGATCTGATGCGTTCGCTGTTCCATTGTCCTTTGCACAATAAGTCCTTTCCCGGCTCTGTCCAGAAGGACCGGGACTCCAAGGATGGTCCTGAATCGCCTCCTGGAGACCAATCACAATTCTCCAAAACTTGGTGAAGTTTAAGTGCAATTATTTTCACTGGCTACACCACACGCTTCATGGACTCGAAAAAACATGAAAAAAACTTGGGCATTCAACCCACAACATGTGAGTTTAGCAAGCAAATCAGTTTCGCAAACCTTATGTAAAACATAGCTGCACTCTCACAATGATCACCCTGTCTATGAATATAATCGTATAATATGCTAAACGCAGAAGTCAAACTGGATTGGATGCAACTCATTCTTTACGTTTTCATCTACGTAGAAGAAGCTTTAACAAATAGTGCGAAAATAACGTTTAATTTTCCCATTCGCACTTCACTACGTAATAGATTGTACCTCCCAATCGGCTCTGAATATATTCTTAAAGCAGCATTTCCCCTCAGTTAAACTTTTTAGAATAGATATATATTTCACGTAGTCATTAACCATTATTCTAGACACTAACTCATAAGTTTAAATCATATATAATGGTGCTCATTCCTCTGTAACTTCATAATTAATAAATTCATTTAATGGTTTCGTACCTCCGGAATAAATTTGAAAGTGATTAAGTTTGAGCTAACATTAGTCTCTAAATATATAATAAAATAAATTAATTTCATTCTATTACATCTAAAGTTACAACTTTATCCTTGTTAGCTTATTACAATAAACAAGATAGAAAATTTTAAATACAAAACCAACCTCTATTAATACCTACATGACACTACTCAATAGATAAGCCTCAAGTTTCTTTTTTTATGTATGTTTGTATACATACAATGGATTAATATTGTTCAGATAATTAAAAATTCTAACTCTACATGTAATGTAATTTACAGAATTTCACTGCAAAAAAATAGTTCTACATAATTAATTCATTCTGAAAATACTGTAATAAAATAATCTATATTAAGTTAAAGAGTAGTCTATAATATATCATGTAATTTTTTTTTCATCAATTTTTATTTTCATTAATTAAGGAGATCTAATACTTTATTTTATAGGAGTTTGAGGTAGAACTATTTTTTGTAAAAATTTATGTTTTAATATGCTAAAATATATATGTTTAATATATGTTTTTAATATATGTTATAATATATGTTTTAATAAATATATGTTTTAAGGCTTTATAGAATGTGAAATTTGATATAATTCAGACAGCCACCTAGATGTTTTAAGAATGTACAGGATACATAAATATACGTTATATTTTAGGTTTTTATATGCTGTATAAAGTTAAATCTCGGACAATAATCTATCATATAAATTTTTAATACTACTGTACCAATTGTACTTATGTTTATATTGTAACAAAGAGAATTATTTCATAATTTAAACAATAGTTAAAATGATTTTAAATATTTTAGGCATCTTTTGAGGATTCTATATACTATATAGATATATATGATGTATCAAAGCAAACCAGACACCAAAGTACCTAGAAAAAATATTTATTGACCTACAGCTTGAAACATTTGGTAGAATTCTATATTGTATATAGATATTGATGATGTATTAAAGTGAAAAAGACACCATAGCACCTTGAAAAAATATTTATTGACCTACATTTGGAAAAGTTTGCATAGAATTGTAGCGTGATGTAATATTTCTCTCACTTTTGCTTATTATTTAATCATGCAACGCTTTTTCATGTATATTTTGCTAAATTACATAACAAATAACCTATATCTGTAAAACATATTCATATAATCATTTATAGTAAAAATTATTTATACATCATAGATTTTTACTTTAAACATATTTTTTAAAACTTAAATTAAACAATTGGATAATAAAAACTTGTAATACAGAGTCATATCCCAAAAACTTTATTTTAAAAAGAACTACATATCCTCCATTCCAGTTCAAGAAGGGAAAATAAATATTTTAGTATATATATTAAATTTCAGTATATACTATGAATGTTTGCCTTATATTCTATAATACTGCAACGCTTTTTCAGTTATATTTATAATAATAAATAACATAAAACTGTAAAATATATTCAAATAACTATTTATATTAAAAACTATTTATTCCTCATAGATTTTTTACTTTAAACATTTCTCAAAAACTTAAATTAAATATTTGATAATTAGAACTTATAATACTCAGTCATATCCGAAAAGCTTTATTTTAAAAACAACTAACTATCCTTAACCCCAGTTCAATGACAGGAAAATGGATGTTTCAGCATATATATTAATTTCAGTATATATAATAAATGTTTGCATTATGTTATGTAATGCTGCAAGGCTTTTTCAGTTATATTTTGCTGAATTGCATAACAAATAACCTATAACTGTAAAATATTTTCAAATAGCTATTTATATTAAAAACTACTTATTCCTAATAGATTTTTAATTTAAATATTTCACAAAAACTTAAATTAAATGCCTTCATACTAAAAACTTATAATGCACAGTCATATCCCAAAAGCTTTATTTTTGAAAGAACTACCTATCCTCCATTCCAGTTCAATGAAAGGAAAATGGATGTTTGATTCAAGGTAAGAGAGCGGTACGATAAAAATATCTATTATTGAATTCCGATTTACATTTTGCTCCCCGTGACGTTTATTAGCCCCATAATGAAACGCACAGATAAGATAAAGCTGAGTAAAATAATTCTCGACAGCAGGTAAATGGGTTTCATTTTTGTTTATCTCAAAATGCTTGCCTATCTCTTGTCTTGTCAGGGAGAATTTTATGACTTCTTCTGTGTATTCACGATATGCGTGGAGAGTTGTCATTAATTTATTTGAATAATTAAGTTAAAGTATAGTTCCTTAAAATTCAAACTAACACAGTTTTGGTTAAGATAGTTTTACAATGGGAAGGTTTAATATAGGTTTCCATTGGTAAAAATGTATTCTAAAATATACCTAACATTATTATTTTAACACACACACACAGATATAAATAAATAAATAAATAAATATATATCTATATATATATATATATATATAATACTATATATATATATATATATATATATATATATATATATATATATATATATATATATATATATATATATATATATATATATATATATATATATAATATATATATGAAAAATATTTCTCCTTATTACCTATAGGTTTATCCGCTCAAAATGTTTATCGTTTGTTGGAAAATTTACATAAAGTAGTATAAATGTACTAAATATATCCAGATTGTTAGCACGACATTAATCAAATTATTGATTTCGTTCTTAACTGAAAGCAAATTTTTAAAATCTTTTTTTCATACTTATTCTGTATTCAAGTTCAATAAGACTAAGTTTAGACATTATGTGTTTTAAAATATACAGCTACGAAATCTTATGCAATGTTTTTATTGTGTTATACTTTTAAATACGTTAACAGTATTTATGTAATCACATTAATTTTTCGTAATTTTAAAATATATTCTATAAAGTAATTAATTTGAATGAATAGAAAAAAATAATAATAATGAAAGGATATTTGAGGAGAACTCAAGTCATTAGACATCACCACTTTTTCAAAGTTATAATTAATTGCTTTTATATAATTTAATTAATATGAAAGAAAATGAATGGTAAAATAATATAATGAAACTATTTTAGGAAAGCTTATATATTAACGTTGATATCTTTAGTTTTATAAATATTAATTATATAAGTATATGCGTGTATTAAATTAGAAAATTAGATTGAATTCAGTTAATACATTTCAAAGTTTCAATTTTTACAAATTTCTCACAATATAGTAAATTATCATTTTCCCTGAAATAAAAATGTTTTCTCTTATATATCTGAATAAAATTGTCTTTAATATTTAAAACATTTTTACAACTTTCAGCTAGGTTTATAAACATAAAATTTTATGGACGAAACTATTCAATGCATATTTAAAATTCTGGTGCTATTTTCCACTATATCTAAACTATTTAATATAATTATTGGATGCCACAAACTTCAATTTTTTTTTTTGCTAATCAGACTATAGAAGATTTACAGAAATATTCTACTTATATGTCAGTTTTCTATTACTGTTTATCTAGTTTTCTGTTGATATCATTAAATACATTCTAGAATGAGATATCTCTTACGAACTACGTATTTATAACGTAATGATTAATGTTAAATGTAATTGAGCTATAATGCTATTACTTTTAGTTTGAAACTATTTTAAATATTAAATCATTCTTTGTTATATAGAATATATTTAGAAACTACCCATAACGCTAAAAACTAAGGTATTTTATTTATATACTTTACGCATTCTTAGAAACAGAATTAAAACTTACTTCATGGGCTGAAATGGTTTATATGAAAACTGATTTAAAGTCTAGAAACTCAACAAATATTAATACTCATTTTTCCTAGAGTCAAATATTGTTATAAAAACATTAGATTTTTGCTGTCATTTTAGAAAAAATCTGTACTTTTGTTTTTAATAATATGTTTAACGAATATAATATACACCACTTTAAACAAGTACATACTGAAAAGTTATGAATTTACTTGAAAATAAGAAATATAGATGAAAAAATTTTATTTTACTCAAATCACTTCTCTGTTAAGAGTTTACGCTAAATATTAGTTTTATTGTATGTAGAAATAATTAACAATGAATTTATTATAGTAAATAAATATTTGTATTATATATAATAACGTAATATTTTTATATTGTATATAAAATTGATCTGTACATTAAGTATTCATAATATTCAATTCATAAGTAATACATAAGTCTAGAAATACTAGCAGTTTTTAAGTAATCTAAGTTCACTGATAAAAAGTATTAAAATATTGCAGACGATATTTTAATAGTTCAAAATAAGAAATGATTAAATGAGAGAAATGGCGTCATAATGCAAGAAAAAATGTCTTTTTACCTATTCATAATGTGATAAATTGATAAATTTAGTCGACTTTTCTTAACCGAGGAAAATAGTGCTTAAAATAATGACATTAAAAGTTCGAGAAGTGGGATAGGGGTGGATTTCGAACTCTTTTGAACATTCTTAGAATTTTGCTACTCCTATCTCATTAAGAATCCAATATGGATGCCTCTATTCATTCCAGGTCAAACCGCTTCAGGAACTCGTCGACACACGGACAGATAACTGAGGATATTTTTATATAGGAGATAATATGTTGCATATTAGAGAAAGTCTTTTCAAGCAAATGAATAACTTTAACAGAAAGAATCGTACTTTAAAGAACTCCGAGATATATGATGTTATTCTACATATTTTCTCAATATGAAACCTGATGTATTTACTTTCAGGCCTAGTATTATTTTTAAGTTTGCAGTCTGAACACATTGTCATATCAGTCATTCAGCTTTTTAGCAAAATGAGACGCTATCACGCGAGTTTTACGATAAAATGCATAATACATTTAATGCAAGGAATCCGAAAACACATTTACAGAGACTATTTTCAGCTGTATAAAAATGCGATAAATTTTGCCAGAGTCGCCCTGCTTTTATCTTAAAGGTAATGATGAAAATTTATATCATCATGCATAATGTAACACTGTATTTTAATACAGAGAATCAATCACAACACACGATTGTGATGCTAAAAGAAATCATTTTAAATGCATTTAATGAAGAAAGCAATATACTCGAATCAAGACGATTTGCTAAGCCTCAGTTAATTAAAATTTTTATCAAGGTATTTTTTCGTGATAATGATTTGCACATCCTTATAAGTATATATGATAATTTAATTCTAAAAAAAACTGTTAAAATAGATTAATTAAATTTTCTAAATCCAGCTTTGTAACTAATGAATGTAAAAATATACTTTTCCTATAAATATATTGTCACAAAGATTCGAATGAACACACCGTTTAACTTAACAGAAGAATTTATTGAAGCTAAGTAGCAACTCGCAACTTTACAAGATCGAGAAGTTGCCTGCAGCTAGTGGGTATCAGCTTTTATACCCGAACAGAATATTCGAGAAATAACTAATTTTCATATTAAAGAAAGATCTAGAATGTTCGAGAACATAAGGAAACAGTAAATAATATTTTTAAATCAAAAATCCGTACTTTTGATCAACCGCCATGGCAAGCATCGAACCTACAATTTTCGTGTCTGGATCTCGCGCTTTGACCATTCAGCCATTGAGCTTGTTGGCTAACCTTCTTTATGCGGCATTATCATACGACATATTCTGATTATAAAGCCTAAAATTTTTAATAGCTTTGTTTTTAAAATACTTAATAACATCTTTTAAAAATTCAATTTAAATCTTTCTATTAATTTTTAAAAAATTTTATTTAATTTGTCCAAATTTTAATTTAAAATTTCAGAACATATTTTACAAAATGTTAATATCATTACGTACAAAGTTGAAAAGGATGTTCAATTAATAACAATATCCAAACGAATTTCTATTATTTATCACAATTTAATTTCCAGTAAGTTATTTTATTTTTATACGATTCCATTTTTTCGATCCCCATGCTTGATACAATATTTTATCGCTTATAAAAATCACTTTCAGAAAGAAAAAAAAATCACACACTAGACGTTTAATCTCGAAAAGTTAATCCTTGTCAGGATTTTGTACAAGACAAAAAATGACAGATCAATTTCCTCCTTCTGAAAAGAAACAAAATATTTTTTGACCGCGTAATACCTAACTTATGTTTCTTTGATAAATCTTAAGTATCTAAGATTTAAAAAAGTGAAAAATGTATCATTTAATTATTTATTCCTTAAATGAAACAAAATCTTCAAATTATCTACAGTGAGGGCTGTAGTGAAATAGTGAAAAAACAAAAGTTAATTTCTAATTTCGTTTAATCTTTAGAAAATAAATCAATTGTCCTTTATTTTAATGATAAAATTACTTTCTTTACTAAGATAAGAGATGATGTAATCCATACATACGAATAAAGGTGCTTGAAAATAATGTTAAGGTCAAAATCTAGATAAAAGGTTTGAAATAATGAGTATATCTAACAGTTCTTTGAGAAGAAAATTCAATTAGAAAGAAATTCTTATCAAAAGATCTTTTATCTCAGAAGAATTTTAATTAACACATTTATCACTTAAATATGTTGCAAATGCTAAATACATACACACACACACACACACACACACACACACACACATATATATATATATATATATATATATATATATATATATATATATATATATATATATATATATATATATATGTGTGTGTGTGTGTATCGATATATGTAAGCATACATACATACATATACATATATACATACATACATATATACATATATACATATATACATACATCCATATGTATATCCATATATGTATAACTATTGAAATACTCATACAACTGCAATATATATGAAAAATTAACTTGCAGTTTTTAATTCTTTTAAATTTCAAATCTCATGTGGTCCAATTTTTGCAATGTGGAGCCTGAGAGATAATTTCATAATTTTGAGTAAACAAAAAGAATGATTAAAAACCTAAATCATGTGGAAAAAAGAAAATCGTTCAAAACTCTGTCAATTTAGCTATCGAAAGCAGTAGATTTGCTCTGCTACTTTTCTAATTTCTGGCATCAGTAAAGTAAAGTGTTAAATGACTCGGTAGTCAACTGAAATTCTTTCCTGAGTTAAGCCACAGCAACACAAATTTGGGTTAGTTTTATTTCCTTAATTTTGAGAATAATTTTTAAAGTCTACAAAAAATGAATATACTGTCTACCTTTTACAACGGGAACTTCGTGTCGGCGGTTTTACACTCACGCACACACACACACACACACACACACACACACACATATATATATATATATATATATATATATATATATATATATATATATATATATATATATATATTGTGTGTGTGTGTGTGTGTGTGTGTGTGTGTGTGTGTGTGTGCGCGCGCGTATGTGTTGTGAGTAATGCTAAAATTTTGCTTTGAAAATTCTCAAATTCAATATTTGCAACCTGTTAATACATATAAGTAATCTTATATAGGTAACCTGAGAAACTATTAGGTAGCCTGAGAACATTCCAAAATAGCTTTACTATAACCCTGTGTCTTGCTTTTTTTTTAATCTTCAGAGGAAATTTTTGTATCGACAGTCGTATTTTATAAAAGCTTAAATCTGTGAATCAGATAGTAGTGCTCATTTCTAACTCTCATCTTCTAATAAACTCAAAATAATTAGAAGATTTTATTAATACTCATTCAATTTATAATAATCATCTGAGATCAATTTTGCTTGAAACTAATATTGTAGTTTTCAATTTAATTTACACACATATTTCAATATTTAATTCTTATAAAAATCAATCACTGACAACAATCTTAGAAATAATAGACTTTCTTAATCAAAAAGTTAATTTGTGTCAACAATTTGTACAAAATAAAGAATGACAGATCAATTTTTCTTTTTTTATAGGGAAACATAATTTTTTTGTGTATTCAGTAATCAAGTTAAATCAAAAGTAAAGTTTAAACTATCTGGGACAGGAAAAGTAAAACAAAATTAATGATTACTTTATTTCTGATATAAAAAAATCTCATTTTATAGAAACAGCAAATTATCTTATTTAAACTGATGACTAGAGAAGTGTGAAGAAAATGTTTTTGATAATTTTTAAAGTAATATTTACGAACTATTTAAAAAGAAATTTCTTTTAATCTTTATGAATAACGTTCTGTTCTATCTGCTAAATTTATTTACTATATGGAGCAAAATATATCATTGTTCCTAAAAATCTTTTACAGTTAGAAGAAAATCGCCATTTAGACATTTAATATTGAAAAGTTAATCACAATTTCATTCGTGACAAGCAATGGCATATCAATTTCATCTGTTTTGAATGGAAGGGAAATACTTCTTGACTGTATATTTCCTTACGTTGTTTTGGTTGTAACTCCTAAAGTGTCCTTACGTGTGTTTAGTTGTTCTATCTCCTAAATATATTTACTATATGGAGTAAAGTATATCATTAATCCTAAAAATCTTTCACAGTTAGAAGAAAATCGCCATTTAGACATTTAATCTTGAAAAGTTAATGACAATTTCATTTGTGACAAGCAATAGTATATCAATTTCATCTGTTTTGAAAGGAAGGGAAATACTTCTTGACAACATAATTCTTTACGTGTGTTTTGGTTGTAACCCCTAACGTGTCCTTACGTGTGTTTGGTTGTTCTATCTCCTAAATTTATTTACTACATGGAGTAAAATATATCATTATTTATAAAAATCTTTTACAGTTAGAAGAAAATCGCCATTTAGTCATTTAATCATTTAATCATTTAATCTTGAAAAGTTAATCACAATTTCATTCGTGACAAGCAATGGCATATCAATTTCATATGTTTTGAAAGGAAGGGAAATATTTCTTGACCGGATAATTCCTTACTTGTGTTTTGGTTGTAACTCCTAACGTGTCCTTACGTGTGTTTGGTTGTCCTATCTCCTAATTTTATTTACTATATGGAGTAAAATATATCAGTGTTCCTAAAAATCTTTTACAGTTAGAAGAAAATCACCATTTAGTCATTTAATCTTGAAAAGTTAATCACAATTTCATTCGTTACAAGCAATGGCATACTGCAAGCAATTTCATCTGTTTTGTAAGGAAGGGAAATACTTCTTGACCGCATAATTTCTTATTTGTGTTTAGGTTGTAACAAAAATAAAATTACAAGCTAAAAGCTTCAACTGTCTGAGTCAAGACAGAAGAAAATCATCAATTACTACGAGTCTAATGTAAAAAGTTCAAAGTGGCTAGAAACATCGATATAACGCATTTAAATGGATAACTATAACAAAGTGAACAAAAATTTCGTTAGAATTCGAAAAATAATCATTAACTATCAGTTACGAAAGAAATCAAGTGTCCTTTATTTTAAAGATAAAGGTATTTTATTCCTGAGGATAAGAGATAATGCAATCCATACAACCAAATCAAACTGTGGTTAAAATAAAGAACAAACGCCATTAAGATCACAACACAAACAAAAGATTCCAAATAATGAGTTTATCTAAAAGAAGAAATGCGATAAAAAATTTAATTAGAAAGAATTTCTTCTCAAAAGATCTTTTATCTCTGACGAAGAATTTTAATTAACATGTGTGTCACTTAATTTTGTTCTTTAAGCTTCTACTTACGAGTTAAGAATATGTATGTATTTTAGAATATTTTTTTCTGGTACTAATGCTAAATTCTAAATTTTGATATAGAAACAGGTACAAATTCTTTTATAATTTTTAGTATATTAAAAATTACATTATCACAAATAGCTCACATTTTGATTCCCTATCAATACATAGCATACATATTATCACAAATAACTCACCTTAGGATTCAATATAAGTACATAACATATACAATTTCCCAAATAACTCACTTTAGATTCACTATGTGTATATAAATTTTATATTATCGAAAATAACTCACTTTAGATTCACTATCTATACATAGCATACATATTATCACAAATAACTCATTTTAGGATTCAATATCTGTACATAACATATACATTTTCACAAATAACTCACTTTTGAATCACTATATCTAAAATTTATATTATCACAAATAACTCACTTTAGATTCATTATCTATACATAGCATACATATTTTCACAAATAACTCATTTTAGGATTCACTATTTATACATAACATTTATATTATTACAAATAACTCACTTTAGATTCACTATCTATATCTAAAATTTATATTATCCCAAATAACTCACTTTAGATTCACTATGTATACATACCATATACATTATCACATATCCCTCCATTTATGATTCACTATCTATACATAACATAAATATTATCAAAAGAAACTCACTATATGATTCACTATCTACACATAATATATACACTTAAACAGTTTTCTTGCTTTATTTGCCGATGTATTAGTAATAATTTTATTATTTATTCTAAGACAATTGTCATTAAATATTGAATATAAAGTCAAACTTTTTAGATTAAAAATCTGTAAATTATATAAATGTATTCATAGTAATAAAATAAATTATTATTTTAAATTCTTGTAAGATAGAAAAAATCTAAATTAAATGAATATTATAAAACTAATTATTTCTAATTATGACAAATGACTAATTATGACTAATTATGATTAAATAATAATAATTTACTATGTCTAATAATAATTTATTTTTAGTTATGTAAATATTATAAAACGAATTATGTCTTTAAATACCTCGATTTACGTTAAAAATACAAGCTCTTTGAAAGAGAATTAATTTAAAAAGCACCTATGTACAATACAGTTATAATATAAGTAAATGTAAACAAAGAAATTTCAGAAAATATAGTAGAACATAGTAATTTTGCTAATGTATGCTAACATATTTTACAGAAATTTAATTAAATATTATGATTCTCATTGTAACATAAACAACTTCTGGCTTTCGAAAATTATGATATCATTTAATTATGTATCTCTAAGTATTTCCTTTTCATTACTGCTGCAATTTCAGTTATTTAAATTTTTACACATCTTACCTTATCTCAAAGTTAAATTAATTAAAACTTGGATAATACAATTAATTTTGGCAATGAAGGAAAAAACTATATGCTACAGTTTTTCTGCAAATGAACTTTTTTTTAACCTTTAAAAAATGCTTCTTTTTGAAAAAGACTCTTTTTTTATTTTGAGAAGATATTTTTTTATAAAATGTACATGAACACATTTATATATTAAAGTATTAAATCAATATATTCTACTTAGTAATCATTCTTTAGAATCATACAAATATAAGCATATGACAGGTGAAAAAATAGAATTTACCATGTCCAAACACATTGGGGTAGATATCTTTTTTCTTCCTTAAATAGAAATTTTCGACTGTATTTTTGGACCTAGCCTGTTAATAAAAATCACTTTTTCCATTTTTAATGAAATGTGACTGAAAGCCAAACGACTTTTGTCAAATATCTCAGAACATGGAAATATTACAGTTTTCCATGTTACTCTGAGTTCACTTGTCCAAATAGAAACGCGTTATTTAGCACATATTTCTCACAGTTTACATGACTTCAAAAATAAGTTTGCTTTTATTTAAAAACTAGCGTATAGCCCGTCATATGACGGAATCAGTAAATTTTTAATTATCTAGAATTGTAAAGCACTCCATGAGGCAGGTAAAAAAATGGTTTGTTTTTTATTTCAGAATTATCAGGTACATGCTCAATAATTTGTTAATCTTCATGCTCCTCTCTCGAAAGTCTCTCGATACTGTGAATGTAATTTAGAATCCCGTTGAATTCATTTAGAAAGATAATAATTCTTAGCTATATTGAAATTATCATTAAGTTCTTAAGTTTTTTTTTTGCCACAGTAATTAATGGAAGTAAAGGAATGAAACTATCAACCCGGTAGGCATGTGCCGAACCCTCTAATCCAGAGATTTCTTTCAATAAACACAAAAATGAAGGGGAGTAGAAAAATTAACAGCTAAAAGGTAAAAGGACACATAAAAATAGACGAGAAGAAAGTTTAAGGATAGAAAGCATGAAATGTTTATGTGGCCAGGGACATCCGTACAAAATACGTGAATTTAATATAATAAAAATAATAAAATCATAAAAAGTTGAAATAATAGTAAAAATTTATTTTAAAAATAATAAAACAACTTTAGGAATAAGAGTTGTTTAAAAAAATGCAGAAAATATTAAATTAATTAGACATTTAGAAAAATTTAGCATCGTCGAAGGCAGAACCGTCAACCCGAGAAGAACAACAACTAAATGGGCAGACACTCTACTGAGCGCGCCATACTTACAGATGAGGAAGGAATTAAATAGAGTATATCAGGGTCGCATACAGGATAGAATGGACAGTAGAGGATTGACTGTGATTATTTGGTGGTATATATGAATGATATCCAAAATAATAAATTTAATATCATGCTCTTAACAGGGGAGAATAAGGCTTGAAATAATACCATTAAACTTTCAAATAGTGGTGATGGGGTGGATTTCGAACTCGCTGTGACTTTTGCTAACCCTGAATCATAAAAATTCCAATATGGATTCCTGTATCCATTCCAGGTACAACCGCTTCATAAATTCACAGACAGACAACTTAGGCTATTATTATATAGGGGATCATGTATTAATTAAAGCTATTTCTGATACTTTTTCAATTTAATTATAAAATCACGGCAAATATATTTTATTAATTACAAAAATTAAACAAACAAATGTAACTGTTCACGTCATGGCTAAAAATATTC
>CM063505.1:126343607-126358607 GCA_032207245.1 Pardosa pseudoannulata | reverse complement strand
TTAGAGATCTCGATCTCGTATATAAGAAATTACTCAGTTTTTATATAGTAGTGTTACATCTATACTTAATTTCATATTCATCTTTACTAAGAAAAAATTGTTACTATCAATATTAATTTTTTATATGCAATATTGAAAATAATCTTCACTGACATTCTGCTTAAAAGGAAAAATTAAAGTGTCTAAAACTAATAGAGAGTGCTTTAGCCACTTATAGGATATAGCAAAAATTTACGTTATCCCTGTTTAACGCAGACATCATACTGCTCTGTAATCATATTTATTGTTTTTCCCCGGGTTATTTTTTCATATGTATATACTTTAAGGCTTCTGTACCTTTAATAGCAGTAGCAAAGTATTAAAACCCAATGCTATTGTCTTTTATGATTTTTCTTTAAATATTAATATTTTATTCTTTATATATTCATTTTAAAAATTTGTAGTTTAATAAATTACCCATACCAGATAAAAAAATATATGTTATCTTGCAAGTAAAATAATAAGTTTTTAGATAAAGGATTACTTATTTTAAATTATTAAATACTCGTAAACAAATATGTGATTTTATTTTTTTTTCTTTTATAACTCTTATTACTTTTATTTTAATTTGTTAGATGAAAACTTCCTATGTTAAACACTAACAGATTATATGAAAAGAAATATTACAATTGTAAAAATATCAGTTTTTTCTGTAAAATTGCCTTAAACATCCCATCCAGTTATAGTGCTTAGGTATTAATCTTTTTGAAAAATATATTTTTGACTAATAGTAAATTTACTTATGCCCTATATAAGAATAGTCTAAGTTATCTGTCCTCAAATTTATAAAGAGGTTGGACCTGAAATGGACAGAGGGATCCATATTGGATTCTTGATGTGTGAGGGTTAGCAAAATTCCAAGTAAGTAAAGTCTATTTTCTCCTAAACAATCGATTCTATTCTAAAATAAAATTGGTATAAATATGCTTCATATCCCAACGAAAAATACTATCGTCTTTAATACGTTCGAAATCACCCCTTCCCCCTTTTTGAGAGTTTAATGCAATTATTCCAATCAATATTTTCCCTGGTTAAAAGCAGTTGGTTAAATTTATCTATTTATCACATAATGAATATTCAAGGTTCGACCTTACCAATGTCGTTTAACGGTTAACCACGATTAAACCTTGTCGTCAACCAATGGTGGAACGCAATTCTCCGTTTAAACAGAGATTAATTGCAGTTAACAGTTAAACGATTTTGGTGAGACCAACCCAAAAAATAACATTTTTTCTATCATTATGTCGTCATTTCTTTAACCACGTCATTTAATCACTCCTTATTTTAAAATACTTAAATACTATCTGCATTATTTTCCTACTTTTTATCACTGAAATTGGATATTACATAAATAATTATCTTTTATATTCAGATTAAATAATAGATTAGCTATATATGCGATAATTTAAAATTTAATCATCGATTATTTTCTGTTGCAATGAAAATTTCATCATCGGTATTGACAACAAATTATTTTTATAAATCATTTTGAAAAATATAGTTTTTGACTAATCATAGTTTTACTTATTATAAGTTAAATACTTGATGGATTTTTAAGCTATAGACAGTATCATATATTTATAAATGCTAATAATTTTATATAAAGGTGTATATAATTAAAAACAAAAAAATTTTGTGTTAATAGTCATCATTGTCATATGAAAGCTGATGGATTGGGACATTTTTTCTAATCTCTGTACTGATTTTTATTAACGTCTCATAATTTAATAAGAAATATTAAATTCCTACCCTCAGTTTTAAAGCTGAATTTCCATAATTGTAAGGAAAGTATTCAGAGTAAACGAAACAAAAAATACCTATATTGAGGTAAAAATAATATTTTAATATACTAGAAATATTTAGTATATTTAAATTATATATATATATATATAATATATATATATATATATATAATAAATATAATTATATATAGGTATTTATACATATATATATATATAATTATATATATAATATATATATATATATATATATATATATATATATAATATATTATATATATATATATATATATATATATATATATATATATATATATATATATATATATATATATATATATATATATATATATATATATATATGTATATATATATGTATATAATGTATAACATAGCCCAACTACATAAAATTTCTTATTTACACAAATTTGTATACAGTATATTTTTTAATAAATTATCACTATTTTTTCAATTGATAATCAAAATTAAGTAATTATACTTATAATTAATTATACTTAATTAAAGCATGTTAATAACAATTTTCCATACTTTCGCTTCTTTATTCATCCTATTTTGCAAATAAAGAGAAAAAGGGACTTTCATAATGACTGAATTTGAACAAAAATACAAAATGTGTTTAGTCCTCAAAATTTTAACGTAGTCATATGTCTATGATCAAATACACTTCCTCTAATCAAGATATTATTTTAATTTACTAAAACCTTATTTTTCTTTTACATTGTTTAAAACTTAAAAATAATAGTTTCAAATATAATTTTTTAGTATCGAATTAGTTGAATTAGTCATTCTAGATGCTTTACTTTCCTTTAGCTCTAATTTTTGAATACTGTCAATTACCACTATCTATTAATATGTATGTTTTTAAAAGCATATACTTTATACAAAATTTTATTTTGATATAAAGATGAGTTAATAAAGAAACCTGCTAAAACAGAGCAAAAATTGATGCATTTGTAAATTGTATTAATCATAAGAGAAATCTGATACTCTTATTTGTTGCGAAAGCTAATAATGTATTCAACATTTTTTTATGTAGCTGGTTAATATTCAGTAGATTAAAAAGATATTAACCAATGGACTATTCAT
The DNA here is from genome assembly GCA_032207245.1 of Pardosa pseudoannulata. Taxonomy (NCBI): domain Eukaryota; kingdom Metazoa; phylum Arthropoda; class Arachnida; order Araneae; family Lycosidae; genus Pardosa; species Pardosa pseudoannulata. The sequence continues at coordinate 126,355,722 of CM063505.1, read as the reverse complement.
TTTTTCCAAAAAAATGTCTTGTATTTTAATGAAATAAGGTAATTTGGTGTATATTTTGGTGGGCTATACGCATTATGTAAAATAATACTTTATATTCCCTAAAATAATTCAATTAAATGTTAAATGTTTTAAAAATTAATTTCAAGATCCTTTGTACCTTTAAATTTTTAATTGAGAAATTAACACTTAATTTAATAAAGTGTAAATGTCCTCAAATGATAGAATTTCATATATATGCAAATTTAGATCTTTAAAAGTTAAAAAGAAATATGGAATGTTAAAAACAACACTAACATTTTTTGTATAAATTTTATACTAATAAACTAAAAAAGGAACTAAATTCGATTAGCATTGCATAAGTATTTCCCAGTATATTACATTACAGTATATTTGATTTTCTTGATTAATCCTTTAGCGGACAGTGGTTTCACAGCGAAACTTCTTGTTAAACATCTTTTTTCTCTAATTTTTGGAGAAATATGAATGGTTTTTTCAATGTTTTTTATGATTTTGACTTTTAAAACCTACAATAGATGGTAGTACTGCATTGAATTTATTATTTTGCCTGCATTTAATCTATTTTTCTCTTTGTATTTATACTTGCTGTACCTGGAAAGTTAGTAATTCGATTTTTTTTCACTTATGACCCCACACTAAAGTATATTCAAAAAACACTTATAAATTGTTGAAATATTTATTTATTATACTTTTTAAGAACACTTATTTATTGTTCTTCCAATATAGTTAAAATTTTAAAAAGTAATGTGTCCAAGCTGCACATGGAGATGGGTTTGTCAATTAACCCCATCAATCCCTCCTATGGTATCCTCTAAGGCAAAGCCCTTTAAAGATTGTAAAAAAAAAATTAAACATTATGCATTTTAAGGTTTAAAGCAAATACTTATAAAGTAATTTCATTGAATTCCAAATAATTGATGTAGGCGACCTTTAAAGGCTTAAATGTAATGGGGTATGCTAAAATGTCTTGCATATTTTGAATTTAGACGTATTGATTTCATAAAGTAAAAGCAGATAAAATTAGGATATTGAATTAAAAATTAAACATAAAATTATTCTCTTAATATGTAAAAATATTTTTCTAAATTCTTATTCCTTAAAAATTATTTTATAAAATTTTTAAAATTAATTTTTCTCTAAACTAGAAAATAAGTACTACAATAATATTTTAATAAATCATTAAGATGATTTCCGATAATTTACCTTTTCAAAACATAAAAACATATGACTATCATGGCTCAAAGAATATACTGCATTGCAAAACGAACCCTTAAATTCGAAAAATACTTAACTTCTTTTCCAATTCTTTTAACGACTCGATTTTAAATTGTCATCCATTAAATTTCTCAAACTATTCCAGCAATAACAGTTACCATTAGTTCAAGAGAGCTCTGGGTTTAATTACTTTTGCAGCAAAGTTCGTTGCCTAAAAGGATTTTCTCCGAACAATTTGACCCAGAAACCTAATTGATCAGAAGAAAGCAACCAGTTGATGCTCTTTCTGATCAAAAGATGCAAGTGGAATTAATTTCTTCCGAATCTTTCTTTTATATATATAAAAAAAGAAATTTTAAAACGAATTAAATAAATAAATTAAATTTCAGCATTTATTTGTTTTGTGTGTTCCACCGGGAAGTCCATGTAAAGTAATCTAAATGAGAACTTTGTCTATATTCTATATCTTTTTCTATATCGTTTTAAACTTGAGCTGTACTTTAAAGTAAAATTACTTTATTTCAGCATCACTATTAAAAAATGAGCAGCTTCTTTATAAAATGTGAGATATATCAATAAGTTTTTTAAGGGATCATTAAAACTAAACGCTACAAATTGCGCAGGGTATATGCTTTTCTCTTTTTTCCTTTTATTAAAATTTGTCCATCATTCTCATTCCGAGAAATCGTCTTTGGAAATTACTTTTATTCTTTAATTATAATTACTTTTTATTCTATGTTTTTTAGTTTAATACAAAATTTAAAACACATAGAAGTGTAAGTTTCGTTATTTTAATAAGAAAATTTAAATTTTCCTTTTCGAAACTTCCAAATCACTTACTATAGAATAAAATGAAATTTCTATGATTCCCAGAACATGTTTCACTTCTTCTACGTTTATTAAACTGAATTGGAAATAGTATATTTATTTCTTAGTTTTGATTGAATTCACAGCATGAAATGGGAAGTGTGTTAGTCAAGCTCTTTAATATTACATTTAAATACATGTCCTAACTATTAAAGAAATATAAAAAGATTGTTATCACTAGTGCTGCGCTATGATTGTGTGCCAACTGTCCGCCTACATAAATGGGGCAGGTATGTTCGGTTGTCTCCCGGAAGTATAAAAATTAGTCCTTCCAAAGCTACATCGACCACAAAAGAAAATGTATTTATAATATTATAAAATTAAAGATAGGACAAAATCATATTTCGTGTCCATGAACCTGATTTAACTGCAACCATGATCAGGTGGACTAGTGGACTCCACACAAAAGACAGTCATTGAGTCCTCTTACTCTGTAAGGGAGAGAGCCTTTCTCTCGACCCCACTGCCGGCAGGATCTACTCTCTAGAAAACTGATCTTTTCCGACAGAGGAATCCTCATTTTAGGTACACTGCAGCCCTGCAAAAAAGCAACACATCCGAAAATTTATCAGCCGGCCGCACATATTCCACGAAGGAATAATGGACCGAGGCAGTCAGTGGGGTCGACTTCAAGATATAGGGCGGGAATCCAGCTGCGAAAAACGGTTAGTGGGTCGAAATATCTTACATAGATTAAACATTTTTAAGTCTTAGTAGTGACTTAGAAATACAGGGTGAATATATTGAACATATTGAAAGGGAAAAAAAAACCATGATTGTGAACGTTGTAATTAATATACTTAGAATATTCATATTTACCTCAAAACTACATTTATTCAAGTTTCTACAAGTGTTCAATATGTGCCCCTCCGGTGACACGAAATGTCTACATGGTAATCAAGCTTCTGTTAGCTAATGTTTCATGGACATTTTCCATGCCCCAAAATCACAAATTATAGTGATTAACTTTGCCACATAAGTGGAACGTGGCTTCATCGGTAAACACCAGTGTGTTCTCGAAACCATTCATGTCGAGTTTTTCTTGACATTTCACACAGAAATTCTTACTCAATGGTTTGTCAGTAGGTTTTAAAGCCTGGACCATCTGATATCTGGACGGCTAGAATTAGAGAAGCTTCTATAAAACACGCCACTCCGTAGTGTGACGGACAGCCAGTTCTGCACTTGCACATCGCGTTGATTTTGAGGGACATCTTTCCGAATTCTCAACGAATTCTTTGAATCATTTCGGGTTTTGTTTCTTTTCGTCCTGGGCTTTTGTTCTTGTATAAGCAGTCGGTATCCTGGAAATTCTTCACCTACCTGCTTATGTTATGTCAATGTGGTGGTTCTTTGCGGTGGATAAATTTTGTGCAAAAATGTCTTTGAACAACAGTTACCTAGGAGGTTTTGGCATATTTGAAAACGCAGTACACTTTCTCCTGCATGGACGACATTTTGTTTAACCTCACCTCTAGCAACGAGTTTGTCATTCGATAATTTTTCCCTGTTGCCAAATAAAACTTGTATAATTGTAGTTGCAGAATAAATTTGTTTTGGCTGAATAAATCCATTACGGCAGTCACACACTGCACAATTTAATTTGTCCCATTCAATTAGAAACACCATGTATATGTAAATTACTTGAGAGCAGGTACAGCACTTAAAACAGAACATAAATCGCAATGGGCCTCCGATCAACATCCAAAGTTTTCAGTTGAAGTCTTAGTGATTGATATTTGGCTATCTGTCGTATTTGGGAAAGGGGGGCTGTTTGCTGCTAAATACGTTGATTAAATACACAGCAGGAAATACCTTTAAATCTATTGCAGCTCAATGTCCTTTATTTTACAAAACAATGTTTAGTTCTAGCTTTATTAGCGTAAAAACTCATTTCAAATATCGCACTGTATTTGTTTATAAATTTTGCTTTATAATACTTTTTCTGAATTTTTTTTGGCTCCTAAAATTTCCAGATATAATCATCTCCATCACAGGCTCCATAGAAAACAATCTAAAAAGAATAAATTGTAGTTAATACCTACAACTGAGAAAGTATTAAAAAAATAAATTTACATTTACATTCCTGACATGGTGTCTGGGTTTCTTAGAAACCTCCAGTAGGTACACAAATTTCTACGTCCAAATGACTGTCACCGTAAAAATTCTATTTAATCTTCTTTAAATATATAGAGACTATATTTTGCATGTATCTTAGATTTCAGCTGAAATTCTGTTAAATCTTAATTATCTTAAATTGAACTCGTCCAAGAAGTACAAAACATAATCTATTTTAAATTAATTTTTTTCTGCTTTACAACTTTATATTTTTTTCTAAAGTAATAAAAAATTCTGTTACTTATACGAAACAATCAAATTCCACAATAATTATCTGCAAGATTAACGAGATGAAATATACTACTTGAATTTAATAGATTAAATAGATACATTAATTAAATAGCTACATGAGAAAATTAATATTTTACTACAGTAATATATTTAGTTTTTAATGTTTCTAATCAATTATATACAAATTATGATAATAAATTCTAATGTTGTTTAATATCAGTCTATGTTAACCATTAATGCAATACTCCTCGACAGGGACCACCCGGATATGCTATATAGTTGTCGGAAATCACAGTGTAAGCTTTCTTCCATGCGCTTTTTGTAAATAACAGATGCAATTGTGGAACTGATGGCATATTTTTTTCTGTTTTCAATATACAACACAAAACTCTTACGTAATAACAGGAAGCCGCTAAGGAAAATTTCATTTTAAAGCATTTTAACTGCATTTAACTTAACTACATTTTAATGTTACTAGAACAATATTCGATTCTTCATATGTTCTGCTCTTTTTTATTTGTTTTATGACACCATTGTTCTATGAGCAAAATTATGATTACAAATATCACAGGATTTTCTAACAGTTTTTAAAAATGGTTATTAGTAAACCATTGTATTAATGATTAAGTAATGACATCATTGAGTAATTGATATATGCCTTCAAGATTTGTCCACAAATAGTTAAAATTAAGAATTACAATTTAAACTCTTTATAAGGCATTAATTAATAGTAATTCCTCATATTCCTCATAGTAATTCTTCATATTCAAGAAATTCCATACGCATTCTTTTTAGATAATTTATTGTCATTTTATATGTAAGATACAATTTATATAATGAATTGGAAAATTAATTTCTATGGGCAGGTGCACGTAAAAGATAACAAATGTGTTTATTGGAAATTGTCCAGTCATTAGTATTTTCATTTTAAAATTTTCATCGCATAAAATACAACTAAAAAATCATAAAAACCAAATAAACATAAGAAAGAATCACAAGTAAATGACAAAAATTATATTTATATCTTTTACAACTGCAAACATAATGAAATTATTTTTCATTATTCTTTGATATACGAGAATCCTTTGATGTTGAACCTGTTTTCCTAATTTAGACAAATTAGGTTTATACTTAGCCATCTTAAGGCTCATTTAAAAATTTAATTTTCAGTACTTAATGTGTCCCTGTTCTTACTCAAGTTATATAATACAAGCATATTTTTCTACGTTATACTTTATTTTTTAAACTCAAGCGGATCATTAGAGTTACGGAACTCAAGTAGGAGACAGAGTTGTGTCGGTAATTCGTGGGTTGTAAATTACTGCATCATTTTTTAATTTAAAGTAAAATTGGTTGTTTGCACAACATTTAAATATAAAAGAAAGAATATGATCGTAATATAAATATTAATTCCTGTACAAAATGTCTGTAATAGTGGTTTTAAATACAGAATTTTGAAAAACATATTTTAACTATATACAAGTTTAAAAATTGATAAAAATTAAAATTATAGAAAATTAGATATCCATCCAGACTTTTTTAAACGTTAATAAAATGCAAATAATTGGATTTTGGTTGTAAAGAGCGTTTAAATCATTATTATTTTGCACGTTAATTTATTAATTTATTACATACAAGTATATACTGTAACGTACTCGAGATATGGTAGGCGAAGCCGTCATTGAAACAGGCTAGAAAACTGCTTAATCTAGACTAAATATTTTATTCAGGTGAATAAGTTTTGTACAGCTATGTACAGGTTCAGTAGATTTCTAAATTTTCTGGGATCTCGTGCTGAGATAGCATTAACACAATTACGATGCGTGTGTACAATGTGGCTAGGTCTTCTAAGTCAATGGAACAGTTTATTAATTAGTTTCGGTACGAAATGATGACACTATCACCTCCGTTCTGACGATTAGTACAGTCGGCTTTCACACCAAGGTTCAAATGCTCAGAGTGTGTATCATTCTGGAGTTCGTGGAGGAAATTTCGGATGCAAGACGATTCAAAAGGAAAGCAAGGGTTACACTCAGCGACCTACTTCTATGCACGAAGTAGAAAAAAATAGTAAGATAACGGGAATGGCCTCCGAAAGTCGAAAGTCTACTTCTTAGCAAACAGAGACGCTGGCGGTCTCTAAAACAAGCCAACTGAGGAAATCGTAGAGACGAGTGGACTCCTCTCGAGCTCCACACATCAGCTCCAAAAGCAACTCTCAAGAAGAAGCTCTAAAATAAAAAGCCTCCTCTTGGCTCCACCACTCTTCTTTTATAGCGGCACCGGTTTCCTTCACGCGATTCTTCTGGAACCTTCCAGAACCAGGATGATGCAATCTTGTTGTCACTTAGCACCTGAATCAGCAGTTTTGTTTCCAGAGCAGTCTTTAAATCAGCCTACCCAAACAACTTAATTTCCTTTTTCGCTACCGCTAAAGGGCGCACATGTGGCACTATAGTCTAGCTCAATTTAAAATCATTTCTCCGAGTCTTTTCCCTCAAGTATTCTCACAAAGTCTCAGACGCGCTGGCTCCAGCACAAGGACAGTTTTCAATTAAGTCCGGGACCTAGTACATAAACGAGTGTTGTTATGACCACCCGTTTCTACCTGCCGCTAACCGTAATTTTCCGCTGCGAAAGGTCACCTTTCGATCCTCTTTCTCTAGGGTCATGAAACGGATCGTTACAATACTCTTTGCTTTTAATTTCTGTATATATTTGAAAATCGAATAAGATCGCAATATAAATCTTCCTGTTATCTTCCTTTTCATTTGTAAGTCCACCTTAAGTGATTTAGAACTTTTACTTTACTTAGAAATATTCTTGCCTTGCCATTGATGTAATTATTCATAATATTCAATATTTGTTGAAAATCCGTTCAAGAATGCCTCGTTCCTACAGTCATCTTAAAAACTGTGCCAAATGCATGTTTCTTTGTTGTATGTGAGGCATTTATCATACAAGTTTTTTCTCACTCCTTTTCTAGAACAATCCTGTTTATTTATATACATATATCCTTCCTCCAAAGCACGTGGTGATCAGCACGTAGCACATCCAGGACAAGTTGAATTACGTCGCTTGAAAACGACATGACGCAAAAAAACCGTCATTACGACGCATAAGTTTTTTTTCTCTAACTCACTCCGAAAGAAGTCGAGAATATATTCATATAGAACACTAAATTTTTCATTTTTTAACTCCCAAAAAAGATGAAAAAGAATGATCTACCAAAAATGGACTTTCTTGGAAAAGGGAGAGAAAAAAAAACGGATGAATTGTGTCGAAGAGCTAGTGAATCATGGGGCTTTCCATAAAAAAAAAGTGGAAAAAGGAAACGTGTTTTAAAGAAGAAACAAATTCTAGCCGTAACTCACAAAAGACGATTTTAGCCTACGTAGTTTGGAGGAAAAAAGAAAACATTCATCGAGAATGAAGGGAAATCATGGAGGTTATTTTTAAAACTGCTAGAACATTTCAGCATTGATTTTTCCCGCTGTGAAGGAAATGATATTTTCACAATTGATTTGTAGACGTGAGTGTTATGTTCTGAATAAGTGTTATGATCGCAAGTTTCTTAAAGCTTATGTCAGGAGAAAGAAATATGGATAATTTGGGATTTCAAGAGAGAAAATGTATAAGAAGAAAATAACGTTTGTTATGGTAAATCATGGCGTGAAAATGCTTGCAATAAAATGTTCTAAGCAAATTCTTGGTTTAGTTTAAATAACATTGGGATGTGTGTAGAAAATTGCACGCTATAAATTGAATTTATGCACCATTACATTTACTAATTTTTATGCAAAAAGCGTAAATAAAAGGCGAGATGCTTTCAAGAACTGTAATACAGGAAAAAAAATTCTTGACTAATGAGCCAATATCTAATAAACTCATTACATTTTTTTCTATATTGTCAAGAAACTTTCAGCTATATGAATACAAGAAAATAAAGCAAACTATGTATTTTAAATAAAGGAACACCAAAATGAAAAATTACAATCAGAAACAATTAACAATTTTATGTATCAGTAAATTCAAGTTAGGATTTTGTCTTAATCGTTGTCATAAACAAATCAAAATTTCACTTCGGAAGAATATGTATTTCGAAATTTATCTATTATAGAATTTTAATTGTTAAAATCTATTTATTTAATGCTATTTATATATGTAGGATATATTTGAAAACCTTTCTGAATACTGTTTTATTAATCATGTTAGTTAATGATTTTATAAATAATCTAGTAATTCTTACTTAAAACATAGACTAATTTGGTGATTTAGAAATGATATCATAGAAAGATATACAATAAACACATTTAAATAATTGTTTTACATATTGCATTTAGTATAAATGTAATTCGTTTAGCAGAAAAATCTCTTTATAAACAATCAAAAATACTGATAATTATTATTATGATAATTATTCTTTAATACAGTGTAGTATTATATAGCATTTATAAAGGATTAAATAGAAAGTCTGTTTTGTTTAGTAAAAACGCCCAATTTAAGACAATTTTGTGTCGCTATTTTAATTTAATACCATATTAATATAAAATAATAAATCGAGTGTTTTGAAACTCAATATTTAAAGTTTCTGAAATTTAATATTTTAAGTCTCGCTTTGCCCTCGGGAAGCAAAAATTTAAAGCTTCTCACTCCATACAATTTCATTAAACAACCAAGTTAATATATATGATTAATTATATTATGCTGTCAAATTATCTATCATTTTTAAAAGTAAACTCCATAAACAAGTGTTAATGATTTCATATGTTCACAATCTTTGCATCAGATAAGTTAAAAATAATTCTGACCAAATAACCAGAAATTCATATGTGAATTCAATAATTGATTTTGCATAACTGACATCAAAATAATTTCGGAAGTTCATTGTCATAATGACCGCAGATCGTAAGCAAATGGATGAAAGAAACTTATCAAAAGCTAATTTATCAAACTGACGTCAACAGTAAATAAACCACCGATTGCAGACACCTATTCTATCTTTCCATGTCTCTCCCGAACATATATCAAGCCATAGAAGTTAGTGTGTACATATCGTAAATAATTCCTGTAAATCGTAAATCACATTAAAGTGTTGATATCACCGTTATGTTTACTAGATTATGATATCATATTCCATGTGTTAACCGGTATGTTCAAGTTGCAACCCGGCTACTGAATTATAATTAGTAACCTCATCTTTCATGATCCAAACTGCAATGGTATAAAATTTTAAGGGTAGGTTAGAGTTAAGTAGTCCATCCTTTTTGTTTTCAAGTTCTCGATTAGTTTCGCAATTTTAGCAAAATATACGGAATACAGGATGAATTAGGATATAAATGAAATCAATGCTGAGGTTAGCCTCGTTGCAACAAAACCACCACCATTTTGGGAAAATATTCTACATTATACATTCTTCATATAGCTGACATAGTATGATTAGTAGAAAATATTTCTAAAATATTTTATATTTAACCGCTGACGTTTTGACTTTTGTTAGTGATATAATTTCATTACCACAAGTGAAATAAAAATATGAAGGTTTAAAAAAATCAGAAGATTTGCAGATTTTAAATTCCCTACAAGTTAAAATTAAAAATTTAACTTTGGAGTTAGTTTTAGGGGATGATAAGCCATCACATTTGGTTCATATATTGAAACAGTTTACGGCCGGAAAATAAGATCCTGAATTTTTAAATTTGACTTTGAAATTAAACAGTTAACCAACAGAGATATAAGCTATATTGTCGATTTCAGACTAAAATATTGCAAAATTAGATTTCCTAGAGATAAAATATTTAAATTACAGGTAGCTATAAAGGGCATGTTCATTTTCTACAAACATCTATTGAAGTGAAAAGGTTAAAAGTTCAATTTACCGAACTATCTGAAAAAAAATTATCAATACTTTTGCTGCAGATTGTGTTCTCCTGGTCTCAACTTTAGTCGAACTCAATACAGGGAATTTTCAAAGTCACCCTTTTGAAATTCTGCAGTTGGCTGGTATCACAAAACATTCAAAGATGAAGCACTTATTTAAGAAAACTGTTTAAGTTTATTTCCCCTCCCAAAACATAAATCCCAGTTGCCTTAAATTCTTCATTTAGTAAGAAAGGGGGTCTGTTTATATGAGTCTGTCAAAATAGAATGGAATAATTAATAGACAGTGGTAGGTAGGTATGTGTGGAGTTAACCGCATCGAAGAAGATCCCCTCAGATGCAAATTCACATGGATGCAAATTTACTTCGATGCTGCCTGCACCAGCATGTTGCAGTATATAAAATGAGCGGCACAGTTCTGTTCGGGAGGGGAAATAACTCTCGGCTTTGGAAGCTTGAGTAAAACAACTTTTCGCCTGTTAGTCACTTGCAATCCGCAAGTGTTATCAACACACTCATGTCTTATACTTTACCTTTTACACTTTTACCTTTTTACACTTTACACTATTACCTGTTAGTCTTTTAATAAAAACGTTTTGATCAAAGGATCATGTTGACGTTTAGTTTGTTCAGCTTCAATATCCCTCTACTCTACATATGTGTCAAAACATACGATGTAAACCAAATATTAGGTAATAGTCATTATTTACATTTGCAAAACTCAGTTCCATTATATATTTTCGCTATACTGTTATTTTAATATAATTTAAGAGCATAATTTACATAATCCTGATATGTATACCTATAGATGTACTCTTACAAAGATCTACAAACACACACACATTATATAAATTAAAAGCTGCAAAATGCATCACTTGCAGGTTTATGAAAATCTATCCCTTATTTAAACTTAAAAATAATTGTGTTACTACATGTAACGACACACCTACTAAGAAAATTATTCTACATCTTGAAGTAAAGAAGAAAATAAACCTTAGACAGGTGAAGGAAAACGCAATTTATCCATCAATCTTATATGAAATAAGATAAATTAAAGTACTCCTTCGTGGTGAAAAATGATGTAAAATACTTAAACCTTTTATCTAAACATTACTCATTCCCGTTCCTTATTTTTTTTACCGCAATGTGATGGAGCTGTATGAATGTTAGCAAACATATCATCGACTTGGGCGCTCAATGAGAAATAACGCGTTGTATAAAAATAACAAGTTATTTGTTTCAGTAAATACATAAATTCCATTACAAATTTCGAGGGAAATACATTTTTAAATCTGACACAAATACCTCATGTTAAATGATGCCAAAGTGAAATATTTAGAAAATTATCCATATATTTGCAAATGTAAATCTTAATTTTTTTTAATAAAGTCACGAAATTTACCGTAACAAATTCCAATCCACACATTTTTAAAAATGTGTGCAAACCTGTATTAAAGCGGAAGAGAAAAGTATGTCCCTTCTGTTGTTTGAGAAAAATGCACAATACAAATTTCAACAAAATTTTTTAAAAAGTAGCATCTAGCAAATATTTTGAAGTGACAATCAAAAATGGAACTTTTTAATCTAATGTATTGACAGAACATTGTGAATATCCTATAGGCAATTTTGTTTTTAAAAATCCTAGACGATTAATGTTTTGAGGTAAATATTTAAAAATTTAAATATATCCTTTAAATTTTAAAAGAAATTTTGAAAGATTTTACCGACTAATCTGGTAATTATGAATATACGATACGAAATTTTGTTATAGGAATAAATGCAATTA
>CM063505.1:126332730-126337730 GCA_032207245.1 Pardosa pseudoannulata | reverse complement strand
TGCAGACTGAGCTACCAAGGCTCTGGTCAGGATTTACTGATATTGATTTTGAGTTGCCATAATATGACTTTAATACCACATATCAGTTGTGAGTGGTTAAATCCAGCTTGTTTTAGTTTTTTACAGTAATGAATTATGAAAAAAATCAAATTTTAAGATAAATTTTCTGTGTAAGCAAATGCATGTTATATATTTCTTTTCTTCATACCATACGAAAATTCTTTACTGAAAGCTAGTTCTCAATAACGCTAGAAAATGCTATAATGGTATAAAGCAGAGGTGGGCAAAAGCCAGCCTGCGGGCCGAATCAGGTCCTTTTGCTTACTGTGTCCGGCCAGTTGAAAAATCCTTTATGCGAAATTTACACGAAAAATAAATATCGATCACAAATTACTGACGAAAATCTACACTGGGTATTAAGGATTACTACAAGTGATTTGGATCCAGATTTTGAAGAAATAATATCAAATGAACATTCCAGATTTCACGTTTCTCATTAACTAAAACTATTTTATTTTAACGTTTGATATTTGTTTTTTTATAATTCTAATTATTATTACATTTACAAAAAGTAATATAAATATAAAAAATGTAACAACTATGATCAAAATAAAATAGTTTGTGTAGTTAAGATATAAATAAATATCAAAATAAAGTATTTCATAAACTGATTTAATTAATAACCATTAATTTAATATAATGAATCATATTTCTTTAAAAATTACTTGACATATTTTACTCGGTAAAAATTTCTCGCATATACACCTAAGTAAGACAATTTATTAATACTATTATCTTTTAATAACTGTCAAATTTCTCTGTCTAAATGCTTTAAAATGGTATTCATAGTGTATTTGTTAAAAATATTTCTTGGGCAGTGAAAAAACTCCACCCAAAACATTCGCGTGTGCACAGAGTACGCGGTATAGTCCTCCGGCCCGGGAAACATTTTGAAAATTTCATTTTGGCCCACGCTTAAAAGTATTTGCCCATCCCTGCTATAAGGTAAAGGATCATATCTTAGATAAAATACATTTATATTTGATAATAACCGATAAAACTAAAGACGAAATGAAATTAGTTTGTTGCCAACAAAAAGTAAAGAAGGAGAAAGCATATAATGTTTATCAATACTATAAATTAAAAAAAGCCAAAAGTTAAAATTACTTTAAATAGTGCGTTATGGAACAAATCAAAGAAACATTTTCTGTGTATGCAAATGCTAGTATACATGTTCGTATACATGTCATTTTTTCATTATGTTTGAAAGTTCTTTACAAAAACCTAGTTCTCAATAAAACTTTAAAAGTTTATAATAGTATAAAGTAAAGGATCATATCACAGGTAAAATAAATTCATAATTGATAATACAAATTGATAATATAAATCTAAAGACAAAATAAAGGTAGTTTGTTTTCAACAATAAGTAAAGAAGGAGAAAGCATATAATGTTTATTCATACTATAAATTAAAAAAAAATGTTTTCTAATAAGTTAAAATTACTTTAAATAGTGAGTTATGGAAAATATCGAAGAGAAATTTTCTGTGTATGCAAATGCGAATATACATCTCTGTATAACTGTCCTTTTTAAATACAATTTGAAAATTCTTTACTAAAACCTAATTCTCAGTAACGCTTGAAAAGATTATAATGGTAAAAAAGTAAAGGATCATATCACAGGTAAAATAAATTTATATTTGATAATAAATCATAAAACTAAAGACGAAATAAAGATAGTTTGTTGTCAACAATAAGTAAAGAAGGAGAAAGCATATAATGTTTATCAATACAATAAATTAAAAAAACAAAAGTTTTCTAATAAGTTAAAATTACTTTAAATAGTGAGTTATGGAACAAATCAAAGAGAAATTATCTGTGTATGCAAATGCGAGTATGCATGTCCGTATACCTGTCCTTTTTTTCATACAATTTGAAAATTCTTTACTAAAACCTAGTTCTCAATAACGCTTAAAAATGTTGTATTGGTATAAAGTAACGGATCTTATCACAGGTAAAATCAACTTATATTTTATAAAAAGTGATAAAACTAAAGACGAAATAAAGGTAGTTTATTGTCAACAATAAGTAAAGAAAGAGAAAGCATATAATGTTTATCAATACTATAAATTAAAAAAAAGTTTTCTAATACGTTAAAATTATTTTAATTAGTGATTTATGGAAAAAACCCACATTTAAAAAAAATTTTATTTGTATATAAAAACGAGTATACATGTCCGTATACATATCCTTTTTTCATGCTATTTGAAAATTATTTACTAAAACCTAGTTCTCAATAACACTTTAAATGGTTGTAATGGTATAATGTAAAGGATCATTTCACAGATAAAATCAATTTTTATTTGATAATAAGTGATAAAACTAAAGACGAAATAAAGGCAGTTTATTGTCAACAAATAAAAAATTAGAAAGCATATAATATTTATCAATTCTATAATTAAAAAAAGTTTTCTAATAAGTTAAAATTACTTTAAATAGTGAGTTATGGTAGAAATCAAAGAAAAAATTTTCTGTGTATGCAAATATGAGTATACATGTCATTTTTTCATACAATTTGAAAATTCTTTACTAAAACCTAGTTCTCAATAACGCTTGAAAATGTTATAATGGTATAAAGTGAAGGATTATATCACAGGTAAAAGAAATTTATATTTGATTATAAGTCATAAAACTAAAGGCTAAATTAAGGTAGTTTGTTGTCAACAATAAGTAAAGAAGGAGAAATAATGCTTATCAATACTATAAGTTTTAAAAAACAAAAGTTTTCTAATACGTTAAAATTACTTTAAATAGTGAGTTATGGAACAAATCAAAGAGGAATTTTCTGTGTATATAAATGCGAGTATACATCTCCGTATACCTGTCCTTTTTTCATACAACTTGAAAATTCTTTACTAAAATCTAGTTCTCAGTAACGCTTGAAAAGGTTATAATGGTATAAAGTAAAGAATCATATCACAGGAAAAAAATTATATTTGATAATAAGTCATAAAACTAAAGACGAAATAAAGGTAGTTTGTGGTCAATAATAAGTAAAGAAGGATAAATAATGCTTATCAATACTATAAGTTTTAAAAACAAAAGTTTTCTAATACGTTAAAATTACTTTAAATAGTGAGTTATGAAACAAATCAAAATTTTAAAAGAAATTTTCTGTGTATGCAAATACGAGTATGTTCGTATGCATGTCCTTTTTCATAATATTTGAAAATTCTTTACTAAAACCTAGTTCTCAATAACGCTTGATACTTTTATAATGGTTTAAAGTAAAGGATCATATCACAGGTAAAATCAATTGATATTTGATAATAAGTGATAAAACTAAAGACGATATAAAGCTAGTTTCTTGCCAATAATAGTAAAAGAAAGCATATAATGTTTATCAGTACTATAAATTTAAAAAAAAACAAAAGTTTTCTAATAGTTTAATTTACTTTAATTAGTGAGTTATGAAACAAATCAAAATTTTAAGAGAAACTTTCTGTGTATGCGAATACAAATATATATGTTCCTATACATGTCCTTTTTGCAGAATATTTGAAAGTTCTTTACTAAAACCTAGTTCTCAATAACGCTCGAAAAGGCTATAACGGTATAAAGTAAAGGATCATATCACAGGTAAAATCAAATTATATTTGATAATAAGTGATAAAACTAAGGACGAAATAAAGTCCGTTTATTGTCAACAAACAAAAAAAGGAGAAAGCATATTATGTTTATCAATACTATAAATTAACAAAGCAAACATTTTCTAATACGTTAAAACTACTCCGATTAACAATAACTCTATAATCTATTCCATGAAATAGGATTTATTAATTTTGATAGCATGCACATGTATCGAAAATATCAAATTCCTTTCGAAAGTGATTTCAATGTTATTTAAAGAGTATATGAAAAATATTCAATTAGTAATCATCAGAACTTTAATTAATAATTATTTTTTTTAATTTAGTTCACAAAATAAAGCTGTTACTTGATTGAAAATGAGCTTTTTTCTTTTAATAATGAGAAACTTCAATTTATTAGTTTAAAAAAATAATATAAAAAGAAAAATTTCTATTTTTAGCGAGAAAATTATGCATATATTATAAAGAGATACACTGATTTTAATTTAATTAAAATATCAGTAAAGTAACAGCGTAAGGTATCTGAAAATCAGCGTTTTTATTCTAGTAAAGTATTTAAAACTGATAGCATAAAATCTGGTATCATATTTTGCTTTTCAATTTTTCAACCTTTTGTAATTCATTTATGAAAATTTACTGAATACAAAATGAAGTAATTTGCAATTTAATAGAATATTTGACCAGTAAAATTATTGAAAAAATGCTTCAGTGTAAAATTTAGTAAAATATTTACTTTAGATTAAGAAAAGAATATTTTATAATAGATTGTGTTACAAAATTCCTGTAATTAAAAATTATGTTTAATTTTATAGTTTTGGGAAAATAAAAATAATTGCCTTCTGTTACACATAAGAGATACATTGTAAATAATTTACTGTATAAAAATATTTCGGATTATTTAACTATATAGTGTTACAAGGAATCTTATTAATGTATTATGTGATAATCTTCAGCATAGTAAGTTGTGAGACGCTAAAACTAAGTTCTTAGTCTTTTCTAATTGACTAAATATCACAAAATTTGGAACAAATACTAAAATTGTTACATATATTTGGCTTACCTTTAAATAAATTTACTTATTTGAAAGGATTTTGTCGTATAAGAATAAATGAGGATTTTATTAACATACATCTTCAGTTTAATTGCTCTTGGTTTAATATGTTCAGAATACTCAATAATGCATAAATTTATATTTAACCCTCCGAGTGAAAAACACCGAGGAAACAAAGTCTCCAAAAATACGCTAAAGTTTTATTGTGTCCTCGACCAAAGTGTTCTATGATTTTTTACTTCACCCTTTGTCGACTAGATTGGAATACGGGAAACCCACCCTCGTTATTCTCCCTTTACTT
>CM063505.1:126325230-126327730 GCA_032207245.1 Pardosa pseudoannulata | reverse complement strand
TTAACTCGTTATTAATTTGAAATATCTAGAGAAAATTATTTAGGAACTAATGAAGAGTTTTACATAATATTTAATAAATGCAAAATCATAAGCAATCATTTATGAAATTATCCTTGTAAAGTTTTTTTTGTCTTAAACTTTAGATTATTTTTTATGATCTTAAATTTTATAGAATATATATCGGCCTTTAACCTGTAATTTTTGATATGCTTTTTTCGATGAGGAATATTTAACCTGCTGTAAAAGTTAACATAAATTAGTATCCAATTTTAATTATTATTTTTTAGTTTAAAATATTAAAATATAATAATTAAAACTACTATTTTTTAATTAATAAATTGTTTAACTCGTTATTAATTTGAAATATCTAGAGAAAATTATTTAGGAACTAATGAAGAATTTTACATAATATTTTATAAATGCAAAATCATAAGCAATCATTTATGAAATTATTCTTGTAAAATTTTTTTTTGTGTTAAATTTTAGATTATTTCTTTATGCTCTTAAATTTTATAGAATATTTAAGCTGTAATTTTTAATATGCTTTCTTCGATGTGGCATATTTAACCTGCTCTAAAAGTTAACATATATTCAGTATCCTATTTTAATTATTATATATTAATTTAAAAAAAATAAAATATAATAATGATAATTATTATTTTTTAATCAATCTATATTAAATATCTATTTTAATTATCCAGTTAAATTATATTTAGTAACCTAGTTAAAATATTTACCTAAAGACTTAAAGTTTTACTAATGTTTAAGCTACTTTTTATGCATTTATTATTTGGAATTACAGTTTTGCAGCTTTAAATAAAACTTTTTATAGGCTAAAATTTCAATAAAGTCAATTGTGTATAGCATATTCAGCTTAACCATATTTCTTTAAAAAAATTAAAGTATAATAATTAAATTTATTATTTTTATTATTTTTTATTCAGTATCCTATTTTAATTATTCAGTTAACTTATATTTAGTAACCTAGTTAAATTATTTACCTAAAGACTTACATTTTTACTAAAGTTTAAGCTACTTTTTATGCATTTTTTATTTGGAATTAGTGTTTTGCAAATATAAGGAAAACTTTTATATGCTTAAATTTCAATAAAGACAATTGGGAATAGCATATTCAATTTAACTACATTTCTTTCCGGTATTATACATTTTTGATATGGATGTAAAAAATTAATTTAACTTTCTATTATAGAAATATGATATCTCTTATAATGATGAACTAATAAATATTAAAATTCCTTAAATAAAAAAGATAGTATTATGTCTACAAGTTTTGGAAATTGATCTCACAAGATTAGATATCTTTAAAAAAAAATTCCCTGAAATACATTTCTTCTTAATTATAATCAATTGTTGTCATTTAAATTTCCCTGAAAAATTCTATAATTTCATAGTAATTAATGAACTATATTATGAACAATATGATAACATTAATAATGGCAAATATTTCATTCAGATGTTCCAAATATAAAAGTATCAGTTTGGTTGTATGTCTATAATTAGATATGTTATGCGCAGTAAAAATTTCGAAGAAATACAAGATACATTTGATTGTGTAGAATGTGTAAAATATGTAGAAAGTATGTATAGAATAAGTTTTCAGTAGGTTTACCAGTACATCCAGCAATTTAGAATAGGTTTATGAAATACATATATCAAAATTCTTCTGCAAATAACTCCCATTACATTATTCATTCCAGTTTATGTATCATGAAATATTAGTAATAATAAACCAACGAGAAGATATACGCTATTTTATAAAACTTACATTTTTGTGGTACAAAATATATACTGGGTAATAAAATTTTTAAGCATATTTTTATCAATCGTTATTTTTTAAATTGGTTGCATAACAAATACTTCTAATTATATATAAATACGAGAGATATTCTTCCTAAATTTTATAGATATTTTTCATAGTTTTAATGTCACAAATGTCATTTATTTCATACACTAAGAAGTCATGAACTCATTTTAGATAAGAAGTATGGTTAATACGCCTATTTCGATATAATTCGATAATCTAAACTTAATCTTTTCGTAATATACTTTAACAAATAATTCACATGAAGCAATAATCAATATTTGTTTGAAAAGAGAATTTGCGATAACATTTCCATAGTTTCGTAAAGAATTTGTCTCTTAAATTCACTGGAATATTTAATCTTATCGAGAATGATAGATTTGCTGCAAATTTAAAAAATATAATTTTAGAAAACTGTTATGTTAATACTACGATGTCACATCTATAAATATTTAAGAATGAAATACCTAGATTTCAAAAAACAGAATAGTACGATTTTTTATGATCATTAATTTTACTTCTAATGAATATAAACCAGCTGATCTCTGTCGAGGTTTATATTTTTACAATGTTTGATTTATGCGGTAACAGCAAAAAATAAGTTCTACAAGTATTTTGATCACAAGTCGGATTGCATTATAAACGATAGGGTAAAATTTTACTTTATTGATGATTATA
>CM063505.1:126287730-126320230 GCA_032207245.1 Pardosa pseudoannulata | reverse complement strand
GGAAATATATTATTAATTTCTTTGACGAAACAAAAAATTATACAAGTTTTTGCTTCTGGATGAAAACTATTTATGTATTCATAATTTTAATAGTAATTAATATTCAATGCAGAATGTTTATGAATTACAAAATTTAAACTAAAATGTTTTGTCTCATCATCATATTTACTTTGTTGCATTAGAATTTAGTATCATTTACTTTATTTGTCAGCATTATTTATGATTATCATAAAAATGCAGTAAATAGAACATTTTAAAAACTAATATTCAACCTCACTTGTCCCCATAACAAAACAACTAAGCAACAATAATGCAATCTCGCAAAATTTTTAATAGTTTGATTATTATTATTATCTCATCGCATGTAAAAACACTGTTCGAATACATTTGCAAATTAAAATTAAAATTTTTTACCTGCCTATTTCCTTTAAATTTGATGATTTTTTTCAAAGTGTAAAACGTTTACATTGAAGTAATTTCAAAGTAAAATCTTAAAATGTGTCCTATTTCAACACTTAAGGAAAACCTTGTTAAATGTTTACAGAAAATATCATTTTCTCTTTACTTGTCAGCGATTTATCTCTTTTAAATTAACTTTATGCTCCGGAGATAAGTTTGTAATTTATCATACATATTACAAGTTAAGTTTTAGGGCTAGATAAACTCTAATAGGCTTCTTTTTTATCATTTAAGAAGATTTTTAATTAAATATTTGGATATTAGTTTAATGAAAATTTCTTCAGAATAGTTGTATTTATTTTTGTTTTTATTTTAAAATATTAAATGATACTTTTAATCATCATTACTATAAAATAGTTGCATTAACGTCGAAACATTAAGCAATATTTTCCATTTAATTTAAAAATTTCTGTTCACTTTTAAAGATTTTTTGATCTTATAATAAATGCTATATTTCTTATAAAAAAATTTTATTTATCATATCATATATAGTAAAGAAATTAATCGTATGGCAAATTCAGCATAAAATGAAAAAATTATGTGTTTCTTTTATATTTTTACTTAATTTCATTAGAAACAAAAGCTTGATTATTTAAATGTTAATTTTTTTTTCCAGTGTTCTTAGGATAAACACATATATTTTTACTGTAAAAATAATGACGTCTCTGAAACATTTAACAAAAGAAACTTAATTATAAATCATTCTTTAAATATAAATTTCTAAAAACTTAAGATTACATTTCATAAAATTAGATAACATATATGTATATTTTATTTTAAGTTTAAGAAGAATACACCAACTGTGTTTTGTATTTCATTTATGCTAAGTGAAATTTTAATGCATTTTATTAATTTATATGTACAAATATTTATTTTTTGCTTTTGTACATAACTAGGCACTTCTTACTTTTTAAATTGTATAAAGTTTTACAAAAGCATTCCCAGTTTTATACCAAACTCTCATGAACAATTACTGGAAATTTGTAAAAAATAACACCTCTGGATTAATTGGTATGTAAATAGGATTTTAAAAAGGGAAATTTTAAAATGATCAATTGCAACTGAAAACAATTTGTTTTAAATAAAAGTAGCATTAGAATGAATACAAGCATTATTTTAATTTTTTTTAAAATTAGTTTATATTTTCAAGACTTATAAATTTCAGTTATTTCTCTTAGTTTCTAAAGGCTACTGTATGTCTTGTAACAAAATGTTTTCATCATATAGTATACAGAAAGAAATTAATTGTATCGCAAATTCAGCATAAAAAATATATGTGTTTCTTTTATAATTTTAGTCAATAACATGAGACACAAAAGCTTGATTACCTAAATATTAAACTTTTACTCTGTTCTTAATATGAACACATATATTTGTACTATAAAAATATTGACGTCTGTAAAACATTTAAAAAAAGAAATTTATAATTATAAATTACTCTTTAAATATAAATTTTAAGAAACTTATTGAAAACCCCAGGACATTTAATAAAATTAGATAATATAAATGTATATTTTATTTTAAGTTAAACATTATAAAAACTGTGTTTTGTATTTCATTTATGCTAAGTGAAATTTTAACTAATTTTATTAATCTTACGTGCACAACTACTTATTTTTGGCTTTTGCGCATAATTATGCGCTTCTTCCTTTTCAAAGTGTTTAAAGTTTTACAAAAGCATGCCCAGTTTTATGACAAACACTCATGAACAATTACTGGAAATTTCTAAACAATAACACCTCTGGATTAATTGGGATATAAATAGGATTAAAAAAAGAAATTTTAAAATGATGTAGTGCAACTGAAAATATTTTTTTTTAAATAAAAGTAGTATTAGAATGAATGCAAGCATTATTTTAATTATTTTTTTAAGATTAGTTTATATTTTCAAGACATAGAAATTTCAGTTATTTGTCTAAGTTTATAAAGGGTACTCTATTTCTTGTAAGAACATGTATTCATCATATGATGTATAGTAAAGAAATGAATCGTATGCCAAATGCAGCATAAAATGATACATTTATGTGTTTCTTTTATATTTTTACTCAATAACATGAGACACAAAGCTTGATTATTTAAATATTATTTTTTACACGGTTCTTAATATGAACACATATATTAGTACTGTAAAAATATTGACGTTTGTAAAACATCTAACAAAAGAAGCTTAATTACTCTTTAAATAAAAATTTTTAGAAACTTATTGAAAATCCCGGGACATTTCATAAAATTAGGTACCATATATCTATATTTTTTTTAAAGTTTAACAGGAATACACAAAGTGTGTTTTGCATTTCATTTATTCTAAGTGAAATTTTATTTAATTTTATTAATCTTATATACACGACTACTTATTTTTTGCTTTTTTACATAATTATGCTCTTCTTCATTTTCAAAGTGTTTAAAGTTTTACAAATGAATGCCCAGTTTTATGGCAAACACTCATAAACAATTGCTAAAATTTTCTAAAAAATAACACCCCTGGATTAATTGGGATGTAAATAGAATTTTAAAAAAAGAGAGAAATTTTAAAATTAAGAAGTGCAACTGAAATTTTTGTGAAATAAAAGAAGCAATAGAATGAATGCAAACATTTTTTTAATTATTTTTTAAGATTAGTTTATATTTTCAGGACATAGAAATTTCAGTTAATTGTTTAAGTTTTCAAAGGCTACTTTATTTCTTGTAAGAACATGTATACATCATATAGTGTACAGTAAATAAATTAATTGTATGGCAAATTCAGCATAAAAAATATATGTGCTTCTTTTATATTTTTAGTCAATAATATAAGACAAAAAAGCGTAATTATTTAAATATTAATTTTTTACATTCTTCTTAATATGAACACATATATTTGTACTTTAAAAAATATTGACGTCTGTAAAACATTTAACAAAATAAACTTAATTATAAATTACTCTTTAAATATAAATTTTTAGAAACTTATTGAAAACCCCAGGGCGTTTCATAAAATTAGTTAACATATATGTATATTTTATATAAAATTTCACAAGAATACACAAACTTTGTTTTGCATTTCATTTATGCCAAGTGAAACTTTAATTAATTTTATTAATCTTAAATGCACGACTACTTTTTATTTGCTTTTGTACATAATTATGCACTTTTTAATTTTCAAAGTGTTTAAAGTTTTACAAAAGCATGCCCAGTGTCAAACAAACATGAACAATTACTGGAAATTTCTAAAAAAATAACACCTTTGGATTAATTGGTATGTAAATAGGATTTAAAAAAAAGAGAAATTTTAAAATGATGTAGTGCAACTGAAAACAAATTTTTGTGAAATAAAAAACAATAGAATGAATGGAAAAATTTTTTTAATTATTTTTTATTATTTATATTTTCAAGACATAGAAATTTCAGTTATTTGTCTAAGTTTATAAACGCTACTGTATTTCTTGTAAGAAAATGTATTCATCATATAGTGTAGAGTAAAGAAGTTAATTGTATGGCAAATTCAGCATAAAAATGTATGTGCTTCTTTTATATTTTTAGTTAATAACATGACAAAATAGCTTAATTATTTAATTATTAATTTTTTACACTATTTTTAATATGAACACATATATTTGTAATGTAAAAAATATTGACGTCTGTAAAACATTTAACAAAAGAAATTTAATTTAAAATTAATCTTTAAATATAAATTTTTAGAAACTTATTGAAAACCCCAGGGCATTTCATAAAATTAGATAATGTATATGTATATTTTATTTTAAGTTAAACAAGATTCCAAATCTGTGTGTTGCATTTCATTTATTCTAAGTGAAATTTTAATGAATTTTATTAATCTTATATGTACAATTATTTATTTTTTTACTTTCATACATAATTATGCTCTTCTTCCTTCTCAAAGTGTTTAAAGTTTTGCAAAAGCATAACCAGTTTTATGGCAAACACTAACAAACCATTACTGAAAATTTCTAAAAAATAACACCCCTGGATTAATATGGATGTAAATAAGATTTTAACAAAAAGAAATTTAAAATGAGGCAGTGCAACTGAAAACAAAATTTGGGAAATAAAAGAAGCATTAGAATTAATGCAAACATTATTTTAATTATCTTTTAAGATTAGTTTATATTTTACCTCTACTCTTCCTTAAAACTCTGTAAACAATTTAAGGCTTTTAAAAAATTGCAAAACAAAGTCTTCGTAATATCAGTTTATATACAAATATTGTATCATTTAAAAATCATGTAAAAGAATAATTGTAAAAATAAAAGTCTTACGAAAAAACCTAATTTATACAGTTATATACAAATTTCGTAACATGCATTTATTTGCAACATATATCATGTACACAAAGGCAAACTTTTTCCAATTACATTCTCATCCCATGTTTTGACTGTAATTAAGTAATTAATTTCATTACATTAAATAACTCTTAAGAAATGTCTGACAAGAATACAGAATTAAAATTGTAATGATGAGACCGTCCTTTATTGAATAAGCTGAAATGAAAAGATAATTACCATTACCAATTATTCGTATTATCTATAATTATAAAAAAGTATAATTACGTAATAGATTGATATTATATTCACAGTCGTTATTAATTACTTCTTATCTCACAAAAGAGTAATTTTTTTTTAGTCGATACATTTTTTCTTATTTTTTGTACTGATTCGAGCATATCATTTAAGGAACAAAGATACTTAAAATGTATAAATAATGGTTTCCCAGTGTCACAAAATAATTAGAAAATTAACTTATGCATTGTTTGATCGATCTAAAAAAAGGTACTTTTTAGAATACTTTTAGCAATTTCAAACACTTATTTTCTATAGAATATATAAATATTTTAACACGGCATTTACGATGAGAGGGAAAAATAAATGAATGAATATATGTAGATAGTTGACCACATAAGTACCACTAACCGTTGCAATATATTAACATATATAACTATCTATCTATCTATCTATCTATCTACCTATATATATATATAAATATATATAAAATATATAATATATATATATATAAATATATATATATATATTATATATATATATATATATATATATATATATATATATATTATATATATATAAATATATATATATATATATATATATATATATATATATATGTATATGTATGTATATATGTATATATATATATATATATATATATATATATATATATTATATATATAATATATATATATAATATATATATAAATGTATATATATATATATATATATATATATATATTATAATATATATATATATATATATATATATATATATATATATATATATATATAAATATAATATATATATATAAATATAATATAATATATATATATAAATATATATATATATAATATATATATATATATATATAAAAAATAATATTAAAATATATATATATTATATATATATATAAATATATAAATATATATATATATATTATATATATATAATATATATATATATATATATATATACATATATATATATACATATATACATAAGATTTTTTTATTGAATATTTATACATTAAACATATTAAAATTGTTAAATATTGCAGAAAATAATTATATGAAACAAATTAAATTCAGAAA
Organism: Pardosa pseudoannulata; assembly: GCA_032207245.1. Taxonomy (NCBI): domain Eukaryota; kingdom Metazoa; phylum Arthropoda; class Arachnida; order Araneae; family Lycosidae; genus Pardosa; species Pardosa pseudoannulata. Next base: position 126,314,177 of record CM063505.1, on the reverse strand, counting down.
GTAACTTTTTACGGAATGTCAATAGTGTACTAGGAAATCTATAAAGTATTTGATGTTAATATTATGTTCCAAATAATCTTATGTTTTGTAAACAAGTGTTTCGTTTAATTGAATTAGTTACATTGAAAAGTTTTGTATAATTCTGTTAAAATTGCAAAATATAGGATAAATTGGAAGGTTTGTATAATAAAAATATGTTTACAATTGAGATATTCAAAATTTGAGTGAGCAGCTTTTCCAATGATTTGAATAATAAATGGATAAAATATTAAAGTTGTGTGTAAAAAAATATAATTTCGCTAAAAAGTCTAATAAATTATTTATTTTTAACTGTATTAAATACATTCAAATAAACTGAAAAATATAATAGTTTCTTAAAATATCGTAACCAATATTTTAATGTAAGTATCACATGTGTAAATCAAGGAATTGCTTTTAATAATATGAATAGTGTAGCCTGAAAACTTTACAGTAGTTGAGAGTAAAATACATTCCTTTAATAAAACTAATATTATATTACTTATTTCTTCTTGATATTTTTAATAAAGAAATGGTAAAAAAATTAAAGTGAGTAAATATTTAAATGGTGTTATATTTAAAATACATATTCGTAAAAGTACTTTGTAATACACCGTAGACTGTTTTTAATATCGATTTGTAACTACAATCTAAAAACTTTCATTTATAAATAAGTTATTATTATTATTAGTTAAAGAAGAAAAATTGTCTAGCACTTACAATAGTTGGCAACGCTTCAAGCTTTATTTAAGTTTGTAAAAGTGTTAATATTTTATTCAGGAAAGAATGTTTTAAATTTGTAACTGAAATTAAGAATTTCAAACTTTATGTAGAACCATGCATTTCACATTTCTTTTTACAAAAGAATCTGAATTCACTACATCAATCGGCAGTTTTATGTTGTTTTTAAATAATTATTGAAAGGAATTTCAAAGTATGGAAATTTTATTGTTAATACTTAGTAACATAAATTAAACAAATTACTAAATAACCTAAGAAAATTTTATTAAATAGACAAATTACAAAATTTTAAGACATTAACATCACAGGACTACGTCTTATAGTTTTTTTTTATCTAATTGAAATGAAAAATAAAACCACTACATATTATGCTTATAGCTGTACACAATGAATTACAGCTAAGTTAAGACAACAAAAGGAAATCACTCTCTAAATGATTGAAGATGCTTTATATTAAATAAAATGTAAATAAAACAATAAATTTACTCATGAAAAATAGATTTTAGGTAAATTGCAATCAGTGAGTTCATATTACATAAGTAATTCAAAGCTTCTTACCTTCCTAAATTATAAAAGGTTTATGTAAAAGCGGCAGTCAAGCAATTCTGTTCGAATACTGTACACTTCAGATTTGATGTGCCAGTCATACAAAATGTTCTTGAGAACCGAGGCTATAATTTCACTGCTTCACGAGGTCTATTTAACTTCTTTGATAAAGCTAATCTATGGTCTGGTTGAAAAGCCTGGAAATATCTGCTCCAGTTTTATGTTCAGCAAGAACCGTCTATGTTTCCAAGACTTGTTAAGGGAAAATGTTTAAAATTTATTGAGTAAGAAGAATTTATAACTGTGCGGATGATTCTAGAGTGTCTCTAAGTTTAATAAATTTGATTAGTACGTTACAATATTTGCGATATGGGAATATGTTGGCCGATGAAAGAGAATCACTCAGCAGTTTTTCTGGATGTTTAGCCTGAATTTCGCTTAGTATATTTCCTGTTTATGGAGATATTTGGATCTTTGAAAGCAGTAGTAATCAGCATGTATTCCAGGTAATCAAAGGATATGTTAAGAATGCTTTTTACAGCAGATGACGTAAGAGGAGCATTTGGGAGTACCGTCTCATTTGTTGTTCTTCCCGTCTTTTTGGCACATACATTGAAAATTAAAAAATATCGTAATAATCCCATACTTAATGCCAGTAATTTTATTCCTTCCTCAGTGACGCACTAGTTTGCCACGTCTAGTCTTCTTGCCAAAAGGAAATAATTTGATATCTTCTTACAGCATTCCTAACCTAATATCTAAAATAATGCTAAACATAATACATTTTTGTAAGTGTAACGTCTGCGTTACTACTTTTGCGATATATGGACGTACGTTATCATAAATCAGAATCACGCCGTATAACAATCTTCTCTGACGTTTAGTTTTCAATGAGAGTTGTAATATCTCCAACGTAATGTTCACCATATCTATGTGTTTGAAACCAATAAGGTACATTATTTAAGCAATGTAGTCAAAGAACATGGTAAGTAACATTTTTCTTTCAGATGACATGGTTACATATGATAGTAAAATCGGACTTGATAACTATCAGCATTTTTCACACATATTTGAAATATAAAAGAATGCCATAATAACCCCATGCATCGATGTCAGTGCCTAAACAGTAATATACGCTAAGTGCAAATTTGCATATACATTGAAAATGGGTTTGCACACAATCAAAAGGAGATTATTTTAGCCCTAATGATATATTCAACAATAACCTATATAAGATACTACTTAGTCGTTTAATTCTAACCGTGATTCATTCCTGTTTAAACGGAGAAATAACTTCTACCATTGAATGGTGCCATGTTTCAATTACGTTTAGATGTTAAACAACTTTATTGACATCGGCTCTTAAAATAATATTACTACGCAAAATAAAAACATCTCTCAACAGAAAACAGTCAATCTTTTATGTAAAAAGTCAAACCAATAACGCCCAGTGTCAATTTTTAAAGACTGAAAAGAACAATTTCTAATATTTTTATATTTTCTCGAAAAGAGATATCCTCTTCAGTGAAGATAGATTTTACTTCTATAGACAATCTACCAAATTTTCACTTATATCGTTTTCATGAAAATCTGTTATTTGGATCTATATTTAATAATTTTTTGAATTTCGGACATTTCTTTATGGTTCCATGAAATACATCGTCTAAAACTCTGTAGTTTTACCAGCTACACTGCAACAGGATTCAATGGGCTGAGTCCTCTAATCGAGAGGTTTCTAACGGTAAGCATAAAAATGAAAACGTACAGAACATAGAACAGATAAAAAAGGAAATAAATATATAGTAGTATAGATTCAAGAGTTCGGGATACCAAAATCTAGAAAGAAAGTTTATTGATAAAAAAAACACATACATTTTTGTGACGAGAGACATCCAAACTCAACAGCGATGAGAGATAGTTAATAGGGTGGATTCGTGAGTTCATGACACAAAAATCTATGAGTAAAAAGTTTAGGGATTGAAAAACACATATATTTTTGTGACCAGAGACATCCGTAATCTGCAGCTATGAGAGATAAATAGTAGGGTAGAATCGTGAGTTCACGATACAAAAATCTAGAGAGTAGAAAGTTTAGGGATAGAAAAACACGTATATATTTGGGGCCAGAGATATCCGTAATCTGCACCTGTGAGAGATAACTAGTAGGGTGCATTCGTGAGTTCACAATACAAAAATCTAGAGAGTAGAAAGTTTAGGGATCGAAAAATGCATATATATTTGAGGTCAGAAATAGCCGTACTCTTCAGCGACGAAAATGAAATGAGTTTTATGAATATGAGAGATTCACCTGGAACCGGGAGAACCAATGTTAGTACATGATAGCACAAATTCAAATGTCTGTACACTCGTGTTTGTTTCGTATCACTTCCGGGACTGGACCGATGCTTGGAACCTCCCCTCGCTATCCAAGTTTAATTAAGTTGAAGTAACTTGTTCCTAATATTATCTTGGTTCACATTTAACATCACCAAACTTAGGGCTCGTTTTAGTTTTGGTTGTCTTTTTAAACCTTTTTTCGCTAGTTTTAAAATTTTTCTTTTACCTTAACATTAACATCAAGCATAATATTACCATCTTCCAAGGTTTCGTTTTAATTATTTAAACTATGGATATTTTTAAATGATAAGTCATGATTATATACTTTCTCTTTTTTTATTTTTTTTGTTTGTGTTACTGTTGCGGAGTGAACTGTTTCGGGGTAAATATCTCAACGCCTAATTCTTAGGGAAGGCTGTTTACCACCGAGTGTTTAAATTTCACAGATTTTTATATCACTAAATTTTACTTTTATAAATGGTATCCTATAACCTTTTAGGATTATTAATATAGTATCATCCTATAAGGTTTGAATTGTATAACATTCTACCAAATAATCCAATATCTTTTTTATTTATGTTTTATTAGGATCCATGTTTAACGACTGTTTGAACTTTGGACATTTTTTTTTACATTTTTAGGAAATATATTAGCTAAAATTCTGACATGTAGCTATAAAAGTTACACTGCTTTACATTACACTAATGGGGTAAAAAATAAATATAATATCATTTACTTTCTCTTTTTGTTATAAATGACATCGTACGGTGTTTTAAATAAAGCTGATGTCCCTTATGTATAACCTGTAATGTTAAAATTTGTTAAAATGGTATATATTTATTTAACTGTGTAGTAAATAACTTAGATGTTCATCAAGATTTATTTGGATAAAATGACTCGGGAATTAAAGAGTTAAAAAATTAGCATATATTTAAACTCGGGTGTAAAAAATAAACAAGATCTCATTTTATTTCTCTAAAAAGAGCAATATTTTTTTTTCTTTGTCTCCAGAACTTTGTGCATGGGTTAATTTGGGATTTATAATTTTAAAAACTTCTTTAGTAGCAAATATTGATAGCTATTAAATAAAAGAAAAATGTTAGAATTTCAAATAAGTTGCCAAGAAACTTATGTTCGTTTTTATGCATAATTTTAATACCAGGTTTGAAAATCATGTTTATTTATGGCGAATCAAATATTTAAACATAACTATATTCTTTTAAATGATTCTTAATGGTTTAAAAATGTGATACCGAAGAAATTTCTAAAAGATAGCTTTATCATTTTTGAATAAGATTTAAAAATGTCTTCTTAAATTTGAAGATTCTAATTTCCAATTTATTTTTGTATCTATTGCTTTCCTTTAATATGAAGTTATATTTTTATTTTTGGTCTGAATTTTTATGAAGTTAAAACACGCTTCTATTAATATTAGTTTTCAAATATTGATATTACATTTTTCTCTGAAGAATCATTTTGTATAGTAATGTGAAAAAAAGTGTTACCGTTAAAATATCTTAAATTGTGAAATATGAAATTTAATGGGTGGAATTTTTATTAAACATTTGTCTTTTGCTATTTTAATTTATTTTATAAGTATATATTAACAATTTTAAAAAGCAAATATTTAAGTAATACTAAGTCTATGAAAATACAAGAAAATTCCTTAAATATTATTTACTTTTATAACGTTATGCAAAACGCTTATTTAATCTTAACCTGTTATGCAAATTTACGTAGTTTAAAGTTTTCAGTTGAATACATAATATTTTAGTTTTTATATTTTTAAAATATTATATAAAATCATATGTAGATGTTTTGTCATTCAAGACCAAAGCATATGAAACATCCATCATGCTATATTTCTATTTTTGCAATCATTTGCCTTAAATTGGCTTTTGAAAAGTTTCTGCAGTTTGGTTTTCTGTTGTTATTTAAGTATCATTTAAATTCGGTTTAACTGAAAATATCCGGGTCACAAGGATTAAAAGTGATAATTTTTAAACCGAATATTTTGACGGAAATCTGTTGGGAAACTAGAGAAGTATTTTAGATGTTAGAAGAAACGGAATGAATTTCAATGGTAATGACATTTTTACTGTTGTCGAAATATCATATATAAATATATTTATATATATAAACATTGAATAGCTATTTAGATGTGAAATATAATAAAATTACTTCATAACATAAGAAAGATAAATATTTTAAACTTTAAATAAAAATACCTATCATAATAATGAAAGTAGCTTGAGTACGTATAAACAACAAGAAATCTTTGAAGGTTTCTGCAACTTGATTTTCTGTTGTTATTTAGTTTCCGTTTACATTCGATTTACTGAAAATATCCGGGTCACAAGAACTAAGAGAGCTAATTTTTAAACTGAATATTTTGACTGTAATCTGTTGGAAACTAGAGTCTTAAGATCCTATAGGGTTATCAAAATGTTCTAGAAAATTTTATTAATGTTAGAGTGGTTACAGATAGTTAAAAAATCTTTAGAAAAAAGGTTACTATTTTAAACTTAATGAAACGTTAATGTTATAGCCTAAGAAATATTGTTTTTTATATACGTTTTGATTGTTACGTCAACGCAGAACGATGGATTAATGGGGTAAGGTACTGCTGTTCACTACCACAATTTGTCGACTCAAATCCTATTTTGGCATGGATGCTTTTAAACTTTAGGAATCAAATTTAAGCAGTATGTCCCTATATATTTGGACCTGCTGTAGCACATACGCAGACTGTATCAATGCAAACGAAACAAAACCACCGCATGACCATACCTCGAAGGAGGAGCTTTCTTAGCAGTTACCTGTGGATTCCATTTAGATGACTGTAGAAAAGATGCTTCGATGTAAGCGATTTGAATTTTTCTAATGCTCAGTTGCCTTCATGTCGTGAAGCAATAGGTTTTTCTGGTTTTAGACCCCTAAACCTGAGATTTCTAACAGTAAGCATAAAAATATCAACGAGCAATATTAAGAAATTAAAATGTAAAAGATAAAAGAGATAGAGAAGTGGATTCGTGAGTTCATAACACAATAATCTAGAGAGTGTAAAGTTTAGGGATAGAGAAACACGGAATGTTTTCTTGGCCAGGGATATTCGATGAGAGGAGTAATGTGTTGTTTTGTATTTCTTTGAGATTCAACCGGCCGCCCTAATTACATTGTAGTTTCTGCTATGGTGTAGTACATTGCTGTTGTTACTTCAAATCCATTACTCTACGTTAAAATAAAAACCCAAATTTGCTTTATATCCTTTTTAATATTAATTATAGCAAAATGCCACTGATCTGATAAAAAAATAGAAATATATTAGTAAGGAAAAAAATAAGGAAAAATGTTAAAAGAAACATAAAAATATAAAAAGTAAAAGAAGCACTCCACGTGCTACACCTGAAAGAAAAATTGCTAAAGTCCAAGAGCATGCTACATTATTTTCCTTCCTTCTAAACTTCTCCAGTAACCCTATAATTTTTTCACCAAAAACTCTTTGAACTCGTTGTCTTTAAGTTATCCTGTGCTGATGCGTCCATCGTTCCATTGTCCTGTGCACGATGCTTCCTTTCAATGATCTGTCCAGATCGACCGAGACTCTAGGCATGGTCCTGATTCGCCTCCTGGCGACCAATCACAACTCTCAAAACTTGGTGAAATTTAAGTGCAGTCGTTTCCACTGGCCACACCATACGCCTCTTGGAGTCACGAAAAAATACTTGAGCATGCAACCCACAACGTGTGACAGCGGCGAGCAGATCAGTTTCGCAAACCTTTTGTAAAACATAGCTGCACTATCACAGTTTCACTGATACATGTCACTAAATTTTAGAGTATTTGAGGCACTCAGAAAATCCCTCTACTTCCCTGCAAGTCTACAAAAAATGTGCGAATACTAAATTGTGTAAAATATTTCTGTGCTAAGTGCAATCTATTCTTAATATTTTCCCACGACTTAACTAAAGATATATTTTCAAGATAACCTATTTTCTAAATGTATAAAATTGGAGCAATTTTTCATAATGAGTTAAGATAAGCAGTATCATTGCAAAATTGTATCTTTTAGTCTTCTATAAACAAATTGAATAGAAAAAAATATGAGTAAATACATTGACAGGCGTTAAATTTAAGAAACCTTACATATTATGTTTTTTTGCATACTGACTAAAGAGTTTATATTTTGTACATAGATTATGATTTTTCTTCTTTCAGATTCTATTTAGTACTTGTTACGTAATTTTTTTAATATTCTGTTAACAAAGTATGTGGATGGATATTTTAATACATTTTTGTGTTTAGAGTGTGTAACTCGACATGTGTAAACAACATGTTTCTATTCCATAAAAGGAATTTTGCATAAAAATATATGCTTGGAAGAGTTTACAGCATTATTATGCTAATATTAACATTTAAATGTTTATGACACTAGTAGTTATATTTGTAATATTAGTTAAAATCTGTAATATTAGTTAAAATGTTTATAACACTAGTAGTAATATTTTTATCAAGTAATATACTTAAAATATTTACATCCATGTAAGTTACTGAAAGTAAAATTTGTTTTCATGGGAGACTTCAGAAATAATTTAGTGAAAGATGTTTTGTAATGTTAGAAAACCAGACAATTTCAGAATATATGACAAAATTAGTTAAAAAACTGTCAGTTTATATCCAAACCTGTTCGTCCTCATAAAACTTTCGTTTGAATTAAGTTAACGTTTTGAAACATGACAATTAAGTTCTATTTCATTTACTATCATGTTTAATTATTTTTGACTCAAATTGTAACTGAAATCAAATTATTAAACATGTTTTAGAGCCGAAAATATAATTAGGAATATTTAGCTTAAGATCTATTACTACAAAATAGTTTAGTATCATATGTGTGTTGTTTAAAGCAATTATATATTAGTTAATGAAGTAAAAGTGCATGACTTTTCCACTGAGTTTTCTACGTATCGTAAAATAATGTGTTTATAATAAAATTATACGTTCATGAAAATAGTTTTCGTAGAAATGCTATTTAAAAGTATTGTTTCCTATTGAATATATTATATTTAAAATTTCTAATATATTCTGAGAGCATTCAACGTATTTTTAATTGCTTATTAATAGGGGGAAATAACCAGTTATACTTAATATGTTTATTTATATTTCACAAAAGTATTTGAACAAACATCTGCCCCGAGGTAAAGTTAATAGCCTGCCCAGAAATGCAAAACCTCCCATTCCATCCCTTGTCATCGCATGTCTTGTCCGATGTCCCTGGTTACAAAAACATTTTGTGGTTTCTTTCCCTAAGCTTTCTACTCTCTAGTTTTTTTTTGTGTTATGAACACATGAATCCTCTCCACTATGTTCTTCTTTCACCTTTTAGCTGTTTTATATTCTACCCGTTGTCATTTTTATGCTTACTGTTAGAAATCGCTTCATTAGAGATCTCGGCCCAGGGAATCCAGTTACACCATAATCTTTAAGGTCTTGAACTTACATCTGAAGCTCTAATTTTACTGAAAATGGTATATTAGATGTGTTGATATAAAGGTCCTCCATCTAAAGTAATATTTATGTGGATTAGCTTAACATTTTGATATTTTTGCTAACCACTCTTTAATATTAAAGGCCGGTTCTTACCAAATTTGTTTAACGGCTAGCCATGATTAATTTCTGTGTAAAGTGGAGAATTGCGTCACACTATTGGTTGGTACCATGTGTTGATCACGGTTAGCCGTTGGAAGTGAATATATCAGTTGAATGGATTGGCCAGCGTACTCCGATGATTTAAATTCCATCTCGGCCCAGAGAATCCAGTTGTACCATTATCTTGAAGGTCTTGGACATACATGTGAAGCTCTAATTTCAATGAAAATGTTATATCAGATGTGTCTATTTAAAGCTCTCAATCTAAAGTAATATTTATGTGGATTAGCTTAACATTTTGACATTTTTGCTAACCACTATTTAACATTAAGGGCCGGTCTTCCCAAATTAAAGACTAACCATGATTAATCTCTGTTTAAATGGGGAATTGCTTAACACCATTTGTTGGAGTCATGGGTTAATCGTGGCTAGCCGTTGAATGGGAAGATATCACCTAAATGGCTTGGTCAGCTTACTCCCCTGATTTAAATCAAATCGAACATGTGTGAGATGCTTTGGGGATACATTGCAGCACGCGTACATCCTCCGGGGAACACCCAACTACTCAAACAGATGCTGATTGCGAAATGGGTACTCCTACCACAAGAAATGTTGGACCAGTTGGTGCTGAGTATGCGGAGATGGTGAGAAACAACCATTGCAGTTAGGGGAGGGCATGTCCCATATTAAGGAATATCTGCTTGTTGTTCTTCCTCTTGAATAAACTATCATGAGTCACGATACTATGCGTTTAATAAAGCTTGTTTTATTTGATTCTATATCGTATGCATTGTATTTCTTTTCCAGAGCAGATGCTTTCTTCATCCTTTACGTACATAATACCCACCCTAATTTCCGATTTTCATGTATCTCACCTGATTTCTCATGGAGTTATGGAAAAAACCACCTGTTGCTTACGTTTTGCACACCAGTGTAGTTCACAAAAACTGCATAAATATATATTAATAGAAATTTCCAAATTCTAGGAAAATTGCATCTCCCTTTATCATTAGCTCTTTTTTGAATGCTCAAATTATAATAAATATATTAGTATATTGCATAATTCGAGGTCTTTGGAAATATGTTATATGTATATCATTGAATGCTTTTCATTTTGATGGCACTTTCAATGTCACTGTGCCTTCTTCCAATTTTTTTTAGTTACGGAATTTATATACAGAAAAAAATATATATTGATATAAACATATATATTAAATGTATATTTTGAAAATAAACCTAATAATCCACTCTAATTATTTATTAAAAAATAAGATACATATTTTAAAAATGTATTCTTTTTATTTTTTGTCAGTTTTAAATTAGTTCTTGTGCTTCAATATTTATAAAAAGGATATGATTACACATGTTCTTCGAATATTTTTTTGAACAGTGGATTTGATAACTAATTTGCACTAAATATTTTTTTGGTTATGCTTATATATTACGGGAATTTTAGACTTTTCTAACTGAAGCTTAGTTTCAATAATCTAAAAGAAAATTCATTTAAATTAAAATGAATACAGGATTTTATTTATTTGCCTATTACAATATTTGGTAAAAATACAGGAATCTTTAAAAAGTTAAATGTTGATGAGATTTAGAAGACAAATGATAAAAATATTCATTTTTAGAAAATTTCTAAATTTAATTTCAACTCACTATTCATATTAACATTTTTAATGATGGTTATATAACTTTTGAATTTCGTTAGCTGTGTACAAGCTATGTACAAGTTATTTTCAATATTTTATGTAGGTATGTTAACCTGAACAAAGGTTGAAATGTGTAAACCTAAAAATTATCTTAAACACATGATTAAAATAAATTGATAATCGAAATCTGCAAGCCTTAAAAGTGGTTTAAGAGTATCTCATTGGTAGGTGTTTCAAATGCTAATATACAAACTCTTAATTAACCAACACTTTAAAGCAGAAAGTCATATCCTACTTTTACAAATAATTTATTCAAGATCAATGATGTCGTCTTACAAACAACAATAACTAATTGTAAAGCAATAACAGTTTTTAAAAAACAATAACAATAAATATTATATAAATATATACTGCATAATCTGAACAAAGCATTAAATGCATAAACTTAAAAATTATCTTAAACAGTTGGTCATATAGTTATAATTTTGAAGCCTACAGGGCCTTAAATTTTGTTTACTAATGTTAGAATACAATATTATAGTGAAACCAACTAATGACCTACAGCAAAAAGTCAAATTCAAACTTTTACAAATTATTTATTCCTGCCAGGGGATTCCATCTTACAAACAACAGTAACTAATTGCAAAACTTCATCCACTCGACCATCAAATGACATTGCTTTATGGGGGAAAATATTATAATGAAGTGTGAAGTTTCTCGGGACCATGGATTACATAGCATACAAAATGTATTGTTCTCTGTTAAAGATTATTAATTTCTGAGAAAAGTCATGAATATTCAAAAGTATTTTTAAAGATCATCAGATGAAATATTAATGATCGGTTGTTTCTAGAAACTGAGTACATAAAATTCGTGAACTGGATAATGTGTAAATTACTGTAAAAAACGAATAGGACATGGAGGGATATTTATCTTCAGTTTTCACTCCAGGTATTTAGATATTAAATTCTTAATTATGTTATACGAAATGTTCTAATAGTTTAACAATGTCTAACAGACACTAAGGTTTTAGTCATATTATTTTAGAAAACCTTTATTGCTTGAATTATTTTAGAATTTTATTGTTTATATTCCCACATCCTTTACAATTGAATGTTGAATGAAAATTCTGAAGCAGGAATAGTTGTACACCTTAATACGAGTAAACATTCGACTTTCTTTAGCATACTTATTAACTAAGGACGTATAATTTCCTAATTTGACGGGTAAATACTGAAAATAAGGCAAGGCATAAAATAAGGCAGTTAACGTATGAGAAGTTCTTCTTTTAAAACGTGAGAACATATTAAAATTTGATTGTTATTAAAATTTTCTAAATAAATAACAGAAAAGGATTTTAAATTACATTCGAAAATAAAACAACTACAGCGTCTACAAGGTCTACCAGAAAATAGGCCAATTGAATTTCCTGGGCTAAGCCCTCTAATTCAGAGATTTCTTACAGTAAGCAAAGAAATTGGCAAATAGCAGAGTATTAAAACAACTAAAGGATAAAAGAGGGGTATAGGATGGTAGATTCGTGAGTCCATAACACAATAACTGAAGTTTAGAAAGTTAGACACACAAGAAGAAAATGTAAAATAAGTTTTGGCGAGGGAAATAGGTACAGTAGCAGAAAATAAAAATTAGATGTGTAATAAAATTTTTTTAAAAATGAAATAAAATAAGAAAATAAAAAGTTAAAACTTAGAAAAATACTAAAACAACACTAAAAATACTAAGTTAATTGAAAAAATGATTGAATTAAAAATTAAATAATATTTAGTAAAACAACTATAAACCACATTTATGTTAATATATTACATTTATAAGTAAGAATGTAATGGTACTGAAGAATGCATTTTAATATTTACCCTAACAGAAATAACTTTAAAAAAATAACTAGTTACAACATTTTTATAATATAAAATTTCTTATAAATCTAAAAAAAAAATTGCATATTACTTTTCTTTGTATTATATCTAAAGAAAGAAGCAAATTTAATTTTTAACACGTTACAATTTATTAAATAATATCTAAATTCAATGTGTGATACATATTTTAAAGCAAGCAAAGATACTGCAAAGAAAATGCATTACACTTATAAGTAAGAATGTACTGGTACTGAAGAATGCATTTTAATAATTAAACTATGAAACAAACTTTTAAAACAATAATATTTAGTTATTAAATTTTTAATATAATATTTCTTATAACTCTTCATAAAAAATAACATATTATTGTCCTTTTTTTATATATAAAGAAAGAAGCAAATTTAATTTTTAACACACATTGCAATTTATTTAATAATATTTAAAATCACCACGCTGGTTTTTATTTTAAATCAAGCAATAATACGGCAATGCAGTTAACGTATGTAATGTTCTTTTTTAATATATGAAAATTACATATTAAAATGCAATTGCTTTAAAAACTGACTAGTTAAATAAAAGACAATGATTTCAAATTATATTCGAAATAAAACAAATACAAACCACATTTATATTAATTTATTATACTTATATATCAGTATTTACTAGTACTGAAGAATGTCCATGTTAAATTCATGGATATTCGTACGGATGTCCCTGGCCGCAAAAATATGTGTTTTGTTTCCACACCGAAACTTTCTACTCTTTAGTTTTGTGCCATGGACTCACGAATCCACCTCCCTATCCCGTCTTTCCTCTTTTAGTTGTTTTATTTTTCTACTCTTTGTCATTTTCTGCTTACTGTTATAAATATCTGGATTAGTGGGCTCAGCGTAGGAAATCCAGTTGACCTACCACCCTGAAGGTCATGAAGAAGAATGCATTTTAATATTCAAACTATCAAACTAACTACAAACCATATTTATATTAATGAATTCCATTTATATGTAAGAATATATTGGTACTGAAGAATTTCCAAGTTAAATTTACGAATATTTGTACGGATATCCCTGTCCACAAAAATATGTGTTTTGTTTCTATACCTAAACGTTCTACTTTTTAGTTTTGTGTCAAGGACTCACGAATCCACCTCCCTATTCCTCTTTTAGTTGTTTTATTTTTCTGCTAGTTGTAATTTTCAGCTTACTATTACAAATCTCTGGGTTAGTGGGCTCGGCTCAGGAAATCCAGTTGATCTACCATCCTGAAGGTCCTGAAAAATGCATTTTAGTATTTGAACTATCAAACTAACTACAAACCACATTTATATTAATGCATTACACCTATATGTAAGAATGTACTGGTACTGAAGAATGCATTTTAATATTTAAACTATCAAACTAAATTTTAAAAAATAATAATTAGTTATATAATTTTTATAATATAAGATTTCTTATAACTTTTAATAAAAATAATATATTATTCTTCTTTGTCTTATAGATAAAGAAAGAAGAAAATTTAATTTTTAACACACGTTGCAATTTATTTAATATGAAAAAGAGTCTCAAAAATACACTAAAGGTTTACTGTGTCACTGGACAAAGCGTTCTATGATCTTTTCCTTCACCCTTTGTTGACTAGAATGGAATACGGGAAATGTATCCTCGTTATTGTCCCTTTACTTCCGGTTATAAATAGATATTATAGATTGTTAAATTACACATAAAGCTCGTCAAATCTCGAAGATCATCCCAAAAGAAATTATGGATTCTAAACGTACAAATAAAAATGTTCTTTGAGAGACTTGTTAATATATTTTTTACGAAAGTCATTCAAGATATTCATGTGGTGCAATTAGAGATACATCTGCTACCGCAAACAAAATACTTCGAAATATAGATTTACAAAGCCATGAAAAGCTACCAGCGTCTTTGTGCCTCAGGGGATAGGAGTGCACCCCTCAATGAATGTCAGTGAAAGAGGGGTGCATTTCCTAAACAATCGACATGGCCATCTTACTGCAAAACTCCATTAGGGAAAACACTGTCAAAAATGTACCTTACATCCATTTTCGTAGCATTTTTGAAGTTCTAAAATTGTACGTTTTGAAGACATCATCGGTGTAGTGGAATTGTTTGTGAGAACCGCTTAGAAGGTTAAAAAAATAATAATTAGTTATATAATTTTTATAATATTAGATTTCTCAAAACTCTTAATAAAAATAATATATTATTATTCTTTGTCTTATAGCTAAAGAAAGAAGCAAATTTAATTTTTAACACACGTTGCAATTTATTTAACAATATCCAAAATCACCATGCTGATACATATTTTAAAGCAAGGAAAAATGTAACACCCAAAAGCGTAAAATATTCCTGCATATGAGCATTTCCATTCTAACATTTCATTCCGTGCATTCAGTTTTAAATCGGACTTTCTATCTTAGGTTCTGGGTGGCAGAAGATTTTTCGATTCTTGAATAATCCATAGCATGCATCTCAAGGCTGACATATGAAAAGTTCACGCCTTCAGATTATCAAAAATAACATTTTTGCCGCAGGAATTTCAAGCGATAGAGGATCGTGGCTTACAGAATTCTTTCTGGAGCTAGTAGAATGTAAAATAATTGGCGTCTTTCGAATGTGTCAGGGAAGGTGAGAACGAACATACTCAAAATGTCACATACGAACAAAGAAAAGAAAAATTTAACGCGGTCGTCAGTATTTAAATTTACAGGCTAAAATTCTATTATATATTATAAATTAATTCTCGTTTAAGGTCATTTTATGTAAATTCTTTTGGTATGAGATAATTTCTTAAGAAAATAAAATATTCATATCAAAGAAGAATTCTATCGAATTATTTTATTTAATTATTTACACACACACACACACACACACACACACACACATATATATATATTATATATATATATATTATATATATTATATATATATATAATATATAATATATATATACATATATATATATATACATATATATATAATATATAATATATATATATATTATATGTATATATATATATATGTTATATATATATATATGTATATATATATATATATATATATATATATATATATATATATATATATATATATATATATATATATATATATATATATATATATATATATATATATATATATATATATATATATATATATATATATATATATATATATATATATATATATGTAATAATATATATATATTATATATATATATATATCTATATATATATATATATATATATATATATATATATATATATATATATATATATATATATATATATATATATATACATATATATATATATACATTATATATGTATATACATATATATATATATATATATACATATATACATATATATATATATATATATATATATAAATATATATTATATATATATATATATATAATATATATATATATAGTTATATATATATATGTATATATATATGTATATATATATATATAAATATATAGAGAGAGAGAGAGAGAGAGGAGAGAGAGAGAGAGAGAGAGAGAGAGAGAGAGAGAGAGAGAGAGAGAGAGATAGAGAGAGAGATAGAGAGAGAGAGAGAGAGAGAGAGAGAGAGAGAGAGAGAGAGAGAGAGAGAGAGAGCGAGAGAGAGAGAGAGAGAGAGAGAGAGAACTTTATGCTGATGCAAGCATCAATTTTATTAAATTTTAATATGTTTTTTAAAGTAAATTAAATAAATAAAAAAAAGAAAAAGCTTAAAGGAAGAATGGTAAAGAGGAATGATAGGAATGCTAACTTGTAGAGAAATAATAATTCTGAAAAAAATTTTAAGATTCTGAAAATAGAAGCATTTAGTTTTTCTCTTACGATAGATAGAAATAAAATACATTAATTAATTCTAAATTTTTTATACTTTTCAATTTTATCTTAAATTATTTATCAAATAAATAGCACAAATTTACACGACAGCCCAGCAGTTTGTGGTCTAGACTTTATGTTTTATCCAAGTATCTGTAACAATAATAAAATATATCTTTCAAATAGTATGCTCTTATATTTGCATCAATTTTTTAGGTAAATTTCAAGATCTATTCAGTACTTGGCGTTACTCGATACCATTATACATTTTGAAACAATCTTGGATCCAGTATCCATATTTTGAAGATGAATCCTGTTTAATGTCATTATTGTTCAAAATATCTGAGTGATAAATATATATTTATATTACACAGGTAAAAGATACCAGGAATAACACATGTGGTCAAGAAGTTTCAATGAATTATATCAATTTCTAGTACCTGTGAGCATCACATTTCACATATTCTTAATTAATTCAATAGCGTGATTTTTAATAGACAGGTTAGACATTTAATTTATTATTTAAAGGATTGACAAAGCATTTTCGACTCAAGCTCATTTGTATTTTTCACCACACGCAATATTTTGTGTTTCATGGGGAAAAGTGATATAAATTACATAACAGTTGAAAAAGGTAACATAGAGTTAAAAGTTAAATGGATAGGTTCAAACAAACAGAACAAATGTGAAAAAAAGTTACGACGAAGCAGTATGAATTTATCTAATTAGTTAAAACTGTCTAATTGAGTTTATCTTTGCTAGATAGCTAAGTCTATATAGATATAATAGATGAACCACAGAAAGTACATACCTCTCCAACCTAAAATGAAGTTTAAAAAATGTATATTTATGATTAGTTTATGTGTGCATGAATTACATAACAGTTGAAAAAGGTAACATAGAGTTAAAAGTTAAATGGATAGGTTCAAATGAACAGAACAAATGAGAAAAAAAGTTACGAGGAAGCAGTATGATTTTATCTAATTAGTTAAAACTGTATAATTGAGTTTATCTTTGCTAGATAGCTAACCATATATAGATATAATAGATGAACCACAAAAAGTGCATATCTCTCCAACCTAAAATGAAATTTAAGAAATGTATATTTATGATTAATTTAAATGTACACGAATTAAAAGCATGCAAATTAACTATTCCATTTGCCTCAAATTTCCAGAAAATATAATAACGTTGATCCTCAATTTTCATTCGTTTTGGAAAGTTAGAGAAATAACTTTCTTTGGTAGAAATAATTCCCGGGCATATCCCTTTTCCCAGTCTGCTCTCGATCTTTATAAACGGCTCCTAATGGCATTCAATTAGTCTCTTAATTATCTATACTGAGACTAAAAAAGGCTACGGATAAGTAACTTTGTCCGAATTTTAACGAACATAATGACTAAGGAACTAGAAGAATTTAGAATAACGAAGTTAATTCCGCAGTTTCTCTTAAAATAGTTTTCAAAATTTTCTTCTTGCAGTTATGAATACTTTGCATAGGCCTCGTGCAACCTAATTTAAACATCGAATGTGTATCTTTGTGATTTCTAAAATAATTAATTTACGTGTTTTATTCTGGAAAATCCTCTAACAATGCTATCATTTACTAAAATTTTCCTTTCTTTGTTTGTTTAAAATATTATCAGGATTTTCAGCAAAATTTATATTTATTTGACATAAAAGTTAGATTTTCGGTTCGCTTTATTGCTTTACTGTACGGCAGAGTAATCTTGTTAACTACTTTTTCATTCCCATGATATTATTGTTGAAGAGCAAATATATAAAGCTTGATAAGGGTAATAGAGAAAATTAATTAAACGTCTATAAAATTGTATTCTAAAATAGAACTAAAGATTTATATAGATAGAACCAAAATATTTATATAGTAGTGAATAAACACGCCCCACTTTATATTTAACTTGAAATGGAAAAATAAATTAGTCAAAAATTTAAATCTTTATAATATTATAATAAAGCAACTTAAATTTCAAAAGTTTGAATAATGTAATTCAATTAATTAAAATAATTATATATACATTTTAGTTACGTTAAAAAATGATATATTAGTCTGCAATAAAAATAATAAATTATAGATTTAATATATATATACCGGGTGGCAAGATGTGTATTTGAAAAAGTAATAATTCCCGGAATAATGTCTGTAGAGAAGTAAAAATGGACATACCTGCTTAGAATGTCATGTGAGTTTATTGTAAATTGAATTTTTTTATATGGCCAATAGATGTCTTTTTATGTGTTAAGATAAGTAAGAATTATTTAAAAAAATACGACAAAGCAAAGGCAATGTTCTCCAGAACAAAAACTCAACTTGTCGACAGTCATTCTTCAACAACAGCTGTATTCGAGGGACAGTTAAATGTATTAGTATGGGTAAATCGTAATCCTTTATTAAAAATGTACGCATTTTGTTCTAACTAGTATACATGAAATTCATGTGTTACACAACAATTAGTACCATAATCAAACATCTTTCTCGGTAATGTGATTATGCTTACAATAGGCTTTTAATATTTATACTTTGAAATATTAGGTACGTAGGACGTTTTTTACTGATAATCTACAAACTTGCTAATCTACAAGCTTGCTAATTATGTTAAAAAGGAATTTGTAATGTATAATTTTCGAATATGTTAAAAGTTAAAAAAACACTTTTATATAACTGAGATTCTGCAGTGATCCCGCTTATTTTTACATCCATGACAAAACTTCTGAATGCTACAAAAAATGAGACTCCTACCAACTAACTTATAAGCTTCATATATGATGGTCTTCCCACGTTTAAATTTCCTACTTCAAAATATGGTGTTTCAAAAGAAAAAAAAACGTGAAATGATAAGCCGAATAGACTGCAGATTAAGCTATCGCATATGATGGCTGTTGCTTCCCTCTCGCTTATATTGTAGTAGTAGGTTGTAGAATTCTCATTTCTTCTCCAGACAACTACGAGGTTAGAAGGGTGATAAAGCTTTTGCAAGCGCAAATCTTAAAATTAACGTCAATAGAAACACATCGTCAACTGTGCATAGTGTTTTCAACAAATATGATGAGCAGCTGCATGGTGTTGGTAACAGAATATTTCTGTAGATAAGTAATGACCATGATGATCAGCTCCTCCGCTGACCATTAAGTTACTTAGAAAAGTGGATTTTTGATCGTGTTGTTACATTTACTATTCTTTCTATCTTCATGGATTTCATGGCTTGGTGTAACATCACATTTTGGGCATCGACCTTTAATCTTTTTCTAACAGTAAGCACAAAATTTATAAACAGTGAATATAAACAACTAAAGATAAAATGGATAGTCATGGATTCATGAGATCATAGCATACAAATCTAGAGAGTAGAGAGTTTAGGGGTAGAAAAACACACAAAGTTTCGTACTAGAGACATCCGTTCCAGTCGGCGACTCTAGAGGGAATGAAAAGTTTTATTCAAAATGAAGATTGAACCGTCCACAAGACGGTCAATCAAGATGCAGAGATTAGACCAATAGAAAAGTATTAAATTTATGTTAGTCCCTCTATCAATATCTATTTCTTGGTTTATTGCCGATATGTTGAAACATTTCAAGTTGCAAGGTTTTGCTTCTTACTGTCCTTGGGAAACTTTAGGCTTGTTTGAAATTATTTATCAGCATTGTAGTAAATTTTTGCAATTTTGTTTGCCTGAAAATAACATTAATTTACTGAAGAAATCGATTTGTTTCAATTGGGTTTCAAGTATTTGTGTTGACCACTTTCTTCCTAATTTCCAGTTCCAAAGAAGTCTATGGACATTGTTTTTTTTCTACCGTAGCCTAAATAGTTGTCCATTTTTTAGTTCTTATAAAATTGCTGTATCTTGGACTATTGTTGTTTAAATATCTTGGGGGGTAATGTAGTAATTCTTTTTGCTGTTTGCATAAAAAATTAAATTTTGGTACAGTCATTATTGCAGTTGCTAGTCCTTGTAATTTACTATTTAAATATCTTCTATTTCTGCAGCAGCAGCCTTGTACAGGCCAAGGCTTTCTCTGTCTGATTCCTCCAAACGGCACGACTTTTTGAAAGGTTTCTCCATCTATTAATACTCAAGATCTCTAAATCTTTCTCCACACAATCCATCCACCTTGTTTCTGATCTATCTCTTCTTCTTGTACCCTCAATCTTTGAATAAATTAATTTTTTACCTGCGTCCAAATCTGCTCGTCTGAAAACATGTCCCAGCCATCTGATTCTGTTGGATTTAATAACTCTTAAGATGTTAGGTTGTCTGCATTTAATATATAATTCATGGGTAAATAAACCTCTGTGTCTTATTATATTTTACTGCTCCAAATATTGACCGAAGGATTTTTCTTTCAAAAATGAGTATCCTATTTTCTTCTGTTTTGTTAATTGCCCATGTCTCACTGCCATATTAAATGATCGTTCTTATGAGGGTTTTGTATAGGTTTACTTTTGTATTAATGCAAAGGAGTTTAGATATTATTTGGCTCTTTAAACCAAAATGGCACCTATTTGCCCTATGAAATTGGTGGTTTATATATATTCTTATAATTTATTATCATCATTTGTCTATCTCTTAATATGTGTGCCCAAGTATTTAAACTGGTGATTCCCTCAAATATAGTTTCCAATATTAAGCGATTGTATCATGTATTATAGGATTTTTGAAAATATATATATATATATATATATATATATATATATATATATATATATAATATATATATAATATATATATATATATATTATATATATATATATTATTTATAAATATATATATATATATATATATATATATTTATTTATTATATATATATATATATATATATATGTAATATATATATATATATATTATATATATATATGTATGTATATATATATATATATATATATATATATATATATATATATATATATATATATATATATATATATATATATATATATATATATATATATATATATTATATATATATTATATATATATTATATATATATATATATTATATATATATATATATATATATATATATATAAATATATATATATTTACAGAAGAGTTTTTTTTACTGCTACGTGAGTAGTTGCTGTTGTTCTTCCCCGATTTTCTGTTCCGAAAACAATATATATGTTGGAAACTTCATCGGAATAACTTCGCTAAAATATACAGATACTAAATAGAACAGTGATTAATCTCTGGTTAAACCATAAGAGAAATCATAAATTGTATCTACGTTTTATGTCTTAAACCATTTTGAAACTTTCTAGTAAAAACAATTATTAAACAAGTATTTTACATTCAAGATCGAAAATAAATTTATTTAAGGAAATATAACTATTATGAACACATGTAAATAACACGCAAAGATTAATCAGAGCAAGAGTACACCAAATATAGTGTAAATTCTTAAATTAAATCATTAATTTCCGTAGAACACATGAATCTTTCGTATAACGCAAAGAGTAATATGTGTACATGCATAATGAAAGGTTTGTTATAAATTTGCCTATCAATCTTTATTTATGTTTCCTGCTTTCATCATTTACTCAAACGGAGATAGGAGAAAAATCGTTCTCATCTCTACAACTGATGATTGAAGAGGGAAATGTTACATCCCGGGTAAATAAATTTACAGGTGGGAAATGCCTGGTACATTAGTAATTGATGGGATTCGATCACGCATTAATGCAGTTAAAACAATCGCTTATAATATCTATAAGGATTCAGTGCAGTTAAAACAGAAAAAAATACGCTAACGTCATTTCAAAAGATTTAATGCGTTCATTTATTAATTATTTTAACTTCATACAAAAAAATCAGTAAAATATCAAAAAATTTATAAGTAATAAACATCTATAAATTAAACATTTAACTTCTAATTTTGTTGCATTGGTTGGTTATTAAATATTATAATTACATAAAATTTAAATTTAAACATATAAAATCAAAACATATATCTTGAAAAGTGTTTTGTATATTAAAAATTAACTTAGAAAATAAACTTAAATCCGTTTGGAAATTTAATATCATATAAAAGCAAAACATATCTCCTGAAATGTGTTTTTTACATTAAAAATTAACTTAGAAAATAAACTTAAATCCGTTTGGAAATTTAATAATTTCTAATCTTATATAATATTAAAGAATATTTTATCCAAAGAGTAACTTAATATATCTTAAGAGCCTGTCATATACTAATATCCTATATCACTTAAATCCTACACAATTCTAAGAGCAGTATAAGTGTCTTTGGAAATTTAATATTTTCTAATCATATTAATTATCAAAGAATCATAGATTAGCTACACGTTATTGAGATTAAATAAGTGGTACTTTATAAAACCCTTTTTTAGTTTTCCTTTGAAGATTTATTTTTTTTAGTTTTAACAACATGTTTTCTTTTATGGGGATGTTAGTACTTTACGAAATGAAAACCTTCATTAATATAGCCATTTTGTACAATATGAAAATTAGATCTTTGTTTAGGATAAAATTTCATACATATAATTTTTATATCGTTGTTAAAAGTTTAACGTTATAATGTTTTTATTTTTTTAAGTTTTGGTTTATGAAATGAGGCTATTTATTTTTAAAGATACATTCAATAAATACCAAATGGAAAAGAACTTAAATCCGTTTACCTAAAAAGATTCGAACTTAAGAATTTAGAAATTATTTTTATATCGTTATTCAATTACTAGATTAGTTTTAATTTTGAACATCCAATACATTTATACGAACAATATATTTTCTTCTATAGTATAATAAAAGCTTTTTTTTCTGTGTTTGAATTTCTCATCAATTTTTTGTATTTCTTAAAATATAACATACTTCCAGGTTTTAGTTTACGGAACAAAAAGGTATATATATTCACATTATATTTCACACAAAAAATTCAATTCTAGTATACACATTTTAAAAAGAAT
Organism: Pardosa pseudoannulata; assembly: GCA_032207245.1. Classification (NCBI taxonomy): domain Eukaryota; kingdom Metazoa; phylum Arthropoda; class Arachnida; order Araneae; family Lycosidae; genus Pardosa; species Pardosa pseudoannulata. Next base: position 126,290,561 of record CM063505.1, on the reverse strand, counting down.
CTTGTGTTTAAATGATTTTACTTTTTTATTCCGTGTATATTATTTATATTATTATAAAAAATATTCTACTTTAAAAGATAAAACTGAAGATACTTTTTAACTTAGCATCTTACTAAATAACTTTTTAAATATTCGTTTTAAGTACAGTGTATTATCTTTTCATTTCATGCTAAATAAATAAACATATATTTAAAGACTCGAAATGTACCATTCTCCTCTGGCTAAGTATATTCTATTCCATTATTTTTTAACTGTCTAGTAAGAGTAATTATAACACGTATTACTTATTTCGAATTGGCAAGAAATATGTTGTGGTAATATAACTATTGTGAACCTGCGTATTTATATGTAAAGATTGATTGTAGGTAAACTACTTTCAATATAGTGAAAGTTCTTAGATTACAACATCAATTATTTTAGAACACATGAGTCTCATGTATAAAGCTAAATTATAAGTACACACACATAATAATGAAACTCTTGTTATAAATTTGCTTATCTAGTTTTATTGATGTTTTCTGCTTTTATCGTTCACTTAGAAGTAGACTGGAGAAAAATTATTCTCATCTCCATAACTGATGGTTGAAGAGGAAAAGTCTACATCAGCGGAAAAGAAATTTTTGGTGGAAAATGTCTGTCATATTGTTAACTGATTGGGTTCGATCACGCTTTCATGCAGTTAAAACAATTCTTCATTATATTTATGAGGATTCGGGGAAGATAAAACCCGAAAATTTTAATGTCAGGTTAAAATAATTAATGAGGAGAATTATAAAATATTTTGAACACCTTTAGCTTAGTACCAAATGATAGTTTCTGGTTATCAGGAATTTAATAAGTGATTAACACGTGAGAATATAGTGTAATTAATCTCTAAATATATACTGATATAATTTTAAGTTTTAAATGAAACTAAAGAAATATGAACTTTTGTAAATTGTTGTTTATTATGAGAAATAACTCAGAATAGCAATTTAAATCTCTTTTTGAACTGAATATTTTCTAACTATTGAAGAAATAAAAAGGTCGATTTATAAGTTCAAACAGTTATTTTAACTTTAAAGCTAAGGTTTGGTTTGGTTTGGAGTGGTACGGTCTACTATTTGCAACACGAGGGCTATTGAGACCGGGACCTGCAGCTTATAGCCGATTCCGAACGGCTACATTTTAAAGCTAAAATTTTTAACTGGAAGCACATGAATAATATACAAAATCCCTTTTTTTAGCTTATTAACAGATGAAAATCATAATAGTAGTTTTTTAAATGCAAAGAAGGATTGAGAAAAAATGCTCTGCAGATTCATAAAGCATAAAGAAATTAACTGTAATAATTAAAAATAATTAACTGTAATACTTAAAATAATACAATAATACTTCCATAAATATAAAAAGCCTTGAAATTACAAATCACTTTCAAAATTCAAGCATCTCACAACCTACAAAAAGTTGCGTGTAGATTACTGGGGATGTATAAGAGATAAATATACATTAAAAAATTTTAAATTACATTTGTACTTTATGCACTGTTATTTAAATATCGTATTGCCAATATCTGAATGAAATTTAACAACTTAAAGCATGATGACTGCTAAAATATATTGTTTAGAAAAATAAATAATTTATAGGAAATTTTTTTTAATCTTATTATATATTTGAGAAATGAAACAACTCCTAACATAAATGCAATCTGTCAAAATTGGACAAAATCACTAAAAATCAGATGTCTAGTCTTCAACAATTTTTATGTACTACAAATTAAATATTTTCATTAAAAAATCCGTAATTAAAGAAAAACTTATTGCATGTTACTTTTATATAAAAGAGTGTAATATCATTCGTTAATTATTAATTAATATTGTCTAATAAATCAAGTGAGAGAAAAGTATATATTGTAAATTTAAAAGTTGATAAATTAGTTGTTGTTGTCTTTTGCCACTTGGTGAAACCAAGGACGATTGAACCATTCACTACTCGTATTAAGCAAAGGGATGAGCCTTTCGTTTTAACGAACACCTCAAGGGTGAAAGATCGACTTCTCTCTCAAGTGGGTTCTCGTAGTTTAGAAGCAGGACCAAGCGGATGACCCATAGACTAGACCTGCCACCCACAGAGGTCTAGAGGTCTAGAGGAAGAACATTGTGACCACCAACATATTTTACGTGCCCTAGTAATCTTTGACGAAGCAGGCCTAAGGCTCCGAATCCCTGTCTCCGGCGAAGACAAAAATTCTAAAACTTAATCAAAATTAATAAAAATTGGTTTTTTTACGTTTATTTATCATTATTTAGGCCCTTTTCGGATTTTTAGTGCAATTTATTTATTTTTAAAACATATATTTTTATTTTTTCAACATTTTTAACTTTTTCGTTTCTGATCATTATTATTCAATAGACAAAAATTTATAAAACTTAATCTAAATTAATAAAAATTATTTTTATGTTTAGATATTAGTATTTAGGCTCTTTTCGGATTTTTAATGCAATTTATTTATTTTTAAAACATATATTTTTATTTTTTTCAAAATTTTTAATTTTTTTCGATTTTGATCACTATTATTCTATATTTTCGGTTTTTTTGGTAAGGATGTCACTGGCCACAAAAATATTTTATGTTTTTCTATCCCTAAACTCTCTACTCTCTAGTTTTGTGTTATGAACTCACGAATCCACCCTTCTATCTCTTTGCTCTTTTATGTGTTTATTTTTCGCTCGTTGTCATTTTTGTGCTTACTGACAGAAGCCTCTGGATTGATGGGCTCGGCCCATATGGTCCAGTTGCCGCATCACCTTTAAAGCCTTTAAAACCTTTCAAGCTCCGAATACGCAACCCTT
>CM063505.1:126270230-126282730 GCA_032207245.1 Pardosa pseudoannulata | reverse complement strand
ATTTCAGAATACAGTATTATGTTTCGTGCATAAAACTATGTTACTTAATTGTATTATACAAAGTTTATATAATATTCATTAGCAAAATTAATTATTGTTTTTTAAGTTAATAGTGAAATCATTAAATTAACTTCTTTTGCTTTAAATTAATTTATTACAAATTATAATATTGTATTTGTTAATGTATAACGTGCATTAAAAATTTTTCAGGAAAAATTCAATATGTGCAATATACATGAAATTTATTTTATTTTTTCCTCTAATTATGTATTAATAAAGGCTACTATCGTAGGGCAAAAATGAAAGATATATCTCAAGTTCTATAGAAATGTTGCTAGTTCTATAATTCATTTCTATAGAATTTTTTTATATGATAGTGATAGTAACAAATAATCTTATATTTGAACACCCATATTTGTTTATATTGCATAGTTCCTATTTTCCATTGCATTATATTTAATATTTAGAACGTAAATGTTACAGGTACGACTTATTTCTTTTCCATATTACTTACATGTTATCTCAAAATATTATTTTGATATTAAATAAAGAAGAATGAATCAAGTATAATCTGTCATATAACAAGCCCTAATAGATTATTGGTTTGTAATTGTAGTGAACTGTGGTCTTTATTCTTGCTACACAGCATTTAATGAGATTGGAGCCTATGCTTAAAGAGGATTTCGAACGGTTATGATAGTCCTTGGCAACAGTAAGATTACTAAAACTGGACTCAAGAAATATACAATTTAACTTAATCTATCATGCTTACATAAACAGAACATTCACAATGACCTAATGCGAATTTAACAACCCTTAACGCATTTGAAGTGTCTGTCACGGGCGAAATTCAAATTAAGCATGTAATAAAATCGTTTACACTTTGCTTGTATAACAATTTTTTTTATATACTTTTTACTCTTTCCAAGCTCCCTAGTCACCCCCAAAACTGAAATTGCAAAAAGTAACTTACATTATACCTATATATCCTTTTCTGTGAAGAAAATATGTCATATTTTATAATTTTTTCTAAACTAGATTCGTGCTTTAAGGGGTTAAAGAGCCGTCATAAAATATGTCAATCGGAAACATTGCTTTTCCCTCATGTTTATATAATCAAAAACCACTGGTATGTGTATCATACTACTCTCCTATTGAGTACAAGGTCAAATCTACATGTATCTAAATCTATATGGACATACAATGCCATCTTGTATCAAAACTTATAGTTTTAAAATGTTCCACAACACTGGCACACGTATGTGGCGGTCGGCTTGAACGAGAAAATGCTCTGGCACGCCAGCGTGTCGGCCGGGAAATGAGCGCGTTTCTTGCTGGCAGTAGGCGCAAAAGGGATAGACGTCTGGTCAAAATAGCCGAAAAATAATTTAGATGTGTTGAAAATGCATATTTAATGTTTAAAGATAGGATTTCTATGCACGTGCATAAAATCATAAAGCTAAAATCAATCCCAATTAATTCAAGAATCGTTAAATGCGTCTTTAAAGCATATCGAAATTTTTCTTTATAGTTACATTTCCTTTCATACAAAGAAATAAAAACAGGTAAATAGGAAATGTTTGATTATCCTACGTACAGTACCATGAAAGTAACAAGGACATTAGCGATGCAGTTTTATGAATATCTGCACAATTAACATGGATGTATATTTGAATTAATCTCATTATCTGTTTAACAGCCGTTTTAAAACATATTATAAATCTTTAATTTTAATGATTCCTGAGGCTTATATTATTTTCAAATTCTTTGATAGGATTTATCTAATAGTTTCATTATACTCTAGAATACATTTGTGCATCAGTTTGTACTTTAGACTATGTGTAGGTATTAAAACTCTATAAAGGGTATTATTGTCAAAAAGTTCAAAATTAGTTGATTGAACAAAAATATGATCAGTGATAAACTAAACCTGAATTATTAAATTAGACATATTTAATTTGATAAACTGAAAATTAATAACAATCAATTGAAATATAAATTAGAAAATGGTAATTTAGTAATAAGAATTAGAAATGATTAATGAAGAACAAATTGAAAACAGAAAGTGTGAATAAATTCATCATTTTAATCAATGACCATGTATAGAAAATATTCCTATAAATTAATCACTTAATAAAAAAATAATAAGTTTATAAAACTTTGAAAATAGAACTTGTGTAATAAGCTAGAATTTGTAAAAATGTCACGATCAGGAAGAAAAAAGTAACAAGGTTATCCATTTAAATATTTTATCAAAAGGTTTGTTATTGTGATAAAAGAATAAATCTTGTGTTCAATATTTTTGTCTTTTTATTATTAATTTGCAACACTCTCTGTAATGGTGTATCCCCTTAACTGTCACATTTAATTTAAAAGGATATATATATATATATATATATATATATATATATATATAATATATACATATATATATATACATTTATAATATATATATATATATATATATACATAAATATATACATATATATATATATATATATATATATATATATTATATACATAACATATATATATATATATATATATATATATATATTTATATATATATATATATATATATATTATATATATATATATATATATATGTATATATATAAATATGTATATAATATATATATATATATATATATATATATATATATATATATATATATATATATATTATATATACTATATATATATATATATATATAAATATCTTATATTTATTTATATATATATATATATATATATATATATGTATATATAATATATATATATGTATATATTATGTATATATGTATATATATATATATATATATATATATATATAATATATATATATATATATATATATATATATATATATATATATATATATATATATATATATATATATATATATATATATATATATATATATACAGAGAGAGATATATATATAGTATTTATATATATATATGATATATATATATATATATATATATATTATATATATATATATATATACAATGTTATATATATATATATATATATTTATATATAAGTAATATACAGAGAGATGAAATATTAGATGTTAATTTTATTTAATCGTTCTCTAAGACATTATTATGCTTTAATTTTAAGAATCAAAATACCGAAAACAATCAAATATTAAGACACAAAAAAAGTAATGCAATTTTCTTTAACTTTAATAGATCAAGTTCCAAAATATTTAGTGCTAGGATTTATTTGTGTATAGTAATTTAGAAATTATCTCGAAACTATAAATATTTCCTTTTAATTTCAATGACTAACATTAAATATTTGGATATAGAAGTTCGCAAAAACAATTCTAAATAGAATGTGTTTTATATTCAACTGCATTATACGAAATAGAATAGCCCTATGGAAGTAAAATGCCTATAATTAGACAAGAATGAAACAATTAATTAAACATTTTGTATAATTCAACAAATTAAAAAAAGATTTTAAAAGAAATTATTAAAATCTATGCTTTTAAATATGTGATACATTTCTGCGAAGAGAAGATTTTAAAGAAAATCTTCTTTTCGCAGCCTGTTTCTAAATCAAATTTTATTGTAAATAAATCAAATTTTAAAAAATGAAAAAATAAAATTTATTAAAGGAGTACTTACAAGAGTGGTCCCGATTATGAAAAATTACAAAATCAGGGAGATTCAAACCATCAAACTCAAAAATCAAAAGTCAGTGATTTATCATTCTTGTATCATTTACCTATACGCTGAATAGGAAACATATATTACTTCCTAGATGATAATAATTGATGGATATCTTTTTGATATCAATTTTTACATAAAATAGCCTCAACTATATTATATTTCGTGAACTAAAAACTGAACTTAAATTGGATTACGATTTAAGTTTAATTTAAATAAAAAATTGTAAGAAATTGAAAAGGAAACTATTATTTATTTCGATTTAAAAAGTATGTTGGTCCTAATTTAACTGAAATTCCCAGAATAAATCAAACTTTTATTTCAGTTTGATATTACAATTTCAATTCTATTCCAAATATTTCCATATATATTTGATATCTATTCCACAGCTTTGTTTCTTAGTCTGTAGATTTTTTGTTTTAAATTATGTTACTCCAAATTTTAAAAGCAAATGAATTCTATAAACTCTTAAAAAAGAAACTTATTTTAAATTCATCATTTACTATTAAAGCTACTATATAATCTTATATCTTTGTGCAAAACCATTAAAATCAATAAGTAAAATAGTAAACCCATAGAATCGAATCTTACTTACAAATAAAATAAGAACAGTAAATGTTCATAAAGTAAATTCCTAAAAGTAATAAACTAGTTTTCCTTTTTACAGTATTCTAATTATTTAAACTGTTGTTAATTTATTTGAACAATGTTTCACAATTTGTGTATTTTCAGAAATTGATTCTAAATAGAAAAAAGAAACACTCAAATAAACTATTTAACTGGATCTGAATGAATTTACAAAAATTGCTAATAGATATATTGTTGATAGAAACACAAATATCACGTTATAATACCAGCCTGCTTTCAATTTATTTGTATACCAAGCATTGCCATTGTTTTACTTACATTTGATTTTATTTACATTTAAAAGTATTTATTCATTAAGTGGTGATTCAAATTATTTCTTATTTAAGATCACTAACTTAAGTTTACTCTTCTCTTAGAGGACAATAAAAATTAGTTACAGAGAACGTTGCTTAAGGTTGTTTACACATAGAATCCTAGAAACAAAAGAGAAATTTATACCGCAGAACTAAACTGATTTACAAGCGAATCCCTTACACTTGAACAAATCTTTAGAATAAAGCAAAATCTTTTGTTTCTCTGCTTGTCATCGTTTTAAGTAAATAGTTCTCTTTTTAACCAGGCATGTTTAAGAAAATAAGGTGAAAACATTTTATGTTTAAAGTTAATTGGAATTCTAGTTAAAAATACGTAGTTTTCTGAGAATTACGTTATTGATTACTATTAATTAATAGATTATAAGTTACTATAGATTTTATAAAACTATCACGATAGTTCTACAATGTTAATCAAAATGCAAATGACATTTAAAAGTGCAATTAGAATACTTTGTTTAAAATTACGATCATGTGAGTTTTTATTTACGATTATTACTTAAAATTAAGTTTTCCGAGATATTTTTATTTCAATTTGTAGATTGTAAATAGAATACACAAAATAAAAAATATGCATTACTAATATAAATATGCAATTATATAAAAGAAAATATAAAAGATATGAAAAATGTTTTATCACTATAAAACTAATTAAATTTTATAAATATATTATAAAATTCATTCAATTTTAAAGTTTTAATTAATTACATATTCTGAAACGAACAGAACATTTATATAAATAGGTTTAACTTTGAGAAGTATTAGAGTAATTTATGGATAATGGCATGTTTTAGTAAAAATGAAATATAAAAAAAGAAAGTTTAACATTAATGTCATCCTAGTTATATTATCGTAAAAGACTTACTAAAACTACACAACTGCGTGAAATTATCTTGCCACTATTAAACAAGCTTGTAATTCTATATCACTAATGGAATAAATTACTTTCCCTGAAAAGAAAAAAAAAGCTTTAATAAGCTTGATATAATATCTGGTTATTTAAAAGAATTACAATGCTTTTAAGTTCATTATAACATACAGAATATTCTTCTGTTTCATTAAATTTCATAATTACATATCTATTTTTATACACGATGCCTTCACATATATATAAATTATTTTACTTTAATATTTTAAAATCAGAAAGAAAATCAGCAATTATATTTTAATAAATACATCTCTATAATTTATGGACTTAAACAGTAATTCTATCAAAATATTAAATAATATCTTCAAATGAATAAAATGGAGATATTAAATGTAATAAATAACGAAAATGAAGAGTTACATTTATATCTATGAAAAGGAATCTCATTCATGTTTTTCTTTGAGCCAACGTCTGTAAAATATATAGAAAAATAATAAGTGGAAAATAATATGACATTTTTTAAAATGAAAAAAAATAAAGAAATCAGTGATTGGATTTTAATAATTACATGTCCAGAGATTAAAAACTTAAAAGGTAATGCTAACAACATGTTGAATAAAAAGTTCAAATTAATAAAACGAGAATATCGAAAGGGATAACCAACGAAAATAAGGAGTTGCTTTTACTTCCTATGAAAAATAAACTGATTCATGTACTTCTTTGAAAAAACGGTTGTAAAATATAAAAAATAAATAATAATTGTAAAAACTCTTATTTAATAAAGATTAAAATAAGCTCTATTTTTAGACAAGTAAATATTATTCAAGTAAAATACATCAGAAACTAAAAATGCTAAAGTAAAATAAAAATTAAAATTAAAATAAAAATTTTAAAGTAAAATAAAATTTTTAATGTACAATAAAAATTTTAAAACAAATTAAACGTTCAGAAAAAATTGTGTGCCCCAAAAAATTAAGAACCGAGCTCAATATTTGAGTAATTAATATTTCATATTAAAATTTCATTAAATATCGTATTTTAGATCAAGTTTAAAATTTAGTCTATAGTAAAATTGAGTAAATTATATAACTAAATATACATTAGCATACATCCCAAGTCAAATCAAGTTCTGCCTTATACATTTAGAATATGCCTTTACGCATGCCTGATAAATAAATCCGAGAGAAATTCGCTGATTCGGTGGACAAAATTCAATGGGTTAGAAGATGAAGTAATTCCCGAACTATAGCATAGTGAATACCAATTTCATTTAACACTCGATTAATATTTAAACCTGGTTTAACTCGCACTAATGAATACAACCGTAAGTGTATCCTTCATAATTCATTGTTTTAAATTGTCTATAATAGAAAACAAATAAAAAAATAATTGATTTAATAAAAACATGTAATTTATTTTGGATAATATGCCCACAAGGCATTATCAAAGTAATATTAAGTAATACTAAACAATTATAATAATAAATTAACATTTAACTAATTTTAAAAGTATAAGAATTTAGAAAAATAATGTTTTAATACGTACAGTCATGCCTATAATATATGAAATCATAAAATCACACATATAAATTGTATTAAATATTGGTTATATAAGAAGTATATAGTTTTAAACATTTCCTTCTTAATAGCCATAAACTACCTCCATAAATTTTAATTCCACTTTGAAGTTGACGATTTTGAAAGTATTTCCATACAGTACACAATGTATCATATACGTTGCAAATACGCATTATATATATTGACACATTTTTTTAACTTACATATTATGTTGTATCCTGTATGGGTACTAAGGGCAGGTCTCACCAAATTCGTTTAACGACTAACCATGATTAACCCATGGCGTTAACCAATGGTGGGAAGTAATTCTTAGTTTAAACTGAGTTTAATCGTGGTTAGCGGTTAAACGACTTTGGCGAGATCGGCCCTTAATGTAGATTGCATTTTATTTAGAGAAAATCTATACGTATATTGAAACAAATATATATTTTCTTAAGAACCATTAGGATTTTGTTAACTACAAGCCTGTCTAATTTATATCAATGCATAAAATGAGATAATAAATACATAATTCAAATGTAGGCACTTTCACTTAATTGCCTTGTATTTTTTAGTACTTATACAATAAAGCCCAAAATATAAGTGTTTCTAAATCTCGATGTTTTTTATAAGGCAACATCCTATTAAAAAGGAGTATAGAATATCATATCATATCATTATACCATATCATAGATATGATAAGTCTTGTGTGAAAAATAATATATTTTAAGCTTTAATTTATTTACATAAATTGTTTATGAATTCGTTCATGGTATATATGCAATAAACAGAAAATGTAAGTGTTTCTAAATATTGGTGTTTCATTTAATGCATCATCATATTAAAAATGAGTATAGAATATCGTATCATATCATAAATAATCATATGTGTTGTGTGAAAAGTAACATTTTTTTATCTTTAATTTATTTACATATTCTTGTTTATCAATTCGTTATCGGTATATATGCAATAAAGCGCAAAATATAAGTGTTTCTAAATATTTGTGTTAAATATCGTATGTATTCAAAAATGAGTATAGAATATCATATCATATCATACCATATAATTTATTTACATATTCTTGATTATCAATTCGTTCTGTATTATAGCTCCTAAGTTGTAACTCTTTAGAGCACATTTAATGAAATGATTTCACTGTAAATCTTTTTGAATTGGTGGCATTCCTGAATGCATAAAATTGCTTTTACTTAATCCTTCATGCAGTGATTTCAACCGTCAAAGAAGATATCCATTCCAGTGATGTCCAAAGTATTTATTCCTTAGAAATTTCCTGTTGCGTTTCAGAAGTGTAGACATTTTCGTATCAGTATATGGTCGAACTGACTTATAGAGCCCTCGCTAGGGAAAACACTTTTCGTTTCCTTTCAGAGCCATCCATTTCAATCACTGATTCAAAATGTAGTTCTAACTTTCCATTCTGTAGATCTTCAAATGAAATTTTCAACTCTTTAAGTATTTAAAATATTTAAGGAAGGTATTAAAAGAGTATTTCATTTTAATTGAATTAAATTTTGTTTGAATTTCAAAATTTAAAGAGGTTCATTTGTACTTGAGTTTCATTTAAATATAATGATTTATACATACTTTGATTTTCTATTAAATTTTAATATATGCAATTCACTTTTCATTTATAATAACATATATTTCATGCAATAAAATAATTTAAAAAAATATTACAGACTTCAACAACAAATTTGTTACCTTTTGTCTCGGAAATAAAATTTTTACTGTAATTTTTGTAATGTTTCGTAGTTGTTAGTATTATATAATTCTCGTATATTTACTATCCTTATTATTGTCACATTATGTATTAATTTTAATGCAACTGTAAGTATATGTAAATACTTGCTTTCTATATTTTATAGCATATTTCATTGTAATTTATTTTTTAATATTTGTAATAGAGTGTTATATTTAACCAGCAAAATTTTTATAATATTTATTTTTTTTACTTTGATAAATTTTCTTTGATTTTTTTAAAATACTAAGGAATAGGCATTATAAGGAACAGGTCCATTCGTACTTGAGTTTCATTTAAGTATACATTTAAAGATTTTTAAAAGACTTTGCTTTCTATCAAACTTTAATATATGCGATTCATTTTCGTTTATAGTAACACATATCTCATGAAATAAATTTTTAAATTATTCCAGATTTCAAATACAAATTTGTTACATTTTACTTCGGAAATATTACATAAAGTTTGCACTTTATTGTTTGTAATGTTTAGTAGTTGTTAGTATAATTTGAATTCTCGTATTTTGCTATCTTAATTATTGTCGTATTATATATTAAGTCTAATGTAACTATAAGTACCTGTAAATACTCGCTTTCTATTTTTTATTAGTATAATTTATTGTAATGTGTTTTTTAATATTTGTAATACAGGGTTATATGTCACCAGAATTTTTTCTTATATTTTTTTTTTGATTTATAAATTTTCTTTCCCTTTTTAAATTATACTAAGGAATGGGCTAAGTACTAAGGAACAGGTCCGTTAGTACTTGAATTTTATTTAAGCATAAATTTAAATATTTTTAAAGTCTTTGCTTTCTTTCAGACTTTAATATATGCAATTCACTTTTCGTTTGTATCAACAAATATCTCATCAAAAAAATAATTTTAAAATTCTTACAGACTTCAACAACAAATTTGTTATATTTGGTTTCGGAAATATTAAATAAAGTTTTCACTTTAATGTTTGTAATGTTTAGAAGTTTTTTGTGTAATTTTAATTCTCTTATTTTGATTACCTTAATTATTGTCGCATTATGTATTAATTTTAATGTTACTGTAAGTTCCTGTAAATACTAGCTTTCGATTATTTAATAGTATAAATTATTGTAATGCATTTTTTAATATTTGTAATACAGTGTTATATTTAACCAGGATTTTTTTCTTTTTATAAAACTAAGGAACCGTGATTGTAAATAGCTTTATTTTATTTTATTCATGACTCCACCATAAAAATATTTCTGATTATGTATAACTCCCTCGAGTTAAGTAGCACACCATTAAGGACTCAAACATCTTTTACCATGGGGATACGACTAACAGTCAAGGAGCCTCAAACAACCAAGCTACTTGACTTCTCTTAAATGTTAATATTAAGTAGGTGCTATTGAAATGACATGTTATTTTAACAAAAACTATTTTTAATGGACTTTCTTGTTTTAATACTTGAATATATACCTTTTACAGATTCACGCTTTAGAAGTTTATAAGTTTCATTAGTTAAGAATAACAAAAATGCATGATATTTTGCAAATTTCTTTCAAATTTTTAGGCATTAATATTAATTATAAATATAATTGTAATAAATGTTAAAGTAATTTTTTAACGTTATGTAAATATATCCTATTTGAGATAGTGAAAGAATGAATATTTTGTTAAGATATTGTATAAATAAATAAAAATAAATGAGATATATATTTGTATTCATTAAGAAAGAAATTCGATATTAAGATACGATGTCACATAACTATAAACTGAAAAAAAAAATAGAAGTAATTACGCAATACAGAATGAACCGAAAACATTAAAAGGAAAAATGTAATGCACTAGAGATATTGTGTGTTGAGTTACTCAAATTATAAGATATTCTTATTTAAATAAAGATTTATTTATTGTAAAGCTTACTGTCTCATAATTTTTCATGAATAAAATCATTTATTATATTAAAATTACACTTAAAAGCCAAATATTTAAGATATTATTAGCTAAACACCATTTTTTGATTAAACAAATTTAATATCTTGAAGTTAGACTTATTTACTAATTTACCATTATTTTTATGCTTCAAGACCTTATAATTTGTCTCTATTCTTATTTTATGTTTTATATGAAGAAATAATAAAGCTTTAATTAGACATATAAATTTATTTGTTATATAATTTAATGTTATAAATAAATTATATAACAAATATATAATCTTAATATTTTAATTTTGTTAATGTTATAATGTTAATATTTTTGTAATTTATTTGTTGACATATAAATTTATTTATTAGACATATAAATTTATTCTTTACAATGTAAAATGTTTCATTTCCATGCGTTAGAACAGTACTTCCGCATGAAAGAAATTTTAAAATGGGCGGTTCATTTGATCAACTGGAAAAAGAATCAATCCATCTCCTCAAATAGTTTTATTTTTTAATATAAAATTGTGTATTTAGAACATTTTAATAATATTTATAACTATGGGTGTACAATAGATCAGGAAAAACAATTTTTTAAAAATAATATATTAGCAAGTGTTAAATAATGCCCATTTGTTCTGCTTGATATTTGAAAATGTATAAAACATTTTTAAAAATTTTTCTACCTAACATTTCCTAAAATTCCTGATATTTTTATAACTGAACCACTTAAAAAAGTTCTATTTGAAATTGTTATGATTAATTCTGGAATTAAAGGTCTTAATGTAAAAAGAGATCATAGCAATAAAATATTTACAACAAATATATGTAACGTTTATAGTGAACATCAAGATTTTACCACTATTTTATTAAGTTTCTGAAATAGTTTGATATTAACGGATTAGTGTAATAATTTTGAAAACCTTTCATTTTACTACGTTGATTCTTTGATCATTTCATTTTTATGTTTTTCCTTTGTTTATTGAATACATGATTATATGTACATTAAAATATGTTTGATCTAATAGTGACCTAAACTACATCAGTCACTACTACTTTTTAACTTGCGTATGCCGTAATACTTTCTTAACATAATTTTAAAATTTCTGAATTGAGTACAGTGTATATAATAATAATTATATTCCCTTCTATTTTACTTTCAGGTAAGGATGCTTTAGAAACAATATGAATGATTTGAAATTCAATGGTAAGGAATTTGTCTTTCTATTATCAATTAGCGAAATATTCTCTTCAGTGACACAAAGAAGATTACACAAAATAGTTACTATTTTAATTTTTCTCTTGATGTCTATAACTAATTTGGTTTTTCTAAATTGAAGTATAATTTATGTAGCAAAACTTTAAATGCATTTAAATTTTTTTTGTATACTTTTAAAAAATGACAGAATAACCCCCAAGTAATGATCAGTTCTCATATAAATGTAAAATGTCAACAAAGAAATTTTGATGTGACATATATATCCTAATCTAAGAGAGCACTTTCATATTTTATCAATTAAGTTTTAACTAAAAACAAATTTCATTCAAACTTAATTTTTTGAAATATATCATCTTATAGCTCAATCAATTTCTTAAGTCCAAATGATGTACACTAACATTAAAATATTCATAACAATAGCATTAAAATGTTCTAGATATATAATGTTTCTTTAATATTTTTATCAATTAACAGAGTATATCATACAAGAAAATAAAAAAAATATTAGTTGGTAAATTATTGCAAAAGTTGAAATATACATTTTGTATGAAGTACA
>CM063505.1:126250230-126260230 GCA_032207245.1 Pardosa pseudoannulata | reverse complement strand
TCGTAAATGTATTGTATGCCAATAATAACTGAGCAAGGTTCCCATTTTTGTTGTCTCTTCATGGGGAGAAAAATGGTCGTAAATGTATTGTACGCCAATAATAACTGATCAAGGTTTTGATTTGTGCTGTCTCTTCATGGGGAGGAAAATGGTCCTAAATATATTGTACTCCAATAATAACTGCTCAAGGTTTTCATTTGTGTTGTCTCTTCATGGGAAGAAAAATGGTCGTAAATGTATTGTACTCAATAATAGTTGCTTAATGTTTTCATTTGTGCTATTTCTTCATGGGGAGGAAATAGGTCCTAAACATATTGTACTAATAATCAAGGTTTTATTTGTGCTGTCTCTTCATAGGAAAATGGTCTAAATATATTGTAGAATAATAATGATCAATTCATTGTGTTGTCTCTTCAAAAATAGTTAAAGTATTTAAATAATAAGATCAAGGCTTTCATTTGTGTGTTTCTTCAAAAAAGTCTTAAATAATGAGATAATAAACTGATCAAGGCTGATTTGTGTTGTAAAAAAAATCAAATGTATTGTAACAAATAATATAAGGTTTTCATTGTGATTCCTTCATGTAAAGGTTAATATGTATAATAAATAATTTCATTTGTGTATAAGTGATCTTTATAAAATAAAATTCCTTTTTCAAAATAAGGTACATGTACACGCAGCTATGTAAAGAATACTAATAATGAAGACAAGTGCTCCTGCATTAAAAAAATGCAACAAGAATTACTTATTAATTTATATAAAGTTGAACTGAAATACATAAAGATATTTAAAATTTGTAATAAAGTAATATCCATATTTAATAATTACTTTTAACCTTTTTCAAAATAAGGTCTTCTTAACAAGTAGTCTTAATTTCAAATACAATATATGAGAAAATGATTGTGTTAAATGGTTAAAATGAATCATTTCATTCATTTTAATAGGTTATGTAATTATTCGTTGTGTGAATTTCAGTTTTCTTAGAAACTACACAATAATCTCTTCAGTTATCATAATAAATCACATTGATCCTACATTAAAAATCTGTTCAAATAATATTGCAGTACTCTCCTTTAACACAAATGCTGTCTTTATTTTATTTATTAAATTGGATAAATAGCAAAATATAAAATAAAATTTAGTGAATATATCTTACAAACTTCATGTAATTTAAATAATTAGCATATATTTTTTTTACTCTCATCATTTACAAAATTTTCCTGACGTCAGAAGAGCGTTTAAATTTCTGTTCTGAAAATTCAAGTAGATAAATGTATTTAAACTATTTTGCAGTCTCGACTCCCTTCATGTTGCTACCACTATTACTTACTTTATCATTCAAGACTTTTTTCATACACACGCGCACATTATATATATATATATATATATATATATATATATATAATATATATATATATATATATATATATATATATATATATATATATATATATATATATATATATATATATATATATATATATATATATATATATATATATATATATATATATATATATATATATATATATATATATATATATATATATATATATATATATATATATATATATATATATATATATATATATATATATATATATATATATATATATATATATATATATATATATATATATATATATATATATATATATATATATATATATATATATATATATATATATATATATATATATATATATATATATATATATATATATATATATATATATATATATATATATATATATATATATATATATATATATATATATATATATATATATATATATATATATATATATATATATATATATACATATATATATATATATATATATATATATATATATATATATATATATATATATATATATATATATATATATATATATATATATATATATATATATATATATATATATATATATATATATATATATATATATATATATATATATATATATATATATATATATATAATATATATATATATATATATATATATATATATATATATATATATATATATATATATATATATATATATATATATATGCAGATATAGGACAAAATAATATTAACACCCATTTTAAAATAAGTCAACATTCGACCGTTTAATAAACATCTGCCTCGTATCGCAATAGTGTACCCTCTAGTAGAGGAGAAAGGGAATGTATCAGTGAAGTATTTCGCGGTATGAAAGTTGGATGAGAAAATTATGTTTCCAGCAAGGAGTGAGCATGTCCAACCTCTGTGGCGTGAGTAGAGGCATGAAAATTGGAGCTCGCCTCGCTGGAGAGTCCATATCCACATCAGCCAAGTTTGTGGGTGTTTCAAGAACTACTGTGTTACGCGTTAAGGCAGTCCGCACACAACTGAGTAAATTATCTTCTGCGAAGCTCAAAAATGGGCAAATTTGAAGGACCGAAATAGAAGGATATTGAAGGGGATAGTCGCCTGAAATCTCAAGACTACACTGCCGCAGATAACGTCAGGGATGAATACCCACCTCCTCGTATCCATGTAAAGTATTCAAGGAGAGTTGCATGCTGCGAACATCTTTAATTATATAATTTTATTTATTTGAACACAATATTTATTTCTTTTGAATGAAAACTATTTTTGTATTTTTGGTGTTAAATAATTAGGTTTGATAAATTTAATATACATTAGAACTGTGTATGCCAGTTAGTGTAGAAGGCAAAATAAAGTACATCACTCACTGATGCTGGTCATGGATCTAACTTTTACATTTTTACATAATAAGATTTTGAATGAGCTCTATATATTTGCCAAAAAATATAACATGTTTTAATTAGATCAAGCAGCATTAAAACGAAAAGACTTTGGTAAAGTTTCATATAACTTATAACTTTCTTTCGTGAGAAAAGTTTCCCTGGAGAAGGTTATGAAACATCTTTAATTTTATTAATTGATTATAGAATCTTCCTATTTTTTAAAATAGTTATGTAACTAAACAGAAATTTTTGCTTGTAATATGTTCCCAAGCTTTTCTTTTTACGTTAATAGCAACATTAAATAGTTAGAAAAAATATTTTGTAACTGTTTTTCTTGTAGTAAGATCGATTAAAATGGAAAGCATGAAAGAAATTGCACAAAAAAGAAGTGGCGTATTTTTCTTATTGAATATTCTTTCTTACTAACTCAGGTCGAAAATCAAATTATTTACATATATCTTGGTGTTAAAGACTTAACGAAAAGAAAATCGAATTTATTACAAAGTAATTGCTGTTTTCTAATTAATAAAACTTTCACAAAACATATGAGTTCTGAATAAAGTATTTTTTATAATTAAAGTAATCAATTACCTAATAATCGAATAATACCGAATGTAACACAAAATCCTTATTTTGGATAACAAAACATTTTAAGTGTTTGTTTGTATCAATAAGGAATTTCATTGCTTCTTTCCGGTTACAGAAAACAGCTGTTTTCATTCGTGTAAATAATAACTTATACGGATATTTTAGATATAAGTTTCTTGGAGAAGGTACAACTTTACCCGTGAAAAGGAGATATTAGGAAATGTAGATTCTTGCCCAGTATGGGACAGTTTACGGCATTATATTTAGTGGGATACAAGTCGGTTTACATTGGTGGTCATTTTATTCAGTCGAGGTTTCAATGTATGATAAAGAGAAATTTGCATCATTGTTTAGAGAATGGTAGCAGTAATTATACATAAAAAGGTTAGCTGATGTTGGTTACATATCAATAACTTAATATAGACACATTTCCATGACTGGAAAATGGAGATAAGTTCTCCCATCAACATTATATCACTTTAGGTTCAAATTCCTAAAACCTACCTTTATTTCATGTGTATAATGCAACAAATGTCATGCAATAATGGCAAGGTCATTGTATTTTTTAGCTTGATTAACACTTTCGTTCCCATAATAGAACCTGAAAGTTAAGAACCTTCTGATTAATGTCCGTCTCCCCTCGAGGCGTGACTATGGGTAATGCTGATGGAGGTGAAAAGAGGACTAACAGTAAACATCCGATGTTTGCAGGTGTTTTAGTCTGAAGTTTTTACAACACGTTGAAAAACATTACTTGTTGCTCGTTAAAGTGAAACATTTCATGGCTATTCAATTTCAATTTTGAACTTGTTTACTTAGATTGACAGGTTAAAAAAAAGACATGGGTAATGAAGACATGAAAACTTTGGGCTATTGGTCTGGGAACTGGAGGACATTCGGAATTCTAGTGTGTAGGTCTTAAAAAGTTTAGAAAAACTCATAGATCATGGAATCTTAATGATGTTGTAGATAGGTATGGTAAACCCGAGATTCTGGAAGTGAGAGCACCAATTCCCGGACGTATGTAATATATATATGTGACGTCCACATGTACAAAATTTACTATTTACTGTTCTGCTAGAGAAATAAAATCTCAGAATAACTCTGGTCATAGCATTAAAAACCCATTAAAATTGTTGCAAGTAAGATACTATGCGGATCTTACTTAAATCTTCTCCAACAATTATTCTAAATATAAAGTCATTTTAAGATAACTCTAAAATTGAATAATGATGCAATAATAATCGATTACTGCTTCTATCTCCATAACAGGTAGTAATTTGATATTCAACGATTTTTTGAATTATCTATACCGATCCTCTACTATTGAAAAATCCAATTGTACCAAAATACCTATCGACATTTTGTATCTATATTGAACAAGTAATGATAAATCTTGCTCTCAATTTAAATTTTAGTTTTTTACGGAGAAATCTCAGTTTTTTTTTCATTTGTGGAATCAAATTGTTCTGATGTTCGAAGGCGATAAAATATTGCTTCATGCTCCAAAGATAGATATCCGATGTTCAATTGCCGAGTTGGGCAAGTTTAACTCAACCTTTCATTCCTTCAGTGGGTATACAAATTGAGGACCAGACAGTTTTAAGAACTAAAATCTGAGGGGGTTCCGTGTAAGGTGGGATATATAACCGGAACTTAAAATTCGAACCCCAAGTTCATTGGTCTCGAAAAAGGAGACTAGCCACACCAGATAGGCTGTGTGGCCGAGAAGTTTAGTTAAATAAAATCTTTCTAAATGCTGTACAGAGTCATATGAAACTTTCATTTTTTGGAAAAAAGACTTTACTCCCAAAGAAAGAATGCGTCAGCTACCGCTATAGAAGAGTCCGTGGTACCGGGAAATAAATCTGTTACGTCAGTCTTAATACAAATTCAACAGAAAATGTTTTTTCTTCACATTTCTAGAGTATTTGCTTACAGAAAAATATCGACGGTTGTTTACAATGACTCTTGACATTTTGACAAATGACCAGTTTCTCATCGATGTGCAGACTTGTCTGTCCATTCTCCAAAGCGGGGTTTTACGTACAAATGGCGAATGCTTGCAAATTCAAAATGGAAAATGTATCACAATATACATACAGTAGAACTAATCTAAGAAGTTTGACTGTTAAGATGTCTTTTATCTGTGTTCACATATTTTCATATATCTCTGTAGCAGTAAACTGTCTACATTTAAGATATTTTACTTTGAAACTTCTGCTTAAGAAGCTTTATTTTTTTACACTTTTGATTTGCCTATAAATCTTCCCCCCCCCAAAAAAACAAAGATATAAAAGGTATATTTTTGAAGAATTGATTATAATAGAGAATAACAAAAATTCTTTCTTTTACGAAAATGCTTGTTAAAATTAAGGAAGTTTTGACACTCTACATGTTAGGAACGATACGTATATCCTAATGTAACCGCAGTAAATTTGATTTTCCTCATTCACCACACTCTACAAAAATAGGTTATCCAATAAATCGATTTTAAAATTAAAGTGCATAGTACAAAATATAATATTTAGGTAAATTAATAAAGCTGTACCACTCTCTTTCTTTCTTTAGTCTATATCTATATGTAATGTTTTCCCCAATGTTAAAACGATTTGATTTTTTGGGGGGTAGGTTTAGGTTAACATTGTTGATGTCTACAACAGTTAATTATACATACAATAAATATTATAAAATTATTTGTAAATTGCAAAATAGCATTACATAGGACAAAAATTGATATTTTAAAAGATGAATAAATGATAAAATTTTGATTCAATCAATTCTATACTACAACTCTCTGTTTTCTCCTTTGAATAGTTTTGATCTCTTAGTCCCACGGAAAACTTTTAAACTGGTTCCTATTATATATATGACACAGACGAGTGGTTAAGGTATGGAAGATCTTTGGTCTTATATTTTGCCACGACAACCGTAGATGATGTTATAAGCCCGAGTTCAAGCTCAGAACTGTCTCTTTTGGAGTTGTTACCAAAGTAAATTCCTGTGTTTACTTCCTCGTGAGCTTTTTACTCTGCACAGTTCCATTCCAGGGCTCCTATTTTATTACTGTCAATTAGTTCTAACTATTTTTAATTTTAACTCACTACATTCATCTAAAACCCCCATTTTTAACCCTGACATATATATATATATATATATATATATATATATATATATATATATATATATATATATATATATATATATATATATATATATATATATATATATATATATATATATATATATATATATATATAATAGACAATTATTTTATTTCTGAGGTATGGAGTAATAATTCAGTAATAATACTTTTATTTTATAAATATAATAAAAAATTATTGAATGTATTTCATATTGTATGAGATATTTTACAATTTCAGATGTACTATACATTGTTTACTCAGCAAATGTATAAGTGTGTATATTTTTACACGGAACAACTATTTTTCCAAGATTGTTTCCTAGAAAAGATTAGATGTAGAAAGAATGGATAATTCTGCCTGGATATGCAACCCTCTGTAGTGTTTCTCAATTAATACTCACAATAAATTTATCGGCATGAGGTAATTGGAGCGAATAAACGGATAACATTATTTTTTCCGTTTCAAAAATTTCTTCCCCGTATCGAATGATGCCGAGTTGACTGATGCGTAATCCGATTATTTCCACTTTAATCTTTTGTGTCGAGCGATATTTGATAATAAAAGTATGTGAAGTCGATTGGGATCTGTTTGCTCACAAAGAAATCCCTTTTGTTATAAATCCTTACACAGTTCACTTTGCGGTTTAAAGAAATTTATGAATTTTTATTATGTTTATCAGGCTGAAGATGTAATCTTAGAAGTTATAAGCTGTTAAAAATTTAAAATACATTCAGGAGTGATATCACTGTTATAATGCAAATATATTCTATTCGCAAAAGAATACATATTAAAAATTATCGTTCCTGTTGGATTGTGAACAAAAGTTGGAAAAATTCCTAGGAATATATATATATTTTGTATACCTATTGTTTTTACGATATATTGAAATAAAAGAATAAGCTTAAGGGATTTGCTTATCATACTACCTAAAACTGCATGGATGTAATTCTTTAGATTATATGGTACAATTTCTCACTTTTCTAAAATGAGGATTAAATTAGAGTAAATGAATAAGAAAATAATGAAATTTCCTATTGCTTTTTTTTTCATTTTACATTTCTCAAGTATTTTTTATGCAAGTTAGAAAAATTCAAAAAATTATATATTTTTTTTAATTTGTATACATATTGTTTTTACTATGTATTGACATAAAAGAATAATCTTAAGCGATTTGCTTATCATATTATCTAAACCTTCATGTATGTAATTCTTCAGCGGATATGATGCAATTTCTCAATTTTCTAAAATGAGGATTAAATGAGAGTAAATGAATAAGAAAATAATGAAATTGCATATCGCTTTTTTTCATTTTACATTTCTCAAGTACTTCTCAAGCAAGTTAGAAAAATTCCAAGGATTATATATTTATTTATTTGAATACGTATTGTTTTTACTATGTATTGACATAAAAGAACAATTTTAAGGGATTTGCTTATCATTCTACCTTAACCTGCCTGGATGTAATTCTTCAGCGGATGGGATACAATTTCTCAATTTTCTAAAATGAGGATTAAATGAGAGTAAATAAATAAGATAATAATGAAATTAAATATCCCCTTTTTTTTCATTTTACATTTCTCAAGTATTTCTCAAACATGTCAGAAAAATGCCACGAAATATATATATATATTTTTAATTGTATACGTATTGTGTTTACTATGTATTGACATTGAAGAATAATTTTAAGTAATTTGCTTATCATACTACCTAAACCTGCATGGATGTAATTATTCAGCGGATGTGATACAATTTCTTTATTTTCTAAAATGAGGATTAAATGAGAGTAAATGAATAGGAAAATAATGAAATTGCATATTGCTTTTTTTTATTTTACATATCTCAAGTATTTCTCAAGCAAGTTAGAAAAATTCCTTACTACTTAAAATTGCATGGATGCGATTCTTCAGCGGGTATGATACAATTTCTCAATTTTCTAAAATGAGGATTAAACGAGAGTAAATGATTAATAAACTACGAAATTACATATCCATTTTTTTTCATTTTATATTTCTCACGTATGTACTCCTAAAAAGTTTTACTAATTTACTTTGATTTTAAGTTTTAACTAAGAACTTCAGCATGAACTAATTATATATTAATTAAGTTATCATATACTTTTCATAGAGTGTAAAACTGACATTAAAAGGAAATTAAATAAACTTAAATATTTATTGATTCATAGAATTGTGTTTTGTATACTCAAATTCATTGAACTGTGGTTTAATCTGAAGATCTGACTGGACATAGTAACTTTTAGATTGAATCTTTTTATTATAAAAGCATTTTATTTGGTTTATCAGAAAATAAAAAGTCGATTATTTTACAGTGAATTTAAGAGGTTTTTTATACCTTTGTAGCTTAAGACTTATTTCGGTGCCAACATTTCAAATAGTATATTTTTATAAAGATCATTAAATATATACTAAATTAAAAAAAATAAAAGATCGCTAATCCAAAAAAAAAATCATTTAAAATATTGCATTAGAAAGTAAATATTAATATGAAATTAAATATAAAGATAACTTCCTTTTGATAACGTAAAATTTAAGATGTATGTGTCATTTTTAATTTTAAAAAATGACAGAAAATTAGAAATTAAAAACCTGTATTGCATTTAGCGTGCTATAAAATAAAGTATATCGCTCGTATAAAATATATAAAATATATCACTTGTATGCAATTGTGATTCCCGGAAAGATAATTATATTTAGATTCAATTTGAAATAAAAACTATTTTATTTTTTTAAAAATCTCAAAAATTATTTTACGTTTACGTTGATTTATATTATTTTCCCTTGTCCTACATGTTTTGTCATTTATTTTTAAATTATTACTTTCTATTATAAAACTCAATAATACTTTTGGAAATACACCTTTTTGAATAGTGTTAATCTAATGATAGGAAAGAATTTTATTTTATATTGAATGAAACTTAAAAATTGCAATATCTGCTCTTCACCATTAAACTGGAGTGTAAAGAAGACTTTTTATTGCCAAAGGTAATTCTCCCTTAAATGGTTTACATACTGAATATTAGTAACAGTGATCATGCTTGTCAGTGTACGATTTTTTAAGAGAAATTGAGTTTAAAATATTTATGATTTTTATTTTCTTCAAATGCATTGATATTACGATATGTAACACAGCAAATAATTTCCTAAGACAAACTGTATTATAAACTGCATATAAATAACTATACTCATTTAATAATTTTTACAAAAAATTTATATCAAAAAGTTTTAACGTATTAATATAGAAGTGTTTCTGAATCTGATATTACTCCCAACTTTCTTTTGATATTATGTACATTATATGTACAAACTATCCATTTATACAGTAAATCTTTAACATATGGATACTTTTCTAATAATTTAAATAAAAATACGGTTCTAGACAAGTCTTAAATATAATACATATACCATAAAGTTAAAAGGAAGAATTTAAGTTGTACTCTATATGATAGCTAATTAATGCTCTGTCTTATGCCAAAAACAACATAAAGAATTAAAAAATTGAAATTTA
>CM063505.1:126210230-126237730 GCA_032207245.1 Pardosa pseudoannulata | reverse complement strand
GTGAAATACATATTCAACATGTCACATATCATATCATATTACATACACACTTTATTTAGATAAAAAATTGGAACATGAGATAGATACCAGAAATATTGAATAGAAATATCTATAATGTTAGAAACTTATTTTTCACATTAAAAATATAACATAATGGGAGTTTTTTTTTAATAAATATTAGAAATAAGTTACATAAAAATCAGTTATAATGTATATCTCTTGTCTAATGATATAAAGATATTTTATCATTAGACAAGAGTGTATTATTTAAGATTGATTGTATGTCTTACTAAGATTTTAATTTATAGTTTTTTCATTATTTAATATCTGTATTATTGATTTTTTTTGACATGAAATAGATATTTAAAATAATGAATAGAAATGACTATATTATTAGAAACTTATTTTCTCACATTAAAAAACGGTTTATATAATGGGAGTTCTTTAAATAAATATTAGAAATAAGTAAAATAAAATTGCTTTATGAAAGACATTTTATTATAAAACAACTGTATTATTTAAGCTTAATTTCATGTCTTGTTAAGAATTTAATTTATATTTATTTCAATATTTAATATCTGTATTATTGATTTATTTCGTGTAATTATTTTTTTAATTTATAAAAATAATAGTTACAATTTGTTTCATTACTAAATCTACAGTTGAACACATCTATTATAAAATGAGATTATATAATGAGATTAATATGGAGAGAGGTAATATATCTAAATAATCTACAATTCTAGGCCTTTGTACTATTCTTCATATTTATAAAACTTTTTAGCTAATGCAATACATTTGATAAAAGAGAAGAAACAGTTAAAGTAACAAATATTGAGACAGGTATAATTAATTTTATAGTCAAATGTTTAAGTTTTAATTCAAACATATAGTTTCCATTGTATATGACTTTTGTACCTTATGTTGTCTATATGTTTTGAACTAAAATATTGATTTAAAATTCGTATCATGTCTAAATACATATTTAAACATGTTTATTATAAAATGAAATGAGATCCTCTTATGATTTAAAATGAATTTAGAGGTAAAATATTTCAATGCATAAAATATACATTCCTCTTACATACATTTTTGTCTGCGTTACTCTAAAAAAATCCAAGACTGAATTTAAAATATCTGATATGTAAACCGACTTACGTTGCATTTTCTTTTAATTTTTTTCAACTGAAATGTAAGCATTTTCTCAGACCTCGAGAGCATCTGATTTTATTTGCACTTGAAATAAAATCAGATGCTCGGGAGTTCTAACCTACGGGTAAATTCTTACGTGGGAGGATATAAAAATTTACCCTTTACATAAAATTCAATTTGAAATTTACATTAGAATTGATGCCTTACAAATCATTTCCTTCATTTGTTGGGTATGAGAGAAAATTTAATGTGTTTTTCTACCTAAAATAATTATATAGCAAATAGTTTCATTTAATAAAAATATTAGATTTATCATAATGAGGAATCCATTGACTGACAGTATAAGGTGTATATGTTAAAATTACTACTTTAACGTTATATTAGTAGTTAAATTAGTAAATTTAAAAGTTCTATAATTTCAGTCCATTATATAAAAGAGAACAGAATAATTTTAGTGATTAACAACAGTACTAAAGCAATTCTATTTACTGTAATTTCGCACGTATAGTCCTCACACCATCGTATAGTCCATGGACGCGATTTTTGATTTAAGAAAATTCATTAATCATCAGATAGTCAGAACCACTAGATAATCCGCAGACTATACGTGTAGAAATATGTAGTTTCGTATGACAATATTAAATCATTTTAAGAATAAAAACCGAAGAACAGTAGAGTGCCGATCAGTCTGGATTAGATTCAATTAATTCCACCTTTAAAATTTGCCATAGCCTCGGAGACGAATTTTAACTGAAGAAACGGAGCGACCTACATTTGTCTGTTCGAGAACCCAGCTATGTAAATCTTCTTCTAATGCAGGCCATTGTATTTTTCCTCGACGATTTGATCACTTTCTTCTCATATTTTTAATGTTTCATTTTGCTTGCGCCAATTTCTTATTGTTTTCTTGTCAACCTTCTGAATTACTTTCGACTTGAATTCCGCAGTAAAACTGCAACGATGTTTTAAAGACATAATGAATGACCAATATTTCCGCAAATCAAAACTTTGAAAACAAAACACTCTATTACGAGTGGTCCTCGTGGTGAAATGACCTTTGACCCTCAACCCATTCACTCAGTGTTATCAATCGGTGCTGTAAATAGTGACTATCGATATTGTCCCGTAGTCAAGGACACAATTTAAGATTGTGCTACTTCCTACAGTTGATTCATTTTTCTTTATGGGTTGTATATTTTATGGTTTATTACCGATACGATACGATGTTTCCTTGGCATATCGTGAGGTGCTTTTGTTTATATTTGATCATCGGACGTTTTCGTGATGTGCTTGCCCCTCCCCCTTCTTCCGATTTGGATGATTTGAGCAATGACAACTAGCAGGTAGTCCGCACTGGCAGATATTCCGTGGCTGAAGAATTTTGCTTTTTAAACACAGATAATCTGCGGACTTTAAGGGCGATCATATTTTTCCTTTTCCTTGCCCTAAATTCTTACTGTTTTCTCTTTGAACTCAATGTCGATGTTCTGAATTACTTTCAGCTTTAAATCAGCAGTAAAACTTGTACGGTGTTTTAAAGACATACTGAATGACCAATATTACGTCAAATCAAAACTTTGAAAACAAAACACTCTGTTACTAGTGATCCCTGGTGGTAAAATGACCTTCGACCCTCAACCGGCAATCTTGAACGGCAATGTTCGGTGTTATCCATCGGAGCTGTAAATAGTGACCATCGATATTTTCCCGTACTCCAGGACACAATTTAAAAATGCGCTACTTCTACTACTGATTCATTCTTCTCTATGGGTTGAAATTTTTTCATGGTTTATTACTGATACGATGTTTTCTTGGCATCTCGTGAGTCTTACTTTTGTTTACATTTGATCATCGGCCGTTAGCACGACGTGTTTTTCCTCTTTCTTCCGATTTCGATAAATTAACCAGCAGAGAGTCCGACCTTCTGAATTGCTTGAAATCAGCAGTAAAACTTCGACGATGTTTTAAAGACATACTGAATGACCAATATTACGTCAAATCAAAACTTTGAAAACAAAACACTCTGTTACGAGTGATCTTGGTGGTAAAATGACCTTCGACCCTCAACCGGCAATCTTCGGTGTTGTCAATCGGAGCTGTAAATAGTGACCACCGATAATTTCCCGTACTCCAGGAAACAATTTAAAAATGCGCTATTTACCACTACTGATTCGTTCTTCTTTATGGGTTGTGATTTTTTCATGGTTTATTACTGATCGATGTTTTCTTTTCATCTCGTGAGTCTTACTTTTGTTTACATTTGATCATGGGCCGTTAGCGCGACGTGTTTTTCCCCTTTCTTCCGATTCGGATAAATTAACCAGCAGAGAGTCCGACTTTGTGAATTTCTTGAAATCAGCAGTAAAACTTCGATATTTTAAAGACATAATGAATGACGAATATTACCGAAAATCAAAACTTTGAAAACAAAACACTCTGTTACGAGAGATCCTCGTGGTAAAATGACCTTCGACAGTCAACCGCCAATCTTGAACGGCAATCTCTGGTGTTGTCCATCGGAGCTGTAAATAGTGACCATCGATATTTTCCCGTACTCCAGGACATAATTTAAAATTTCGCTACTTACCACTACTGATTCGTTCTTTTCTATGGGTTGTAATTTTTTCATGGTTTATTACTGATATGATGCTTTCTTGGCATCTCGTGAGTCTTACGTTTGTTTATATTTGATCATCAGCCGTTAGCGCGACGTGTTTTTCCCGCTTTCTTTTTGATGATTTTGATGATTCTTAACAACCAGCAGATAGTCTGCGGCTGAAAAAATATGTTTTTTAAACTCAGATAGTCCACAGTGTAACTTTCGAAATTACGGTAATATATTTTTATCTAATTTATGATAAGTTATAGATGATGAGGAGGTAAATCTGAAAATAAAGACCTAAGAATGTTTAAAGCATTATTTTACTTTAAATCCCTCTTATTTCATAAAATTTCTTTTCTTCCGTTGTGAAACCTAAATTTTTATTATGTGTTTAATATATTAAATAAATATTGATATATTTGTTAGTAATTTATATTCCATACTTCATTATTGTTCTAATGTAAATACTCTGTACAAGATCTATGGGTATTTCTTACGTAGGAGTATATAAAATTTTTACCTTTAAACAATTTAATTTTAGAGTTAAGACGTAAGTGATACATTAAGAATCAGTTAATATAACTACTGTATAGAAGAGAAAATTTAAATAATTTACTAAGATGATTAAATTACGAATAATTTGCTTTATTAGCTTAAGAACAGAATATTTGTCTTAAAATATATGGGGAAAGTTTTAAAATAGTTTCCAAACTAAAATAAGACTTAATTATTGTTTAAAGTTATGTTAATTTTATGAATCGTAATTCATTTTGTAAAAATATACTTTTAATATATATTCCTGAAGAGTAAATGTATAATTTAACATTTAAATAAATATTAAACAATGTTTAAGTAGCTAGATGATATTTCATTTAATTATATATTATTATATTTGCTGAGACAAAACTAAAAAAAAATTTAGTTAAATCCTTGAAATATGACAGTATTTGTAAGTATATGCAAATGGGTTTAAATCTTTTGATGATATTTAATTTGTTACTTCTGTATTGAGTATTTCATAGGTACCATCTTATTTCTGCAAATTTCGTTCATTAAGTTATTACTTCAATAATGCAATGGCTCATTAATGTAACTGAACATAAATGCTTACTTTGGAGAATGCAAAAAAAATCAGTTTAGTTTAAATTGGGTTTTAGAGCTAAAAATTTAATAATACCTAAAAAATACAGAATTATTTGCTTTAAGAAATGTATCGTTTTTTATCCTAATGTAATTATATAAATAATTAACATTTTTGTTTAAAAATACTGTATTTATCCCATGAACAGAAATATTTCACAAATATTTGAGGAAATTTGATATAAAAAAATCTAAAAAACAAAAAATTATGTTAAATTAGATATTTTTATGATTTGTAATTAATTATATAAGTCTAAAAATTACGCTTTTAATATTATTACAGAAAAATAACTACGCAATACTATGCAATATTTTTATTTTATAATAGGTTATTATAAAGTTAATAAATTAACAAATATAATCAAATAATTTGAATATTATTATATTAATTTCGTCTTTCAATTATCTCTTATGTTATAAAATACTTCTTTTTCTTTTGGGGAAATATAATATTTTACATATATGATGAATACATTTAATTGTACAATATTTTTCTATATTTCTCTAAACCATGTTAATTAGTTTACTGCTAGAAAAAAAGTAAATGCTCTGTAAATCTAAGTTATACGAAATTTTTACATCCTTTTAAACCAAATAGAGTTTTAAAGATAAAAGTTGGATAATACCTTACATTGAGAAAATAATAATCTATTTTAAAGAAAGTTTATAATTTTTTCAAGCAAGGTAATTACATATCTAATAATTTCTTAAATTTAAAAGTAGTGGAGTCATTAACAATAGAATATCTCGAATTAGAAATGAAATCTATTAAAATATTTTTTAAAATAATTTAAATATTCTTCAGGAATAAAAATAACATCACTATAAATGTAATGCAGTTCATGAAATTAAGTATCATAAAAGAAATATTTGAATTTAAAAGCTATGTAATACGATGTAGTATTTTTATATTTATTTTAAGCCGTTTTCCTCTTTTTTTGGAGAAGACAACTTAAAATTGTAATAAAACCATATAATATTGCTGGTATTAGTTTTCGCATTGAATTCTTCTACATTTTTTAATGTTAGGATATATTTTAGAGTTTCAAAGATAAATTTGATGTTTTTGACGATTTTATTTTTTTTTAATTCTAGGTTCAATATATATGAGAAGAGAGAATTGTGCATTTAGAGCCGCGAGTCAGCAATGACCACGATCTGTTGTAGGTTCGGGGCTAGAGCCGGCTTAAGATTCGCCATGTTCGTTAAAGGTGACTGAGGCACTCAAAATATGTCCTCCAAAATGCCCTCTAAGTTCTCAAACTATACCTCTAAGTGTGGTAGTCCAAGCCTGGGGTTATTCTGCTTGGCCGTTGCTTCTAAATTACGAGGACCCATCTGGTGTAATGTTACTCGAGTCCATAGCATACCTTAAACTACGCATGCTACCCAGGTGGTGCGAAATGGGTAACAGCTCTGTATTCTTGTATAGGCATATTGTACCTATATTACCAGCTGAGTTAGGAAAAAACTGTGCATTTCAGTATTTTATCCAAATATCAATTTAAGATATCAATGTAAATGTGAGTGATATATAATAATCACAGAGTTAACTGCCATGTAAGAATATTTAATATATTATCCAACCAAAGATAAATACACAATTACTGTTTTATTTATTTGAAATAGTGGTTTTATCGTAATAAAAAAGTATGTCTGGAAATGTAGTTGAAATAAATTAAAATAAAATCTAAATTGCTCAAAAATTTTCAGGTGTTAATTTTAATACATTCCTTGAAGAGAACTTACATATTGAATAAAAGCAAGAACTATTCTATGCATATTTTATTTCTCATAAAATCTCTCTTCGTTTTTTTAAGTTTAAACAAATTCATTTTAGGGCTTTAAAGTCGGATATATTAATAAGACACATTGGTCAAATCCTCAAACTTTTGTCTTGAAAGCAATCCACCTTTTAAAATTACTACAAGAAAATTTCTTCTATTTGGATTGGGATGTTTCACGCTTTATACAGTATTGTTACATGTTTTTTCAATATTTTGTATTTTAATTCATTTTATCTAAACATTTTTTATTGTAGCATTATTACTTACAGTTACACTTTCCTTACCAAATTTCCTCTTTCCGTAAAAGCACGTCTGAAGGCTTCAAGTTATGCAGTCTAGTATATATCCTAGAAATTTAATGCAGTGGAAAATAACTTAAACCTAAATAAATGTTTCTTTCATGTGTTATCTTTGACAAATGAGTCAATATATTAATAATTATGTTTTAAAAATAAACAAGATGAGTGCACGGATAATTTTTTGTTTATAATTTTTTGTTTCTTACTTTTTTTTTCAAATGTATTAAGAAAAGCAGTTTTCTTTTTTATCTGCAAATCTTTTTCACATGTTAATTGCTATTTTAATGTAAATACTTTGTACCTCTAACCTGTAAGAAATATCTTACGAGGATATGTATTAAACATTTTGCGTTTAGATGAAATTCGGTTTTAAAGTTAAAACCTTTCTTTGATACCTTAACAATCCCAGTATAATACTGACGTAGATTAGAGAAAACTCAATATATTTTCCATGAAATATTATAAGAATTAATTTACATTTATTGAAGTGAAAATTAGAAACTAACTTAATTGAAAATATTAAAATATTGATGATTATAGCATTGTATTCAAATCCCTCTTTTTTATTAAAATATAAAACAATAATTTTTATTGCTTTGAAATTTGATGTTAAATATTTTCTGAGATATTAATGTGTTATCACATTTTAACACTTGTTAAGTAAACAGGGTTTGAAATTTTTGTAATTCATATTCATACAATTGGTATTAAAGTATATTAAAATACCATACAATTATTATATTGATATAAACATTTAATAAAAATTTAAACTAATAATAAGACAACAATAAAACTCCATATGTATACAGATTTTAGTAATTTTAGAAAACAGCGAAATAAAAATACTTTTCAAATTGTTAAGTCTTAGACGGCAATGCTTAAATTAAGGATATGTTTCAACTATTTTACTTCCCTTTGTCTTAATCCAATATGTTTTTAAACGAAAAATATTCTATGAATATTGTAAGAATTACTTTTTATTTATTTATCTGAAAATTAGAAACTTGCTCAATAAAAAATCTTAAAATATCACTATTTATGGTATTTTACTCGAATTCCTCTTATTTTATAGAATATAAAACAATAATTTTTACGCTTTGAAAATTGATGTTGAATATTTTATATAAGATATTTATATGTTATCACATTGTAACCAGTGTTAAGTGAACATGGTTTTGAATATTTGTAACTCATTTTCATACAATTGGCAATAAAATATATTAAAATATTATACAATTATCATATTAATATAAACATTTAATAAAATTTTAAACAAATAATAAGATTACAATAAAATTACATATGTATTCATATTTTGCTAATTTTAGAAAACAACTAAAGACAGATACTTTTTAAATTGAATAGTCGTAGATGGAAATGTCTAAATTAAGGTCATTTTTGATTTAAATGTTTTACGTTTCAAAACTAGATATAATTAATAAACGAATTTATTTAAATCTTTAGTCGTGTTTTAATTTTTTTACTTCCCTTTTCCTTAATACAACATGTTTTTAATCGATAAACATTATATGAATATTATAATAATTACTTTACATTTACTGAATTGAAAATTAGAAACTAGGTATCTTAAAAATCTTAAAATGTTGCCATTTATAACATTTTACTCAAATTCCTCTTCTTTTAATAAAATATAAAACAATAATTTTTATCTCTTTAAAATTTGATGTTAAACATTTTCTCAGATACTTATGTGTTATCACATTTTAACACGTGTGAAGTGAACAACAGGGTTTTGAATTTTTGTAATTGATATTCATACAATAGGCAATAAACTATATTAAAAAATTATACAATTATCATAATATAAACATTTAATAAAAATTTAACCTAGTAATAAGACTACAATAAAATTCCATTTGTATACAGATTTTAATAACTTATAGTAGTATAAAGAATTGTCTAAATTAAGGTCATTTTTGATTTAAACGTTTTAAGTTTCAAAACGAGATATAATTAATAAACTAATATATTTAAATATTCAGTTATGTTTTAACTTTTTTACTTCCCTTTCGTTTAATCCAACCTGTTTTTAAACGGAAAACATTATCCAAAGTACACAGTCATTATAGCTATCACCTTGAGAAAGATTAATTTTTCAAAGTAATACCATCTGAGCCATAAAAGGATTCGTTTAAGGCACTTCAAATTTAATTGAAGTCTTGTGAAATAACATCTGTGCTTTTATCAGAAGCCTCATAACAGCAGACGCTTGCGGAGATGAGCAAGAAAAATGCCCTCTTAAATCAAATACTCAACCTCTACTCCCAGTAATATTTTAGCATCGATAAATTCCACATCAAACTTTGGTCTGCACGCTCTGTGGAAATCAAGTAACTTGCCCCCCTGGAAGAAGGAACTTTGGGATAACGAAGCAAAGTATTTTCAGAACTGCATTTAGATTTTTCTTGAGAAAGAATTTTAAAGCTTGTATGAAGGATATTAAAAATGACAGCTTTATCATTAATGAAAACAAGATGACGTTTCGTATCATTATAAATACATTAAATATAAATGGTTTATGAACCCAATCGAGATGGGGCCTATTTATCAGGTGTGCGATGCAGCGGAAATTTGAAAAATTATGGAAAAGGTAGAAAGAGTGATTTTTTTTTGTTTATGTTTTCGTAGTTTAATAGTGTTACTCCTAAATTAATGCTATTAATTTTCATTTCCTACAAAGAATTGCAATGTTTCACTACTAACTTGTTAAAATAAATTGTTTTGATATAAAATGAGTCTAATATTTCACATGATGTAATTGCTCATTAATGTAACTGTATATAAATCCTTACATGAGAGAATGTAAAAAATTCAGTTTAGTTTAAATTACGTTTTAGAGATTAACCCTATAAAGGTCACTATTATAAATTCTTTGGAATTTAATGAAATTAGTTCATAAATGGTATCTATGAACTTTATAAATGTAAATGCATATTTCTTTTACATTTTTTGGGGGTGGAATTTGAGGGGTGGTTAATATGCAAAATCCATCCCCTTGTAAGGAGTGAAAATGCTTTTTTAAAGGTTTAATGCTGATGGAACACTGGCTATTATCTAAAAGGGTATAATAAAGAAAAACATATGTCATAAACATGGAAAACCTAAAAAGTCCATCCTATGTCTTCCAAAAGCAGAGAAAGAATTTAACAGGTGGTTTCGCTCCGAAACCATTGTCAGTTAAAGGGTTAAACTTCAATAAAACCTAAGAAAATACAGAATTATTTGCTTTAGATACGAAAAATATCGGTTTTTTATCCCAGTGTAATTATATAAATAAATAACATCTTTGTTTAAAAACATTGTATTTATCACATGAATATTTGTCTCAAATATTTTAGGAAAGGTATTATAATAATTTCTAAGAAACAACAAGTTTGCGTTCTTCTTTAAATTAGTTGTTTTTATGAATTGTAATTCATTATATGTCTAAAAGTATACTTTAAATATTATAGAAAAATAACTACTCGACACTATGCAATATTTTCATTTAATAATATGTTATTAATAAATTAATAAATTAACAAATATAATCAAATCCTTTGAATATTATTAAATTAGTTTGGTGTTTGAATTACCTCTTTTGTTATGAAATATCTCCTCTTATTTTGGGGAAATATGATATTATACATATACGATGAATACATTAAATTGTACCATATTTTTTTTGTATATTTCTATAAACCATGTTAATTAGTTTACTGGTACAAAAAAGTAAATTCTCTGTAGATTAAGTTATAAGAAAATTTAACATAAGGATGGAAAAATATTTCTTTTCGATCAAATTGAGGTTTAAAGATAAAAGTTGGATAATATCTTTAAAAGGAAAAAAAATCTATTTTATAGAAAGTTTATTATTTTTTATTGGACTCGAGAAAATTACATAACTAATAAGTTCTTAAATTTAAAAGTAGCGGAGTCAATATTTTTGATAACAATTGAATATCTCAAATCAGAAATGTAATAAGTAGAAAGTTGTTAAAAGAAATTGTTTTATATAAAATGAGTCTAATATTTTACATAAGAATATCAATCAATACGTAAAAAATTAAAGTTATTTTTTTTAGTTTACTTGTTGAAAGTTTTCAAATAATCCTGTGGAATTAATTTTTAGTTGTCATACAAATTTAATTTTAATAAATTGCATGACTACATTGAATTTTATATGATATTAGATGACCCGACAGAAGTTGTCCTGTTTTAACTCTGTAAATCCAAATATTATAAAATGTTTTTAAATAAATTATAAATTGGGCCGTTTTGATGGTAATGTAAGGAAAAAAATATTTGTAAAGTGCTTGACGTCACCATCAGTACAGTCTTTATAAAAGTAATTAGAATAAATTAAAATCCCCACTTCTCCTAAACGAGGATTTGATCCTGAGACTTCTCGTACTGAAGCCCGTTGCGGTAACCACTGCTCCTCAAATACGTTGGCAGTGCAGCATTTCAAGTGTCATTATAATAATATCCACAAGCACACAACTGAGGATTTTTAATAAAGAAACATTTTCTATCGTATCAAATTGTGAATCTAAAGCAGTCTTGAAGCAACTTAATTACATCACACAATTTCATCAAATTCAGTCCAGCCGTTTAAGAAGAGTTCTATTACAAACACACTGAAAGAAGAATATATATATATATATATATATATATATATATATATATATATATATATATATATATATATATATATATGAAGATAGCATAATATAATTATAATATAATTATTTAAATTAGTCATACCACATATGAAAGAACCTGTTACATGAATGCAAACAAATGGTTACATGACTAAGTTATGATTATATAGTTACATAATGGATACAAAAAATTTATTCTTTTTCCTCTCTTCGATATAAAGATCTTGCTTACATCTCAATTAATAAATTACATATACCAAAAAATCGAATGCATACATTTAAAACACCGCATAAAATTTTGACTCGCTTGTCACATTTTGTGTCACATGTTAAAATCATGAATTCAATTTGAACATAAATATGCGTAAAAAAAGGTACGTTTTTTTTAAAACTTCTGATTGGCTACAATATAGAATGTCATTACTATCTAAAAAATTGCAAAAAATATACATTGTTTTAATTATGTTCTTTTTATTCTCGAAAACCTTTTAAAAATGATTAAAATTATTTTCGTTACTTTTACGAAAGAAATGCTGTATTTACCTTTAAACACACCATTAATTTTTATTACATGTTTACAGAAAGGTAAACTTAATCCTCCGATTTGTTTAAGGTAACGACACATATGCATAAAATGAAAGATAATTAAGCTCTCAATATCCTTTTAATCCTCGTAATGATGTGAACGTAAATAAATCACGCAACATAATTTTAATCCCTTTTTACTTTCCAGGACTAATGAATTATTATTATGATTAACAGACTATTAAAAACCAAGCAATATTTCTCTTTATTTTTTTCAAGAAATATTTTTAAAAGCAGTATTCTTGTTTAAACACTAATAGCGAATTTTCACTTAATATTTTAATATAAGGAAATTTTAATTAATTTTAAAAGATTCGGGCCTTTATCATAATGCAAGTTTTAATTAGTGGTGTGTTTGGAGATTTCTTTCTTCATACATTAAACACAAAATTATAGTTTTAATTAACTAATTTCTTTATTCAGGTATGAAAAACTCGAGTAATATCTAAGACAACAATTTTATTGAATTTTTTTTCAAAAAAGTAAAATGTTTTTGAATTTTGTCTTATAATATAGGTACTTTATAGCAAGTATTAGTTATGATTGCAGTGAAAAAGGAAACAAATGCTAAAGTTTGCAAATGCTAAGTTTTTTTAAGATAGAAACTTTGAATTAATTAATATCGAATTATCTAAAAGAAAAGACATTTAATGCAAATTTAGTTGTATGCTTTTATAAATTAAAAAATCTATTAACACAAAATTATAGTTTTGTTTAACTAATTTCTTTATTCAGGAATGAAAAACTCGAAAAATATCTAAGACAACTGTTTTATCGAAAAAAATTTCAGAAAAGTAATATGTATTTTGAATGTTTTTCTTATAATATAGGTACTTAATAGCAAGTTTTAGTTGTGATTGCAGTAAAAAAAGGAAAATAATGCTAAAGTTTGCAAATGCTAAGTTTTTAAGATGGAAGCTTTTGAATTAATTAATATCGAATTATCTAAAAGAAAAGCATTTTAATTCAATTTGAGTCGTATGCTTTTACAAATTATAAAATCTATACAACAATTTTATTGAAAAATTTTCAGAAAAGTAAAATGTTTTTTGAATTTTTTCTTATAATATAGGTACTTGATAGCAAGTTTTAGTTATTATTGCAGTAAAAAAGGGAAAAAATGCTAAAGTTTGCAAATGCTAAATTTTTAAAATGAAAACTTTTGAATTAATCAATATCGAATTATCTATAAGAAAAGCATTTTAATGCAATTTGAGTTGTATGCTT
The DNA here is from genome assembly GCA_032207245.1 of Pardosa pseudoannulata. Classification (NCBI taxonomy): domain Eukaryota; kingdom Metazoa; phylum Arthropoda; class Arachnida; order Araneae; family Lycosidae; genus Pardosa; species Pardosa pseudoannulata. Next base: position 126,224,274 of record CM063505.1, on the reverse strand, counting down.
TTACAAATTAAAAAATCTATTAACAAAATATTATAGTTTTGATTAACTAATTTCTTTATTATTCAGGTATAAAAAACATGATTAATATCTAAGACAGAAGTTTTATATAAAAATACTTCAGAAAAATAAAATATTTTTTGAATTTTTTTTATATACTTATTAGCAAGTTTTAGTTATGATTGCAAAAGAAAAAAGAAAAAAATGCTAAAATCTGTTAAGAGGGAAACTTTTGAATTAATTAATATCGAATTATCTAAAAGAAAAGCATTTTATAATGCAATTTGAGTTGTATGCTTTTACCGTATTTTTTAAAACTTCTGATTGGCTTCAATATAGAATGTCATTACTATCTAAAAAAATGAAAAAAAAATATACATTGTTTTAATTATGTTCTTTTTATTCTTGAAAAACTTTTAAAAATGATTAAAATTATTTTCGTTATTTTTGCTAAAGAAATGCTGTATTTACCTTTAAACACACCATTAATTTTTATTACATGTTTACAGAAAAGGTAAACTTAATCCTCCGATTTGTTTAAGGTAACGACACATATGCATAAAATGAAAGATAATTAAGCTCTCAATATCCTTTTAATCCTAGTAATGATGTGAACGTAAATAAATCACGCAACATAATTTTAATCCCTTTTTACTTTCCAGGACTAATAAATTATTATTATGATTAGCAGACTATTAAAAACCAAGCAATATTTCTAATTATTTTTTCAAGAAATATTTTTAAAAGCAGCATTCTTGTTTAAGCACTAATAGCGAATTTTCACTTAATACTTTAATATAAGGAAATTTTAATTAATTTTAAAAGATTCGGGCCTTTATCATAATGCAAGTTTTAATAATTGGTGTGTTTGGAGATTTCTTTCTTCATACATTAAACACAAAATTATAGTTTTAATTAACTACTTTCTTTATTCAGGTATGAAAAACTCGAGTATATTTAAGACAACAGTTTTATTGAAATTTTTTTCAGAGAAGTAAAATGTTTTTTGAATTTTTTTCTTATAATATAGGTACTTAATAGCAAGTTTTAGTTGTGATTGCAGTGAAAAAGGAAACAAATGCTAAAGTTTGCAAATATTAAGTTTTTAAGATGGAAACTTTTCAATTAATTAATGTCGAATTATCTGAAAGAAAAGCATTTTAATGCAATTGGAGTTGTATGCTTTTATAAATTAAAAAATCTATTAACAAAAAATTAGTTTTGATTAACTAATTTCTTTATTCAGGAATGAAAAACTCGAGTAATATCTAAGACAACTGTTTTATCGAAAAACTTTCAGAAAAGTAAAATGTTTTTTGAATTTTTTTTATAATATAGGTACTTAATAGCAAGTTTTAGTTGTGATTGCAGTAAAAAAAGGAAAATAATGCTAAAGTTTGCAAATGCTAAGTTTTTAAGATGGAAGCTTTTGAATTAATTAATATCGAATTATCTAAAAAAAAAGCATTTTAATTCAATTTGAGTCGTATGCTTTTACAAATTATAAAATCTATACAACAGTTTTATTGAAAAATTTTCAGAAAAGTAAAATGTTTTTTGAATTTTTTTTTTATAATATAGGTACTTAATAGCAAGTTTAGTTGTGATTGCAGTAAAAAAGGAAAATAATGCTAAAGTTTGCAAATGCTTAGTTTTTAAGATGGAAGCTTTTGAATTAATTAATATCGAATTATCTAAAAGAAAAGCATTTTAATTCAATTTGAGTCGTATGCTTTTACAAATTATAAAATCTATACAACAATTTTATTGAAAAATTTTCAGAAAAGTAAAATGTTTTTTGAATGTTTTTCTTATAATATAGGTACTTAATAGCAAGTTTTAGTTACTATTGCAGTAAAAAGGGAAAAAACGGTTAAAATTTGCAAATGCTAAGTTTTTAAGATGGAAATTTTTGAATTAAATAATATCGAATTATCTAAAAGAAAAGCATTTTAATGCAATTTGAGTTGTATGCTTTTACAAATTAAAAAATCTATTAACAAAATATTATAGTTTTGATTAACTAATTTTCTTTATTCAGGTATGAAAAACTCGAGTAATATCTAACACAGAAGTTTTATATAAAAATACTTCAGAAAAATAAAATATTTTTTGAATTTTTTTATATACTTATTAGCAAGTTTTTAGTTATGATTGCAAAAGAAAAAAGAAAAAAATGCTAAAATCTGTTAAGATGGAAATTTTTGAATTAAATAATATCGAATTATCTAAAAGAAAAGCATTTTAATTCAATTTGAGTTGTACGCTTTTACAAATAAAAATATCTATTAACACAAAATTATAGTTTCCATTAACTAATTTCTTTATTATTCAGGTATAAAAAACATGATTAATATCTAAGACAACTGTTTTTATCGAAAAAACTTATAATATACTTAATAACAAGTTTTAGTTTGATTGCAGTGAACAAGGGAAAAAAAATGCTAAAGTTTGCAAATGCTAAGTTTTTTTAAGATAGAAACTTTGAATTAATTAATATCGAATTATCTAAAAGAAAAGACATTTAATGCAAATTTAGTTGTATGCTTTTATAAATTAAAAAATCTATTAACACAAAATTATAGTTTCCATTAACTAATTTCTTTATTATTCAGGTATAAAAAACATGATTAATATCTAAGACAACAGTTTTATTGAAATATTTTTCAGAAAAGTAAAATGTTTTTAGAATTTTTTTCTTATAATATAGGTACTTATTAGCAAGTTTTAGTTATGATTGCAGTGAAAAAGGAAAACAAAGTTAAAGTTTGTAAATGCTAAGTTTTTAAGATGGAAACTTTTGAATTAATTAATATCAAGTTATCTAAAAGAAAAGCATTTTAATACAATTTGAGTTGTATGCTTTTACAAATTAAAAAATCTATTAACACAAAATTATAGTTTCCATTAACTAATTTCTTTATTATTCAGGTATAAAAAACATGATTAATATCTAAGACAACAGTTTTATTGAAATATTTTTCAGAAAAGTAAAATGTTTTTAGAATTTTTTTCTTATAATATAGGTACTTATTAGCAAGTTTTAGTTATGATTGCAGTGAAAAAGGAAAACAATGCTAAGTTTGCAAATGCTAAGTTTTTTAAAATGGAAACTTTTGAATTAATCAATATTGAATTATCTAAAATAAAAGAATTTTAATGCAATTTGAGTTGTATGCTTTTAAAAATTAAAAAATCTATTAACAAAAAATTATAGTTTTGATTCACTAATTTCTTTATTCAGGTATGAAAAACTCGAGAAATATCTAACACAGCAGTTTTATTTAAAAATACTTCAGAAAAATAAAATATTTTTTGAATTTTTTTCTTATATACTTATTAGAAAGTTTTAGTTATGATTGCAATAAGAAAGAAAAAATGCTAAAGTCTGTTAAGAGGGAAACTTTTGAATTAATTAATATCGAATTATCTAAAAGAAAAGCATTTTAATACAATTTGAGTTGTATGCTTTTACAAATTAAAAAATCTATTAACACAAAATTATAATTTTGATTAACTAATTTCTTTATTCAGGTATGAAAAACTCGAGTAATACCTAACACAGTAGTTTTATTTAAAAATACTTCAGAAAAATAACTTATTTTTTGAATTTTTTTATAATAATATAGGTTTTTAATGAATGTTTTAGTTATGATTGCAATAAAAAAAAGAAAAAAAATGATAAAGTCTATTAAGAGGGAAACTTTTGAATTAATTAATATCGAATTATCTAATATCAAAGCATTTTAATGTAATTTTGAGTATTATGTTTTTACAAATTACACTCCATTAAAATGATATTAAATACAAAATTATAGTTTTGATTAACTAATATCTTTATTCAGGTATAAAAAACTCGAGTAATATCTAACGCAGAAGTTTCATTTAAAAATATTTCAAAAAAAAAATTGTTTTTGAATTTTTTTATAATAATATAGGTATTTAATAGCATATTTTAGTTATGATTGCAATAAAAAAAGAAAAAAAATGATAAAGTCTATAAAAAGGGAAAAATTTTGAATTAATTAATATCGAATTATCTAAAATGAAAGCATTTAATGTAATTTGAGTATTATGTTTTTACAAATTAAAAACAAATTCTATTAAAAATGATATTTAAAACAAAATTATAGTTTAATCTTTATTCTAATTCTACTTTAATCTTTATTCTACTTTATCGTTATTCTTCTTTAATCTTTATTCAAACTACTATCTTTATTCAGGTATAAAAAAATGAGTAATATCTAACGCAGAAGTTTTATTTAAAAATATTTCAGATATATAACTTGGTTTTGAATTTTTTTTCTTATAATATATGGTATTTAATAGCAAGTTTTAGTTATGATTGCAGTAAAAAAGTAAAAAGAAAAAATTAATTTTTTTTAAGATTGAAACTTTTGAATTAATTAATATCAAATTATCTAAAGGCAATACATTTTAATACAATTGGAGCATTAATATTTTTACAAATTAAAAATAGCTATTAATATAATTTTAAACGCACGACATGAAATAAATGAGATTACACGCGCAAGCCACCTCAAACAGAGAGGAGTATTTTATAGCTTTTTAAAAAGTCAGATTAAATAAGTGAAAGGTAAAAGAGAGAAAAGATAGCAAAATACGATAACACGTTGTATGTCATGGCAATTTTCAGAAATCTGGCCTAATATGACAATTTAATTCAATCACATTTTTTACTAAAATCTCTAATTTGTAGACAGAAATTCAACAAAGTACTGAATTATTTATTTAAACATCAGCATCCAATTTTGTCCTTTTTACAGAAGGCATCTATGAATATTAGCACTCATATACTAAAAGTTTATTCGAGGTTCTTGCATAAAAAGGGCAAGTAAATGCAGTACGAGGATAAATTCGTACTTGGCATCCTAGAAAAGAACTCATTCTACGAGTTTTCTCGTTGTTGGCAGTCAACGTTTTAATATAAACACATTGAAAATTGTTACTAACATTGAATTTTCAAATTCTCTGGAAATACTTCTCACATATTCCATACTTGTTGTATTCTATCAATTTTCGTTTTTTTATTCGGAATACATTTTTCGAAACGAATAGCGTTTTTCTACTTTTAATTTGTGTTTTAAAGCAATTTATATATATATATATATATATATATATATATATATATATATATATATATATATATATATACAAATGTCTATCTTTGTCACTGTCTTAAGAAAAGCACTGTAATGTCACCACCGTTATCAGTGACAGTCTTAATTCATATACTTAGTTCTCCTGTTGCCTGTGTCCAGTTGTCCTTAAAAGTAGTTATACTGAAGGGTTTGGAGCATAGGAAGGGAGCAGTACGTAGAATGTCAGGACCAGTAGTGAAGTGTAAAGTCAAGATGAGTCAAGGCAGACAAAAAGACTGTGACTTGAGTTCCAGGCATTTATTTTTTAATAATTCAAAATTGCAAATATTATTAGTCTACTTCTGCCCTGAGCCTATAGTGGTTATTGGAGTTTGTTGCGTTGTTTTTAAAAACATTACGGCGATTAATGTGCAGATGGAAAAATTAACTACAGGAAGTCGCAGTAAAACAAAACAAGGATAGATTTCCTAGGCTGGCCAAAGATCGAGTTGGCTCCAACGGAAACATTTTTCCGACCAAAAAAAAAACGCGTCGGCAAGGGTGTTAAAACTTCATCTCAGTGTCACACCGTCTCTCAAAAATTATCAGAACTTCTAGACAGCGCTCACTCCAAAAGCGCAGAAACACAGCCAGCAAGAGGGTTGCCATGCGCCAAGAAAACCCCGCACTCTGAGGTAGAGTGACAGGTTATCGCGGCTCTGACCAATGAAACGTCGAGATAAGGCGCGTGGAGAACGAAAACCCAATCACAGTGAGGCGCAACTCCGGTGGTGAACATTCCCCAAAAACGATGCGGAGCGGAGCTTGGCAACACACCACAACGCGGCACCTTTCAAAGGAGCGGCTGTTTATCTCAAACCGAAAGTAATGGCTGCAGAACTGTCAGAATATGAGCCGATGGGTGCAAATTATGATCGAAATGTTTAAGGGCTGCGAATGCAGATGGCCAGAATTGGACGCTCGGTCCGAAACTTAATCCCAGATCGGGGGCGGCTCTGTTTGAAAAGACAGGCTGCACTCGAAAGAAAAAACTAAAGATGCACCTGCAAGGGTCCATATTCGAAAAAAAGGCGCAAAATGTAGGTTAAAATATATCTACCCCACAAGGGAAATATGTAATGAAGGGACATGAAAAATCTTCATTACAGCAGTAACCTTCAGATTTCAACAATCTTTTAATTGTGGACTGTGCACTTATAGCAACGTTAAAAATAAAATACAATCATGCCCAATGAGAGCTCAAACTAAAAAATACATTTATCCTAAAATATGTTTTGTACAATTGTATACAGTACCTGTTTTTTCGTTATATCAATCTGAACAGCAATGGGATAGGTGTGTCATCGAAACTTACAGAGATATAGAAAATTATGGAGGCTTTGACGGATAACTGACCAAAGAGACAAAGCATGTGCAAAGTCAAAATGATCATAATATTGAAAAAAAGCAGATGTGTGTATTTAAGGTAAGTAAAATTTGAAGCAAGCTTAGATTTAAATATAATTACAAAAAATATTTTAATACCTTTATAATTTTGTCCTAATTTATGGGACGGCTGGGGAGATAAGCATTTACGAGTAATATCAGTTAAATCCCTTATCAAGTAGAATTTCTTGCTTTGGGAGGGAAATAACATTGATTGGCGTTTAAAATGTTAGTAATAATTACAGCCGGTGATTTTAGAAATTATTTAAATTTCTTATATAATAAAAAATATGCTTTCTCTCACATGTCCATAAAATCTTAGAACTTTTATATTCATCAACATATATATGTCCTATATATATCAGCTCAGGCACTTATGGGTTAAGAAAGGTGCTTAACAAGAATTTTAGGTTTTTTTTTAAATCTAATGAAAATTATAAGGAAGGAAAATTCTTATGGATTCATAATTTTCAAATATTAATTTTTCTTAAAATTTTAGAACAAGGAAAAGGAATACTAATGCATTCAAAATTTCCAATGACTAATTTTTAAAAACATTCTAAGTCATACTAATGTCTAGAAGGTTCTGCTAAATAATCCATACGTATTTAGTATTTTAAATGACGATTTCTTAAAAAAAATTTAGGCAACTTTTAAAATTTATAACGCACCGTGTACACCGTTCTACATGTATTCAATCATTTTGATGACTTATTTGGCTGTATTTTTTTAATCATTTCATATAATAATCACTATCTTTTGTTCCTAAAAAACTTTTTTCGTTCTTTAATAAATGATAACTTGATAATTATACATTCAACAGTATTCAAATCACTTGTTATAAACATCAAGGGGAAAAATAGAACAGTTATTAAAATAATTACTAAATAACATTTATTTTAAAATTTAATCATGTGGTGCATTGTCAACATTATCATCTGCATATTTATTTAAAGTGATAATTATTGGGGGGAAATGAGTGGTAGCATATTATAAGAATCCTAAATATAAAAAAAAACTCATATTTCTATTATTAATCGTGTTGGAGTTATACGTGAAACGTGCATGAACAGTTTTAAGTACGTACAAAAATCAAAGATAAAATAGCAAAACTGTATCCAGGGATAGTTCGAATGAAGAATTAAAGCATTTAAATTAGTTTCCTTGCGCAAACGTAGATAAGTGTCTTTTGTTAAAATGAATATTTACCTTGAAGTTTCAATACTGAAATCTCTTTTGATTATATTTATTCCTTTACCTTAATTCCTTCATTTTGTATATATGTGTAATAACCAACACTAAATAAGTATTTCATGAGTTGGTAAAAGAGCTACGTGGATTCAACATTTTTGAATTACTGTATGACAAACTTACCTTCATCTGGGTATTTTTTTTTGTAAATACATAACGTGAATAAATTTGAGTTAAGTTTGAAACCAAGTTTTTTACTTGGTTGGAGTTTCATGCATAAAAGAAAACAATTATCCACTACTCAGGTGTAAAATTTCCCTTCTCTCCCATTCAAATTTCTAATCTCGTTAGGGTTACCACTCCAATGCTAAGGGGATATACGTAGGTCACGAATATGTCTTTTTTCCCATTACATTCTATTACTTGTAATTTGACTTAAATTGACGCAGGTTATTGGCCTACGCCAGTGGTCGGCAAACTTATTAGCCAAAAAGCCAAATATGAACATTACAACAATTTTTAAAAAATTTGGGAGCCAAATCTGCCTGTTTAGTAAACTTTTATTCCACTAAATTAGTAGTACACTAAATAACACTAAATTTCATACTTAATAAATATTTATTAAGGATATTTATTAATGGTAGATAATACAAAACTGTTCACACTGCAATTGCTGATCTGTGATACAAATTTGTACCCTCCCACTACTTTAAGAAAAGTATGCTCGCGCATGCTTTTTGTACCTTTGTATCATACCGAAGTACAATTTCAGCCGTACAATATCATACGTACAATTTCAGCCGGTAGTTTGTACATGGTTTGTGTTTACGTTTAAGGAAACTAATAAAATTAAGCTCGTAGTTCGTTACGAATTTTTACAACAATATAAAATTTTAATTACCTATCTATCTCTTAAGTTAAACAAAAAAAATACATGTTCTCAATTTATAGAAGAATTTTAATTTATCAAAATAAGATGTAATTTTTTTTCTTACCAAGTTTTTTTTTTTTTTTGAATGAAAATATTTCACCTTCCATGGATATTTGTGCCAGAGCCACAATTAATGAGCCAAAGAGCCATATAAGGCTCTGGAGCTGCACTTTGCCGACCACTGGACTAAGCTTTTGAGAACGTGATTTGATGTGGATTTCGTTGGCGAAATTTTCTCTCAAAATGGCAAAGACACTGGCTCTCAATTGGCAAAGACACTGAGGTAAGACAATATAAAAGGTGAACATCGAAAGTAAAAAGTATTTTTCACTACTAAGTACTCTGTAAAAACAAATTACATTGACCTTACCTTAAGTAAAAAGTCTAAATTAAAATAACTGTATCTATGAATTTCTTACCATTGCTGTAAAGAGAGAAACAATTTACAACTGTTGTTAAGAACAAAAAATGTGTTCCCTCGAGACTAATTGTGAAGGAATTTTTTTAATTCCAAGACTCATTATTAGAATCTATGAAATGAATTTTTAAAGATGTGAAAAGTTTTCCTTTGATCCAGTATTCGAAAAAATAAATTCTTTTATTGAAATTTATGTAATCATACTTGTAACAACGCATAAAATTGCACTAAAACTACCGATATAAACGGAATTTATCTTAAAGGAATTAATAAACACATAATATAAATTATTTGTATGCTAAATAGTGATGAATTTTATGAATTTATCAGTGTTTATTCATCAATTCGTCTCTGCATATTTTAAGAATTATTTTCAAATTAACATGTAAATGAAAAATAAATCATTAAAACTTGGAGAAGGCATTAAATATTTTGTTAGAATTATAATAAAAGAAAGATTTCGTAGCTTAGTAACAATATTTATCCAAGGTAAAAAATAGAAACTGTATGTATGATGTATTTTTATTGAGGAAAAATGTAAAATATTTCTTATTTCCATCTTTAAGACATTAGGAATATTATTATGTATGAAACAACTTAATAATATTTTTCTTCTTTGAAGGTTCTTACATGTTTTGCATCCTAATAATATAGGGCCACAGTTTTAATTTATAAGAGAAAAAATTATAAATTTTTATATATAAAATGACAGATGTATGTTGAAATGTAATTATTAGTCTAATGAAATGTCATTGGAGAATATTTAATAGCTCATGAATATTCTACTTATATTATGAAACTTATTATTTATTATGTATCAGACACATTTTAACCTTTCTAAGAGAAACTGGGTTAGAATTAGCTGTTGAACGCATATGAAGAGCTTCTTAGTAACAACGTTCTGGAAAGTGTCTTTAAACCCTATTTAGTTATATTGCAATCGGTACAACTTTAGAATCAGATAGAGAAGAAAGAATCACTGTGGGATTACTTGCAAGGGAGTTGCAGTTAGAACAAATCACCATCAGGTACCATATTGCAACAAATGATAACCTTAATGGTAAAACTAGAGGGTTCTATAAGAGGACCATGAAGGTTGATTTTAATCCTCTTTTAAAAAATTCCCCTTTTTTATAGGGTGTACCAAGATAAGGTGTTTTCATTATTCCCACCCATTGTATATGTAAAGTGTGATCCAACCTATGAGAGCCCAATTTATTTCAGGATAGTCAAAAAATAGTTTGCAAGATATTCAATTTTCATAAAACTATTATTTTTTTGGATGGAGGTAGATAGTAATTCCTAGGTAGATAATTGGTAGTTAATAGTCTCTCAAATTTGCAAGCATCTGTTACTATTTAAAATTTTGTAAATCAGATTACCATTTTATGTTTTTCACATCTCGTATATGAACTTACTTCTTCAGAATTTATTTAGACTTGTGATAAATAAAGATGATCAGGGTTAATTTAATAAAATTTACTTCCACTTAACATCAATATTTACACACAAAACAGAAATAAAAAGATAATGGGACGGGAATTCAACAGTACAAAACCATACCGGTCGACAACAAGCCTCGAAATCATTTCTTTCTTGGCATACCCTATAGAGGGAGCTGTAACCTACGTTACAGTCTAGATTTATTTGTTACAGACTTAAATTATAATAGATAGCATAATTAATAAAACATTCCTTTACAGTACTGTATTCACATATGATAACAAATAGACATTTTTATAGAATTTTTACATTTTATTAAATGTCACTTTTTGAAGTTTAAAAAGACAGTTCATTGATGCTTAAGACTTAATAATTATATGAAATAATATGAATTTAATAATATGAAATGTTATTTAAATTCTAAATTTTGTTTTACTTCCAAATGACCATTAACAGCTTTTGTATTTGGAATGTAGAAATATATAGTTAACAAATATTATCAGTGCATTAATGGTTTGAGACAGTATGAAAGAATGAGGGATATAGGAATGATAATTTTTACAGGAATTAAACTGGAAGTAATGTCATTCGAAAACAAATTGAGACCCGTAAGTCAAGTTAGAAACTTTGACTTTCAAATTATTGTTGCTTGTAGTGTTGTATAAAAAAACTGTAATAGTAATGAAAATTTTATGCATAAATAATTCTATTCAATATATATTTTCTTTCTTTATTTTGTTCATTAAATATCTGATTTTATATATACACAGATTGGGTGATTATAAAAATGTTTAAAAATTATTCTGTTTACAAAGCAAACCTAGAGCTTCTTCTATAATTTTTTAAAATAAAAGGTGCTTTATACACAAAGGTGTATACCCATATTTACTAAACATGGTTTTTATAGGATTAGGTACCAAGCATTATGGTAGTTTCTCGAAAATTATCTTTAGTTTATTCTTTAAAATTATTAAAGCAGTGTAAACTTAAAGCTCATTGTCAATTACTGATTGTATACTTTTCTAATAATATAAAGTCGAAGACTCTAGTAAATCTAGGAAAATTATCCGTTTTCAATACTGACACATTTCAAAACAGTAATGAGTATAAGAAACAAATATCAGAAACAAGCAGCTTTCGTACAAATAAAAGGATTAACATAGATTTCAATTATCTCTATCGTTTCTCCATAACAAAATTGTATGCAAAAATGGCCCATGATGAAAGCTTTCCACTCTCTTAGTGATCATAACTGTTAAGGATGTGGGAATTTTTTTAAATAAATTAAACTTAGAATTAAACAGTTAAAAATGACCATTGAAAATTGAACGCTCTGAATGCTTTATATGATACTCTTTCGAGATTTTAAATTAAATTGCAATTAATTTGACGAAAAAAATCCAGTTACTTATAAAGCTCTAAATTTTGAGCACTATTAATATAAAATTTAACATCTAAGCAATATTTAATAGATTTAATACATTTTAAAGTAAATCGTAGCTTGGTAAAATTATATCAGTTTTGACCTCTCAGAAATTTCTAAATGCCGAATAAAAAATTGTAATTAAAATTTATTAGACACATAAAACTTGTTTAATCTGTTATAAAATTCTGAGATTATAAGACAAAAGTGATTATAATAACTATATAGAATAGTTAATATAGATAAAATTCAAATTATGTTATATCAATAACTGTAAGTTTTAAAAAATTATATTCAATACATAATATTCAAATTGCTTCTGCGAGTATATATTTATATGAATTATAAAATGAATCTATACCAGGCAGATAATTAAACGGTGATGTTAGTTTTATAAGGAGAAATTATTTCACATCACTTTTACATTTAAAAAAATTAATGATTTCTCGAACATTTTATACCAAATATATTACCGTAATAATCGAAAGCAGTTTTGAGTGTCTGTAATTGAAATTATATGTTCCAGACTCAAATTGAAATTAAATTATAATGGGGACCAATACAACATACACATACATACATATATATATATATATATATATATATATATATATATATATATATATATATATATATATATATATATATATATATATATATATATATATATATATATATATATGTATATGTATATATATATATATATATATATATATATATATATATATATATATATATATATATATATATATATATATATATATATATATATATATATATATATATATATATATATATATATATATATATATATATATATATACATATATATATATATATATATATATAATGTATGTATGTATATGTATGTATGTATAGATGTATGTATATATACATGTATATATATATATATATATATATATATATATATATATATATATATATATATATATATATATATATATATATATATATATATATATATATATATATATATATATATATATATATATATATATATATATATATATATATATATATATATATATATATATATATATATATATATATATATATATATATATATATATATGTATATATATATATATATATATATATATATATATATATATATATATATATATATATATATATATATATATATATATATTAATATTATATGTTAATGTAATAATTCTTGTACCCAAGTTGTTATAGTAAAATAAGAAGAATTCTTTCATTTTTTAAGACAAATTGTCTATTAAGACAGATGTTCCTTTAGTATTTTCCAAGAACCTTTAAAATGCAAGAGACTCCTTACTTCTTCTACTTGAAATATAGTGAAAGATATGATTTTCAAAGTATGTGTTATATAACTCTTTATATAATTACAATATAGTTTTATAATTTTATGTACTAGATACTATATATATATATATATATATTATATATATATATATATATATATATATATATATATATATATATATATATATATATATATATATATATATATATATATATATATATATATATATATATATATTAGATCTTACAGTTCCTTTGAAAGTGAAAAGAATGCTTCGATGCAAAAATTATAATGTATAACACTCCATATATCACCCCAATCATCGCATACCCCCTTCATTCTCAAAGTCAAACACGTTATATTCATCCCCTTTCCTTTCTTTAAAGACGATAAAATTCGGAAAAGAATGTTATAAATGGGAGATTCACTTCTTACGTCGATTCATTTGTCAACTTTCCTTTAGTGAGTTAAGAAACAAGTTATTCAATATCCGTTCAAATTCCAATGGTACCATTCTTCTGTGTGTCTACGTCACTTTTGATTTATGGGCGCAAAGTGTAAAAGTGTGAAAACGTAGCTCAATTTCTCAGTGTCACATGAGCACTAAAGAATTCAAAAATATAACTGATATATTTTTAGCGAAACACTGATTTTCACAGTATATATAGACCCATGCCTTCATAAATGATTCTGATTTCATCGTGCATAGGAAATGTCCTTAAAAAACTATAATAGGTAAAATATCATAGAAATCTTTATTTGTATTATTCTGTACAATCAAAGA
>CM063505.1:126182730-126205230 GCA_032207245.1 Pardosa pseudoannulata | reverse complement strand
TCATTTAAATTATATTTGTATCCAGCTTTAATTCTGAAATCCATTTCTTACATATTAAATACGTGTATTGCTTTAAGAATTAGAATTATAAACCATTAATAGCTTACTATGCCTAATTTTTAATAATTTTGAGCTGTTGGCTTTGTAAACTATAGATGGATTGATTACCCGTAAATATAAATGCCCGATTTATAGATAGTTTTGAATAATTAATTAAAAATATATAATTATATTATAGTGAGGCACTCTACATCAATTAAAGTCACCCAAGAAACAAGGAATATAACGTTCGAATGGAATACTTTTGTGCTTCAGTAAACATCGAGAACAATTTCGACAAATTTTCCAAGGGGTACCCTATTGTATTACCCTCTGCAATATAAAAAATCCAATTTTAAAAAGTTGTACTTCTAATCATACATTTTTTTTGAAGATATTAGGGGCATCCATTTTCCCTTTAAACTTTATGAACAAATGAAATGAATGAGCTAATACAAAAAGTATTTTGAATAAAAAGTGTCCATTAATAATCACAAAACTTCCACAGAAAATATTTTGTTAAAATAGTTTTTTTTTAGTACTACTGAAAACATTTTAGTTTCATAAACGACAATAGTTTGAGTCTTAATGACTGTTAAAAGTTCTCAACTTGTCGTTTTCTCTTTGGAGTTACCGAAATGAAAACAATAGCCTAGCAGCAAGTTACAAAACAATGATATATTTCTACTTTAAATTCATGAAAATAGGTTATCAATCTATATTTCCCAACTGTTATCTGTTTAGTTAAGATAAAATAAGAACTGGTTTTTTTTCTGACATACATATCTTTTGATTTTGTTTTAGTGAAGAAAGCAGAAATTATTTAATTATTTTCTGTTTTATTTCAGATGACTTAAATTATCCAGAATATTCAATTTTTTTTCAAAAAGTGAAAATCTGTAAAACCATTTAATTAATCCGAAGAGGCAATCGTGAAATCAGATTTTAATGTTACATCAAATTATTTTTGATATTACATCAAATGCTTATACATTAACCTAACATTTTATAGAAAAGAGGGTAACATTAACTAAGTTGCTAATATATTTACTTGTATAGTGTTCTATAAATGTTTATATCTATATTAGAAATTTTGATTATTTTTGACTCTAAGTGTAATTTCCCTATTCAAGTCATTTTATGCCATCAATATACTAAACCTCATTAACTTATATTGTATGATTGTGCTGTAATCTGTATTTCCACAGCGGCTTATACTCGTAACTGGACCAGTATCTGATAATGGTAGGCTTTAAATGTAAAAGTCAAACTGACACAATATTAAAAATATCATTCAGTTTTCATTACCAGAAGCCTCACATATCTATCCATCTAACCTTTATTTTTATCTGATAGTGGCTATAGTTGGAGAAATAAAGTATAACAAATTTCAAAGTAAACACATAAACACTCCTCCAATAAAATGATTTACAACGTATTTCTGGTTTCTTCAAGTTTACAATATCTACCATATAAAGATTAGGACTGAGATATAAATATTTTTGTCATGACTTAGTGTAATATTATTCAGTAGTTCGCTTTCTAGTTGGCAGAAGTAGTTTTATAAATATTATACTTCAAACACCGAAAAATATAAGAGATATTTATAGTTTTTGATTCTGAAAATGTTTTACCTGTTGCAAAATTTAACTCTTTACATTATACTGTTGTAAATATACAACGTACTGAAACATTAATGTTAGTGTAAATTTATTAAAGACAGTTAAGTTAACTGTCAATTTTAATAATTAGATTACATACCCTGATGAGTTAAACAAAAAAAAATAAAGTCATCAATTCTGGAAATGTGTCAAAAACGTTCCATGGTGAAGTCATCGTTAACATTATTATACATTCTTAAAGCCTTACAGAGGATATCATATAGAAATAGAGCCTCTCTATTTGGTACTCCCAATCCTTTGGGATTATTCTTTATGCTACACACTTATCTTTATTTAAGTCTATATCCGGATAAAAACAGAGATAAATGTATATGTTGCAATGTTCCTTCAACACAAACACCAGTGTTCATTCTCAAAGTGGAAACACAGTAAAATATACACTATGGAATGAAAAGTAAATGCCTTATATTTAAACTAAAACATTTATTATGTACATTATTTACAGATTAACACGACTTAATTAATATATGACATGACTTGCAATTATTTGGTTTTGCGATTCATCAATATTTTTATATTGATATTCTTTATCAAAATATTATGATGCATAGCCTCTGCCCCCATATCTCATGGCTACATCCCTCCCTGGGCTTGACCGTTACACTTGAGCCACTCCATCAACTATAAATCCCCTGCATGGGTTCCCATTAAAACTTCATGACAACAGCTGTGTCTAAATTCGTGTTAGAAATTTAGTCCAAAGTTATGTATGCAAGTGCTGACCATCATGGGAAAGTACATCGGTACAGTGAGCATCCTAGGTATATATCAGCGATGCATTTCATTGATTGCATGAAGATTCAATTAGAAAGTGAGAGAAGACATAAATGTTGACAGCAGAATATAATTAACTAGCATTAACGGCGTCTGAACATATTCACCTCCATCAAAGATCTTTGACAACAGATGATTCCTCTCAAATGGGGAATTAATTTCTATCAAAATCATAGACTCTTCCATTAGTCCACATATTCTGCATAGTATGGTTGCCACAGATCTTTGCGCAAAGTGTAAATTTTTATTTTACTAACAAAAATTGATAGAAAGTTCCTAAACCATCTATTTTAACACATCTGGGCATATGTAAACTTAAATAAAATTCTAGTTTATATATTTGCAACTCATTCGCTCTTCACTCGCTCAGCGAATCTTAAAGTAATACACATTGAAGGAGTAATCGCTTAGCGGAAGATTTAGCACGTTCTTCATATGAGTGTTTAAAATTGTCGATATAAATATTCAATATAATTTTACTCAAAATTATCTTATTTATCTTTTTCAATATTTTTTAAAATTCTCGATTATAAATGATTTTTAACAGAATTTTAACATATTTTATTTATAAAATTTTTTATTAACATTTTTATTTTGAAATTCATTAGAAACATTATCTATAATAAATCGAAAAGTAAAAGTATGATCAATATAAAAAAAATTACATAGTATATTAGAATTTAAATAAATTGAAATTAAAAAAAAATTATAAACTATATAAATTAAAAAAAATTATCTTTGAAATTGTAAAAAAAGGAAAAAAATAATTTATTCTATGTTTTAAAATTCAAGCAATTAAAAAATTAAAAGAATAAAATTAAAAAAATTAAGAAATCTATTAAAAATTCAAAGCAATTAAAAAATTGTTAAGAAATTAAAAATTATAAAATAGTATTTATTATGCTATAGAATAAAATATAATGGTTGCATTACTATAATTGAGGTTAATGGAATAGAAATACTTATCTTTGTTTTTGTAGAATTTAAATATTTTCAAATTTGCAAACTTCGAAGATAAATATGAATGGCATGTACATGTACATGGCTTATTTTAACTATTACTTGCTATTAGAAAATGGAATTATTTTTAGAAATCTAGATCCCTATTAATGATCTAATTAGATAGTTATTATAAACTGAGAAAAATATTTTACATCATACTGAACGAAAAATAGGTTGTTCTATGAAGATATTGCAGTTGGAAAGATGTTCGATATCCTTTTGAGAATATTTTTGCTGTTTGAAATAATGTCTTGTAATATTTGGAGAAACACTTTTAAATTATATATTATTAAGACCCAAATATTTAAATAAAAACTGTATTTTTGTTTCTAACCCATATTTAATTGGATAAGTATTAATGGTGAAACCTTCAAAAAGACACCAGTCCTTAATTACTATTTTAAGCATGATTCTTATTGTTATTATAAACTAAATTGAAAGATTATTATTATAAACTGAAAAAACTATTTTACGTCTATTAAATCAAAAAAAAAAATAGTCTGTTCTATGAAGACATTGCAGTTAGAAAAATATGCGATATCAACTTTAGGCTATTTTTTGTTGTTTGAAATAAAGTCTTGTAATAGTGGGAGAAATACTTTTTAAGCTTATTAATACTTTTGAGATACAGATATTAATGTTTCTATCCCACATTTAATTGGATGAGTATTAAGGGTCAAACCTCAATAAAGACACCATTCCGTAATTACTATTTTAAGAATTGTTCTTATTGTCAATATAATATGAACAGAAAGATCATTATTGTAAACTGCAAAGAACATTTTACGTCATACTGAACAAAAAATAGATTGTTCTATGAAGACATTGCAGTTGGAAAAATGAGCGATATCCAAATGAAACTATGTTTTGTTGGTTGAAATAATGTCTTGTAATGTTTGGAGAACCACTTTTGGATTATATATTATTAAGACCCAAATATTTAAATAAAAACTGTATTTATGTTTTTAACCCACATTTAATTGGATAAGTATTAATGGTCAAACCTCAAAAAAGACACCAGTCTTTAATTACCATTATAAGCATGATTCTTATTGCTCTTATAAACTAAATTGAAAGATTATTATTATAAACTGAAAAAACTATTTTACGTCATATTAAACCAAAAAAAATATTCTGTTCTATGAAGACATTGCAGTTGGAAAGGTATGCGATATCATCTTTAGGCTATTTTTTGTTGTTTGAAATAATGTCTTGTAATATTTGGAGAAATAATTTTTAAGCAGATGCTACTGAGATACAGATATTTAAATAAAATCTATATTAATGTTTCTATCAGAGATTTAATTGGATAAGTATTCAGGGTCAAACCTCAATTAAGACACCATTACGTAATTACTTTTTGAAGAATGGTTATAATTGTTATTATAATATATAGTGAAATATCATTATTGTAAACTGAAAAGAACACTTTAAATCATATTGAACGAAAAATAGGCTCTTTTATGGAGACATTACTGTTGGAAAAGTGTGCGATACGCATTTGAGACTATTATTGTTGTTTGAAATAATGTCTTGTAATATTTGGAGGTATACTGTTAGTGAGATACAAATATTTAAATAAAAACTGTATTAATATGTCTACCCCACATTTAATTGTATAACTATTATGTGTCAAACTCCAATAAGAACATCAGTCCCTAATTAATAATTTAAACTTCTTATTTTTATTCTACAATGAATTATACACAGATTGCCATTATAAACGGAAAAGAATATTTTACGTCATATTGAACAAAAAAAAAAAAAACGCTATCTTTGAAAACATTGCAACTAAAAAATTGTGCGATATCAACTTTAGGATATTTCTTTGTTGTCTGAAATTATATTTTGTAATATTTGGGGAAATACTTTAATACTTTTCAGTTGGAGGTTATTGAGATACAAATGTTTACATAAAAAACGTATTAATGCTTCTATCTCACATTTAGCATAATAAGTATTATGGGTCAAACCTCAATACAAACAGCTGTCCTAATTAATATTTTAAGCATGATACATTTTTATAACGAGAATTAATCTGTATTAATGTTTGGCATGTAAATATATATGACAAAAACTTATCTTTACAAGTACAGCCACGTATTATAATCTGCATAAATCTGCTAAACAATATGGCGTTTATCTTGCATGTGATGAAGATATAATATTTCAAATTAATCATCAAGCGAAAGATATTAAAAGAACGAAAATTAATTACCTCCATCTCATTTTAAAAGAAAATATTTTAACCCTGATTTATTACATCCACCTTTACAAGCATCTTCAAAATTTAAATATGATACAAGAGAAACGCTATCCCAAATATTTTTCTCTTTCTCATTTTCTTATCTTTAAAGTGCAAAAAAAAATTCTTAAGGAACGCAATTAAAAATGACCCTAATCGTCTTCTTTAAACTTAGGAGGAAATAAATTCTCACTTTAAATAAACCATTGCTTAAGTTCTGTAATTTATTCGAGATAATTACGAGCTAAGTGTTTATTCTCAAAAAAAGTCATTGAATTTTTCGAAACACACTTCATTTACTTTTTTTTTATAACCTCTCTTGCTTCGCTAAACGAGTGTTTACGGTTTTTGCAACATAAACGCCTATCCTCATTATATCAAAGACTCAATAGCTGATTACATTGAAAGCTCTTTTCTCTAATAGAATCCAGATGGTTCAATCAGTGCCTCTGTAATAAGAATTAAATTTCTTTTTTTAAGTTTAAAAAAATGCTGACATGGAGCACTCCGGGTTTTAATCGTTGCTTGTATCTGTAAATGTATATGCGGACAAGACGGATACCATTTGAGAGAAAATAAGGTTGTAAATATTTATGTTACGCAATTTGCTATTAATGAATTTCATTGGTATATACGCATAAAAGAAATTTTATTGTTCATCCTTTTTTTATTAACAGTTTTCTCCTTGCAGGGCACTGTGTTTCTTAAGAAAATTTAATCATGATAATTTATTTATGAATAATGTGATTATTGTGTATTGAGGTTCAACAAAGTATTTAGTACAAAGAAAAGTGTATCAGTAATTGCAAATATTATGTAACTATCATAATTTTAGCAAGTATAATAAATGGTCTTTATAAAATAATAAAGAGATTTTAAGATTTTTCTCTTATATAAGTAAATACTTTTATTTGCATGTCCACATAAACGAAACTATTGTGTAATTTTTTATTAAAAGATTTTCCATTTTATGGCACTTTGTCTGGTAAGCAAATTTCACCCTGATAATTCATTTACGAAAAATATCATTATTGTGAATTTTGCTCAACAAAGTATTAAGTACAGAGAAAAGTGTCTCAATCATTGTTGAAAATATTATGGGAATAATTATCATGCTTTTATGAAGTATAATAAATGGTTTTTATAAAATAATATAAAAAGTTTCTTCATCATTTTTTATTAAAAGTTTTCTCATTGCATGGTATAGTGTTTGTTAAGAAAATTCAATTATGATAATACATTTATGAATAATATGATTATTGTGAATAGACGCTAATAATGTATACATTACAGGGAAAAGTGTCTCAATAATTGCTCCAAATATTATGGGACTAATTATCATGTTTCTAGAAACTGTAATAAAGGGTTTTTATAAAATAATATAGAAAGATTCTAAGTTTATTTTACCATTACATAAGAAAAGAGTTTTATTTGAATATCCACATAAATGAAACTAATTTATTTATGATTTTTTATTAAATGTTTTTCAGTGCATGGCAGTGTTTGTTAAGAAAAATTAATCCTCATAATACATTAACGAATAATACGATTATTGTGAATTTAGGCTCAACAAAATATTTAGTACTGGGTAAACGGTCTCACTAATTTCTGAAAATATTATGAGACTAATTATCACGTATTTAGGAAGTATAATAAATGGTCTTTATAAAATTATATATTAATTTTTTTTATTTTATGCTAAACTAAGTAAAGAATTTTATTTAGATATCCACATAAATGAAAATATGTTGTTCATAATCTTTTATTAAAAGTTCTTTCATCGCATGGCGTTGTTTGTACCTGTAAATGTATATGGGAACAAGACGGATACCATTCGAGAGAAAATAAGATTTAAATGTTACGCAATTTGCTATTAATGAATTTCATGGGTATATACATATAAAAGAAATTTTATTGTTCATCTTTTTTTATTAAAAGATTTCTCATTGCATGGCACTGTGTTTGTTAAGAAAATTTAATCCTGATAATTCATTTACGAATAATAAGTTTATTGTGAATTGAGGATCAACAAAGTATTTGGTACAAAGAAAAGTGTCTCAGTAATTGCTGCAAATATTATGCGACTAATTATCATGATGTTTTTAGCAAGTATAATAAATGTTTTTTATAAAATTGTATAAAAAGATTCTAAGTTTATTTTGCATTTGTATAAGAGAATAATTTTATTTGAATATCCACATAAATGAAACTTTTTTTTTTCATTATTTTTTATTAAAAGTTTCCTCATTGCATGGCACTGTGTTTGTTAAGAAAATTTAATCCTGATAGTTCATTTAAGAATAATACGAGTATTGTGAAGTGAGGATCAGCAAAGTATTTGGTACAAAGAAAAGTTTCTCAGTAATTGTTGCAAATATTATGGGATTAATTATCATGTTTTTAGTAAGCATAATAAATGATTTTTATAAAATCATAATATAAAGTAATTCTAAGTTTTTTACGGTTATATAAGTAAAGAATTATATTTGCATATCCACATAATTAAAACTATTTTGTTTGTCAATTTTTATTAAAAGTTTCCTCATTGCATGGCACTGTGTTTGTTAAAAACATTTAATCCTGATAAATCATTTAAGAATAATACGATTATTATGAATTGAACTTCCACAAAGTATTTAGTATAAAGAAAAGTGTCTCAGTAATTTCTGCAAATATTATGGGACTAATTATCATATTTCAGCAAGTATGATAAATCGCCTTTATAAAATAATATAAAAAGAATCTAAGTTTATTTTGCCTTTATATAAGAAAAGAATTTCAATTAAGTGTCCACATAAATGAAAATATTTTGTTGATCCTTTTTTATTAAAAGTTTTCTCATTGCATGATGCTGTGTTAAGAAAATTTAATCCTGACAATTCATTTACGAATAATGCGATTATTGTGAATTGAGGCTCAACAAAGTATTTAGTACTGAGGAAAGGGGCCAGCGATTATTCAAAATATTATGGGTCTAATTATCGTGTATAAATAAAGTTTAATAAATGGTCTTTATAAAATAATATACTAATTCTAATTTTTCTCTTATCGAAGTAAATAATTTTATTTTAATATCCACATAAATGAAAATATAATGTTCATAATTTTTTATTAAAAGTTTCTTCATTGCATTGCAGTGTGCCTCTTTAGAAAATTTAATCCTGATAATTCCTTTACGAATAATACGATTATTGTGAATTGAGGTTCAACAAAGTATGTAGTACAAAGAAAAGTATCTCAGTAATTGCGGCAAATATTATGGGACTAATTATCATGTTTTTAGCAAGTATAATAAATAGTCCTTATATAATATAAAATAATATAAAGTGATTCTTGGTTGTTTTAAGCTTATATAGATAACGAATTTTATTAGAATATCCTCACAAATGAAACTTATGTGTTCATAATTTTTTATTAAAAGTTCTTTCATTGCATGACATTGTGTCTTCTAAGAAAATTTAATCCTGATATTTAATTTATGAACAATAAGATTTTTGCGAATTGAGATTCATCAAAGTTTTAGTACAAAGTGTTTCAGTAATTACTTAAAATATTATGGGACTAATTTACATGATTTTAGAAATGATAATAAATGGTTTTTAAAAATAAAATAAAGATATTCTAAGTCTTTTTTTTTTTTGCTTATATAGGAAAGAAATTTTATTAGTATATCCACATAAATTAAACTATTTTGTATATTATTTTGTATTAAATGTCTTTCATTTCATGTCACTAACTCTGTTAAGAAAATTTAATCCTGATAATTTTTTATGAATAATAAGATTTTTATGAATTGAGGTTAAACGAGCTACTTAGTATAGAGAAAATTGTCTGAGTACTACAAATATTGTGGAATTAATTATTCTGTTTTCAGAAAATATAATAAATGTTTTTTTATAAAATAATATTATGATACTATAATTTTTTATTTTACGCTTATATAAGTAAAGATTTTTAATTGCAAATCCACATGAATACAATTATATTGTTCATATTATCAATTAGTTCTTTCATGGTATGGCACTGTTTCTGTTAAGAAAATCTAATCTTCGTTATTGTGATGATTGTTATTATTAAGATTATTGTGAATTGTTTTAGTAAGTATAATAAATAGTTTTTATAAAATAAAGAGATTCGAAGTTTTTATTTTATGCTTACATTGGTAATAAATTTCATTTGTGTATTCACGTTCATTTATATGAAATATTTATTTATATGAAACTGCATTTTTCTCCATTTAAAGCAATTTTTTTTCATTGCACGACTCTGTGTCTGTCAAGAAAATTGAATCCTGACAATTCATTTTAAATATTATTAATGTGGACTGAGATTCAACAAAGTATATAGAAATGTCTCAGTGATTGTTGCATGTATTATGGAACTAATTATCATTTTTTATGAAATATAAAATATGATTTTGATAAAATAATTGAATGAGAATATAAATTTTTATATTACGCTACATATTACACACATTTTTTATTAAATTAACATAAATGATATTATATTACTCATTGTTTTCTGTAGCAATTTTTTTTTATTTTCTAGCGCTGTATCTCTCATTGAAATATAAACCTAATAATTTATTAATGAATAACAAGATGATACTTTTAAGTATTTTTGTATTACAGAGACTTGATAAAATATTTAGTGCGGAGGAACATGATCTCAGTAATTTATGCTAATATTATGGAACGAATTATTATGTTTCCAGTGAGCATATAAATTTTACTTTACAAATTGAGAAAACAAGATTGTAAATTTTAATGTTACTTTATATATATATATATATATATATATATATTATTAATATATGAATATTCTATATATATATATATTATCATATTTTTCATATATATATATTATATGTTAAAAAATTTAATATATTATATATTTAAATATATAAGATATTACATTGAATATATATCTTATATACATATATTATACATATATCCTATATTTTTAAAAAAATAATATATATATATTATATTTATATATATATAGTATATATATATATATTTTATATTTATATATATATATATATAATATATATTATATATATTATTATATATATATATAATATTATGTATATATATATATATTTATTTATATATATTCTATTTATTTATGATATTTATTATATATTTATATATATATTTTATATATATATAATAAGATATATATATATATATATATAAATATATATATGTAATAATTAAATTATATAATATTTAATATATTATAAATATATCTATTTATATATATAAATAAATATATATATATATATATTATATAAATATATATATTTAAGTATATTATTTATATATATATATATATATATATATATATATAATATGATATACAAAATAAAAGAAACTTCAATGATCATATTACTTATTTTGAGTAAAAGCTTCTGTTTTATTGTTGTATACTGGATGTGCCAAAAAAAACTAATAATACCGAAAGATAAATAATTTATGACTTAAAATATTAGAGGAAGTTTGCACATATTTTAGACAAATTTGGTTAGCGGTATTAAAAAATATTTTGTTTCTAAATAAATAACTGCAATTATACTATATTTATAAAAGTTAAAATTATTATCTGCTGCTTGAGAGATTTATTTTTATTCAAAATGGCATTTTAAAGAGAGCAGTGGTTCGAAGACGTTATTTATTATCCACATTATCCAGTAATTTATCCACAACCTTATGCAAATAATTATTATATTTTTGGAACACAGAAGAAATGTGCTTTATATTCAATTATTTAATATATTTTTTATACGCTGAGGCAGATAAGATACAGGAAATAGAATTTTGATATATATAAAACGATCTAAAAATATAATTTAAAATAATTAAAACTTTTGACATATTTTATAAAAGCTTTATAATAGATTTTCAATTAATTAGAAAAGTATATACAGAAATTTATTTATGGAGAGGTTTTTTTAATCTTTAATCTTATATATATATATATATATATATATATATATATATATATATATATATATATATATATATATATATATATATTATATATATATATATATATATATATATTTATATATTAACAAAAATATTGGATATTATGTTAAAAATTATATTATTTTCTTCAGGTGTGCACCACATAATTGTATATTTAACCCTTATGTATAATTATTTCATTGCATTCAGCCCTTTTTTCTTTACAAATGTATCATACATTTATGAAACTGGTCGATACTGTCTGTCCACCACATAAATATAAAAGTCATTGGGCTGAGATACGTCGTAAAACACTTAAGATTTATTATACAATTATGTGTGGAATTTCAGAGACGGACGAAGAAGCATATGATCTCAAGTTAAATTAAAAGAAAACTTCTTGTTAATTATCCCCCAATAAAGTTTTAGAGAAAAATTTAGATTAGGTTTTGTGAGGATATGCTAATATTTACATAATTATATTTATCATATTCGTAACCGTATTTCATTTATTTGTTAAATTTTTAGCATAATGTTTTTTGTTAAATTTCGTTTAACAAACAGGAAAATGTATTGCCTAGTGCAAGATTGAAATGAATATTTAAATAAAGTTATTTATCTTTTTTACAAAAAATATATGCAAGTTGTTTTACAAATAACAGCAATCGAAGTATCTTTTCTTAATTAATTGATAGTACATGAATTACAAACCTCGAAATTAAAGGGCAAAATTTAAAATATTTTCAATTCAGAGTCACTAATGATAAATGTTACACTTATATTTTTATTAATATTATAGGCGGTATTTAATAAAATTTGTTTAAAAATAGTTATATACCAAATACATAGGGTAATTTATGATGTTCCGTTTACATGATTTGAATTTTATATTACTATCTTGAATTCTCATAAGTTTGGATGTATACAAAATATTGAACAATTTCTGTTCAACCATACTTACTGTATTAAGTTGGTGTACTACTTTTACTTTTGAACAAGCTAAATTTTATATATTTTTGCAAGCTAATTATTTATGCATCTTTTGTAATCAAATTTATATCAAATATTGTTTAGTTTCATTGTATTTATGTATTTGATTGTCTCGTACTTATCTCTGTAATTTTCTTGTTATATTACGTGCTTCCCACAACGTTCAAAATACCTCTGTGGAAGGCTTCAAATGGGATAACACAATCGAAGAACATAGCAGGAGTGGATATTATATCTAGCAGATTTAATATCCTTAGATTTTATAATAATGTCATTGTAGTAGGCTGAGATTTCAACTCTCATTTAACAGCATGTCAACATTTTTTATACGAGGAATTGGTAAAGCAAATCCTTAGCCATTTTGGTGTTTAATGTTGAACTGGATGTAAGGAACAGGGAGATGGTTCTTTCATGTTGGGGTTTTCAGAAAGTAAGATACCGACCCAGCTATAGGCCATAGGAGAAAACGATGACCAATCGTCAAGATAACAATCCCCAGCAGTATAGACAACAAAAGATAACAAAAAAAAACCAAAATAAAAATATCAAAAACAAAAATCTTTTCTGTGTTTGATTCCTTTATTAAATTAAAAAATTACAATTTCAATTCAGATCGTCAAAAATCAAGACGTTTTAAAAACAAATCTTTAAAGGATACAATCTACTTCGATAAAAATTATTTAATTATATAAAGTAGCAGATACAATAATTAAATTAAAAATTCTCCAATGTGCTTGACGCATCTATATATAAAATGCTCTACTGTTCTTATCAAAATCACCTAGATGTTTTTTAAAAATTATTACATATGACAATGCTCAATGTCCGCTTAACAACTGGTTAATATAAAATTTTCCCTCCAATCTACAATGACTAACTTTTGGATAAAAATGTACACATATCTTCCAATAATTTCCTTTTCCATAAATCTTGACATTTCTTCAAAATGTCTTTATGTAACATTTCCTATTCAACCAATACTTTGGAGTAACTTTTCATTTAACAAATTAAAAATGACAGGTATTTCAGGGACGATGTTTCGATCTTCTATGATGTCACTGTTTCTTGCACTTGAAAACATTCCTGCATAGTCCATATAGATGAATGAATATCTCCAGAAATTTGCACACATTCATTTCCAGCATACAGTTATACGAAAATGTCTGACAGAAACTCATTCTACAATATGATTAGTGTTACATTTCCAGCAGATATTTTGTTGAAAAATAGCAGACACAGTAATGTCTAATTTGCAGAAAATATTTCCAAATAATAGACTGTTTATTTTCAATGTCCTAGGAAAACTTGACTTTTGATGGTTTTTGCTTTTACTGTAGGATATGTCTCAGATGTTCCGGAAAATAAACAAGAGAAATAAATAAGTACCATAAAAACATATTTTAGTATTTTACACATCAATAAGTTCCAATTATGTCTGGAAGAATTAGTAATGACAAAAATTTGTGCAATTAAATGATTTTATTATAACACTTTCAAAATAGATAATGCAAATTTCAACGTCTTTAATCAATGTTTTATTATGAAAACAGAAAGCAAAATTGATTTTTTTAATTATGTGTATCTGACTATCAATTTTCTTACTAAATAGATTTGGTAGGTAAAAGCATACATTAATTTATCGGAAGCATTAAACTATGCATTTATTTTTAACGACTTAATTTCGTACTCCAAAACCTTCTTCCCCTTTGGGCGAAATACTGCTATCGTGCGGAATAATTTATCGATGATAACAAAATAGATTAGTTGCAACAATACTTTTCATGCCCAATTACATTTCCTTCTCTTCGGAAATCAGATTCTGAAAAAATAAATTTCAGAATTTAGTGTCATACTGTATCGAATTTTTTTCTCAATTGTTTACTGTATTTTTATTTATATTTAACATAACATTAGGTACATTCTGTTTTATATATCGATAACAATACACAAATTATAATTGCTACAGTAAACACGATGATTGTTTCAATAAAGTTATTAATTATTAAAACATATTTTTCGGTCTAACGTGTTTTTCTTGTATGAAATAACCTCTATAAAACATATTTATTATATATGACTATTTTTATCTCTTATTTCATACTTTAACAAACATTTTCCCTGTGGCTTTATTGGAAAAATGATTACTTTTTTTTGAAGAATTAATTAATGTTTATATTTCCTTACATGAGTCTACGATTTGGAATAAAAGAAAAGTTTTCACTCTATTGTATATATTATTAACCAAAATATACTATAAAATTATATGAACACGAGAAAATATAAATTTCAATAGGAATGCTTTAAATTTTTAAAAAATCTGAGGACATGATAAACAAAATTTAGATAATTGTGTTTATTTCTTTTGGTACATCAACAGAAGAAATAAATTTCTATAATTATTTTCAATCTCTGATATATATAGGTAAAGAAATGCTATAAATGTATTTAAAATTTCATAAAGATATTTACGTATTTCTTATATAAACTAACATACTAAACAATTTAAATTAGTTGCAAGTTCCTGTTTATATTTCTCTGTGAATAAAAGAGGTATGGGTACATGAAAATTTGATTTTGTGAATGAAAGATGATTTTCAAATTCAGACTCTAGTAATGTCTAAGAAATGGATGATATAAATTCGTGCTTGTTTCTCATGAGGACACAAAAAAGACAGCAATTAAATTATAAATATTTTATTCTGTATCATATTTAATATTACAACCATAGGAGTTTATATCTAAACCGTGCTGTATTAATCTTAGCCTGACTAATACAGATCCGTGTTTTTATTCCAAAAATAAATTGCATTTATATAAAATGACATTTATCCAATAGTAGTCACTAAATAATTATATTAATTTTTTATTAATAATATGATATTAAAATAAGAAAAAATATAAATATTCAGAAAAATATTACTATATTACATATATTATATATAAGTATATACACTCTATTATATATATTGTATATAAATATTCAGAAAACTAAGAACTCCTAGGATTAGAATACAACTCTGAATCCGTTAAACGAAGTTCTCGAAGCACTTTCGTTTAAAATTACTTATATAATTTTTTTAGTTAAGCATTCTTGAAGTTTTTTTACCCACTGAATGGATGAATTTGATTAACCTTAGAACATCCATTTGATCGAAACTCTTCTGTTTCGTTGGAGCTGGAAATAATATTGGCTATAAAAATATATAGAAACTTTAATGAAATTTTAATTTTTAATCAGTCAAGCTTTCTTACACACTTCAATATTTTAAGGAATTTACCTACTGAATATGCTTGAGTAACCTTACACATATTTGATCGAAACTCGGATCTGTTTCGTTTGAGCAAACAATTCCATTGGCTTTCAGAAAAAATATATAGAAAACTTTAATGAAATATTTATTTTTAATCAGAAGTTTTCTTACACACTTAGGAAGATTTTAAGGAATTTACCTACTAATGTAATGCCTTAAGTAAACCTTAGACATCCATTTGATCGAAACTCGGATCTGTTACGTTGGAGCTGGAAGAGCCACACCAGCTCCACTTGGCTTCAGAAAAATATATAGAAAACTTTAATGGAAATATTTAGTTTTTAATCAGTTATGTTTTTCTTACACACTTCACGAAGATTTTAAGGAATTTACCTACTGAATGAATATTGAGTAAACCTAACAATTTGATCGAAATATCTGTTTCGTTATAAAGAGCCATATATTCTTAAAAATATATAGAAATCTATGGAAATATTTAGTTTTTATCAGTATTTTCTTACAATTCAGGAAGATTTTAAGGAATTTACCTATGAATGAATGACTTGAGTAAACCTTAACACATCCATTTGATCGAAACTCGAATAGTTTCGTTGGAGCTGGAAGTAGCTCCATTGGCTTCAGAAAAATATATAGAAAACTTTAAATTATTTAGTTTTTAATCTCAAATTTTCTTACACACTTCAGGAAGATTGTGAGGAATTTACCTATTGAAGGAGTGAATGCCTTGAGTAAACCTTACTCATCCATTTGATCGAATCGGATCTGTTTCGTTAGCTGGAAGAGCCACAGCTCCACTTGGCTTCAAAAAAATATATAGAAAACTTTTAATGGAAATATTTAGTTTTTAATCAGTCAAGTTTTCTTACACACTTCAGAAGATTTTAAGGAATTTACCTACTGAAGGGGTGAATACCTTGAGTAAACCTTACACATCATTTGATCGAAACTCGGATCTGTTTCGTTGAGCTGGAAGAGCCACCCCAGCTCCACTTGGCTTCAGAAAAATATAGAAAACTTTAATGGAAATATTTAGTTTTTAATCAGTCAAGTTTTCTTACACACTTCACGAAGATTTTAAGGAATTTACCTACTGAAGGGGTGAATACCTTGAGTAAACCTTAGACATCCATTTGATCGAAACTCGGATCTGTTTCGTTGGAGCTGGAAGAGCCACCCCAGCTCCACTTGGCTTCAGAAAAATATATAGAAAACTTTAATGGAAATATTTAGTTTTTAATCAGTCAAGTTTTCTTACACACTTCAGGAAGATTTTAAGGAATTTACCTACTGAAGGGGTGAATGCCTTGAGTAAACCTTACACATCCATTTGATCGAAACTCGGATCTGTTTCGTTGGAGCTGGAAGAGCCACCCCAGCTCCACTTGGCTTCAGAAAAATATATAGAAAACTTTAATGGAAATATTTAGTTTTTAATCAGTCAAGTTTTCTTACACACTTCAGGAAGATTTTAAGGAATTTACCTACTGAAGGGGTGAATGCCTTGAGTAAACCTTACACATCCATTTGATCGAAACTCGGATCTGTTTCGTTGGAGCTGGAAGAGCCACCCCAGCTCCACTTGGCTTCAGAAAAATATATAGAAAACTTTAATGGAAATATTTAGTTTTTAATCAGTCAAGTTTTCTTACACACTTCAGGAAGATTTTAAGGAATTTACCTACTGAAGGGGTGAATGCCTTGAGTAAACCTTACACATCCATTTGATCGAAACTCGGATCTGTTTCGTTGGAGCTGGAAGAGCCACCCCAGCTCCACTTGGCTTCAGAAAAATATATAGAAAACTTTAATGGAAATATTTAGTTTTTAATCAGTCAAGTTTTCTTACACACTTCAGGAAGATTTTAAGGAATTTACCTACTAAAGGGGTGAATGCCTTGAGTAAACCTTACACATCCATTTGATTGAAACTCGGATCTGTTTCTTTGGAGCTAGAAGAGCCACCCCAGCTCCATTTGGCTTCAGAAAAATATATAGAAAACATTAATGGAAATATTTAGTTTTTAATCAGTCAAGTTTTCTTACACACTTCAGGAAGATTTTAAGGAATTTACCTACTGAAGGGGTGAATGCCTTGAGTAAACCTTACACATCCATTTGATCGAAACTCGGATCTGTTTCGTTGGAGCTGGAAGAGCCATCCCAGCTCCACTTGGCTTCAGAAAAATATATAGAAAACTTTAATGGAAATATTTAGTTTTTAATCAGTCAAGTTTTCTTACACACTTCAGGAAGATTTTAAGGAATTTACCTACTGAAGGGGTGAATTCCTTGAGTAAACCTTACACATCCGTTTGATTGAAACTTGGATATGTTTCATTGGAGCTGGAAGAGTCATCCCAGCTCAACTTGGCTTCAGAAAAATATATAGAAAACATTAATGGAAATATTTAGTTTTTAATCAGTCATAATAAAGTTCATCAGTCATAATAAAGCATAATATGTAATAATAAATTTCTGTTAAAGTAAAATAATAACTTAAATGCTCCCTGTATTAAATTGAAAATCTAGACTTTCTATTGACAAATTCTAAAGAGCATTGTTCACAATAATGGCAGCGAATTCATTTCCTGGCACCTTGAATTTAGAAATGTGGACCCGTTGATTCATTTTCCCCTTGCACTGTAGACGTACTATATCTTGCAGAATAAACTAGAAGGAATTGAAGAGACGTGATTGGTTACCGGAATGACATCATTACTGGATCTAAAACCCTTCCAATATTTAATAAAACGTCTAGCACACAGATTTCGTGGCTTTTTTTCCTATTAAATTCCAATGTAAACAATATCTTCAAAATATTTCTTTGTTTTGTGTTCTTTTTTCCTACTGCGTTTTGTGTGGTTAGTGTCATCTTATGTTCTAAATAAAAGATGCTTTTGTAAGTGAAAATCTGCATATGTCTACTCGGCTATTACATTTAATAATTGCTTTACTGTGATGAATACAGTATTTTTATATGGACCTTATATATATATATATATATATATATATATATATATATATATATATATATATATATATATATATATATATATATATATATATATATATATATATATATATATATATATATATATATATATATATATATATATATATATTATACATTTTCTACTTATTCTTATTTTACAGTTAGAATAAATTTATAAAGTTTTGTTTGCAAACTTGGAAGCTTAGCTTTGTAATGAATCATTTTTCGCATAGGCATAGATTTTTCAATATTATATTTTTATAGAAATAAGTAAAAGAAATTATTTTAGTTCCGTTAGGAACTTTTTTAGAAAATTTTTTAGAAATCAAATAGTTTTGGGGACAAAATGATCCATCCGTTAATTCTAGTGTGAACTAAAGAGTTGTTTAAGAAGTATTTAAATGTATTTAAATTATATTCTTCACAATAAAAGCAAGTCTACATTAAGTTTAGAATAAAGAAAAATTTAATAAATTTTTTCGAATAGGATATGATTTTGAATAGACGAGAATGTTAAAAATGTACTATAATCCTGCATTTTTAGCTAAAAATATTATGAAAATCTGAATTTAAAAAAAAATAATTCTTCAATCATTTACAATAATGAGGAGGAAATAATTCATGGGGTTTGACTTTGTAATGAATTCGAATTCTTTAAGAATCTTGAGCATATCAATGTCTTAAGAACTTTTTTTGTAAAGTTTGGTTGTTAAGCCGAGAATCGTAAACCATCTTGTATAAATAAAATCCGAAATTTTTTTGGGGCTGTCCCAGAGATTCAGCTTCGAAATCAAATTGAAATTTCAAATAAGAAGACCGATTTCCGTGGGTCTGCGGTGTCAGGAAAGGTTTCATGCAGTTGCAATTTTATTCGATATTCAAATGATCCTGTCAAATATTTAAGCGAAAAACTCCGATATACGAACGATGATATAGAAAAGAAGGAGCCCAAAACTTGAAATTTTTCCAAGGGTAAAAAAGCTGCAGAAGTAAGGTTTCAT
The DNA here is from genome assembly GCA_032207245.1 of Pardosa pseudoannulata. Taxonomy (NCBI): domain Eukaryota; kingdom Metazoa; phylum Arthropoda; class Arachnida; order Araneae; family Lycosidae; genus Pardosa; species Pardosa pseudoannulata. Next base: position 126,185,264 of record CM063505.1, on the reverse strand, counting down.
TTTGTTTTATTTTTTTGACTTCTTAACGGAAAAAAAAGATCTTATCGCTTTTTTTTCTTTACCAAAATTTGCATTTCAGAAAGGAACCTCAGTTTTGTTCGGAACATCTGATTTACTTCCAAATGAAATTATCGGAAAAATTTCCGGTAAGTGGATAGCATCTTATAGATGAATTTGCATTATACTATCTTGTATATGTTAATAAATTCATGAGCGTAATGGTTTTTAGGTTGCTAAAGAAGCACACACCAGCAAGAGGTTTATTTTCTTTTTGTTAAATAAATAAAAATAAGCTTTTACCTTTTACGGGATAACCTTTTAAATCATTGTGTTTTCCATAAAAATAGTAATTATTTTCCTACTAATACTTTTTAAATAATTAAATATTTTTAAACAGTGTTTTATTAAAGTATTTTTTGTTTAACGTAGATTCTACTTATGCAAAATTTTGTTACACTTAGTTCAATCATTTCTTAATACCCATATGGATGATACTTCTCATAGTACAAGTTTCCTAATACATTATTCTGTACTTATATAGTTTAAAACTTATTTTTTTCCTCTATGCAATCTTTTATTATATATAATGCACAAAAGTATGATATGATGAGTATCAGATGGTATAACTATTTGTGAAATTCAAAATATCTAAAGCTGTTATTATAAATTACAAATGTTATTACTTTATGTTGCATAAATTTAGTTTGCATTCAAAACGTTTGTTAAAAATATCTTTATTTACTTACAATTAAAGCTGTAAGGATTTACCTTTAACAGGGACCATTTTTTATACCTTGACTAATCTAAAAAATAATGCGTTATACCAAAATATTATATGACTCGATATAATTATACAATATTAAAAATTATGTAAAAAATTTTTGCATTCAATTAAATTTTTGGAAGCATAAATTAATAAGCTGTTCTATTTTACTTTTGATTCATAATATATAAAAATGATCTAAGAAATAGTAATAACATAGTTTCATTCTGATATGCTATAAAAATAAACTCATATATACGCAAGTTTATAGCTGTTATGTGAAGAATCACAGAAAAAAATGTATATTGATAAATTTTTATTTTCGAGTGCTATGTCCTTGTACAAAATGTTTCCCAGTTAGGTTGCAAATTCTTTAAATAGTAACATTTTGACTATGATCTTCCCATTCGAGATTCGAGAGCTTTAAGCAACGAATATATACCAAAGAATTATTTAACACTAGAATCACGGTGGTCTTTCTATACCTAGAATTACGATGGGTGTCATTTTGACCCCTTTGTAAGATATCTGCACATTTCTCTATATGATATAATATATTTGTGAAAAATAAATTAAAATAGCGTAAAAATGACAACTACAGTTAGTGTTTAAAAATATACAGACTTTGCAGGTATGTAGGATCAATTAAAGGATTTACTACATTCTCTCCTAAAGTATCACTTGGTCTCATTTCATCTTTTCCAAAATATGGAAATCCGTTTAATAAATATTTTGTCCTAACATCTACTTCTAGCCAAATATTTATTCCGAATGTATCGAGCTGGTTAGGCATGTACTGCAAAAAACGGCATCTTGTTTTTGTAGGGAATAACTGTTCATCAAACGTAATATTTTCATTTGGTTTGTAGCAAAGCTTACAGTTTTCTATAAACGTATTCCATACCACGGATATTAGTTTAAATTTATCACACTGCAAACGTGAATACATTGTTAGTTTATTTTTCAAAACGAAGAAATTTCATAATTTCCGGAAACCTATCTCTACTCATAGTTTCACGAAAAAAACTTTGGACCCCAAGTCTTGGACAACAAACTAAGAATTGGTAAGTCCTTGGTCGCTGATGCCCCCTTACGTACAACAACACTATGAATGCTTCCAGTTCTGCTAATAAAACAGTGTAAGAGTCATTATGAAGTTTACACTTATCTTCAACATCAGTATATAGACTGCCGTATTTCTAGGTATAATCATTTGTAAGGGCTAAAATAAAAATACGATTTTCTTGAAATCTTTACTATTTCCTAAATCACAATGATTTAGGAAAAGTCAAGAAAGGATTAAGATATTTGCAAAAATATAGAAGAGCTGTCAGAAATAAAAGTTCGCTAGGTATCAAAATGACCCCTTCCGTAATTCTAGTGTTAAATGATTCTTTTTATATGAAAGTAGTGTAAGCTGGTTTTTATAAAATATTCAGATATTTAACAGTTTTTAACTATGGAATTTTAAAAAAATGTGGTATATGTTATTCCTCTTTAATTGACACACATTAATAGGATGATAATCTTTACAGTATTTTTAAAAGGATGTTGCATAATTACTCAGTTTAACCATCTCTGATGTATATAAATATTATGTTGGAAATTGCGTTTCTATTATATTCAGTGAATTAAATTTCTAAATTCATAAAATAAGTAAAACTTTATTGTTAAATACAATTTGAATTTTAAAGAAAATTTTTAGAAACTACTTACTTAAAAAAAAATTCTCCAAGCATACTGCATTCAATTTTGTCACTACCTAACTTTG
>CM063505.1:126147730-126175230 GCA_032207245.1 Pardosa pseudoannulata | reverse complement strand
TGTTTTTTATGCATTATTCCTAGGTAATATAATGTAATAGAGTTTAAAAAACTTGAAATTTTCCCGAATTTATAATAATGTAGACAAAATTTAGCTGTATGAAACTTTGTTGAAAATTTGATATTTCTTTATGAATAAAATAAGAAATATAAATAATACACTATATTTATCAAATAATCTTCTTTTTAAACTAATAATAATATTCTCTAATATAATAATTATATTAATATAAATAATATAAAAACATAATTTTAATATAAAATACATATTTAATAAAAAAATTTAAATTTTAGACATAAAATCACAAGAAAAAAAAAGTCACTAGAAACTAACGAATATCTTGCCAATAGAGTATAAAATAAAATTCATTATATTTCAAACAAAATAACTATATTCATTTTGTAATTAAAAACCTGTTATACATATTTGTATGGGAAAAATAGATATTTTCACTGTTATAGCCTTATAAATGTATTTCCATTTATTGTTTCAAATAACAACCGACGTTTAATTCAAGTAACTAAAATATATCCTTTAAATAAAAATTACAATCTATTACTTTAAAATGATGCGCATGTAATAATTTTTAAAAAACTTCTTTTTAAACAATAAGTAATAAATAAAGTTTAAAATTAATAATATATTACCTCTAAATTGTACTTACATTATTATAAATATATTATTAAAATACTATTAAAATTGATTCGTTATCAAATTCTACCGTGTTTTTAAATGTATTGATTTTTACTTGTATTATAGGATTTATTCTTCAGATAATAGTTTTCTTTGAAATATATTATTCCAAACACATATGCCGTTTTTCTCAAAATCTAGGTTTTCTTATTTCGTTATCACATTGAAAATATTCTATAATGCTTTATTATATTATCATATGTTTCCCAACCTTTAATACCTCATAAATTTCTGAAATAGAGCACCTGCTTAGCTTACAGAGCAAATGGAAACTGGAGATTTAATTTTATTAAAGAAAAAGGCATAATCTTCTCTTAAGGTAACACAAGTGTTATTTTGCATAATATCAGTATGACTAGATACACAAAAACTATCTCAAAAATATTTGCTTTCTCATATCTATATCTATCTATATATATATATCTTTTCTATCTATATATATATATATAATATATATATATATATATATATATTATATAAATATATATATATATATATAATATATATAAATATATATTATATATATATATATATATATATATATATATATAAATATATATATTATATATATATATATATATATATATATATATATATATATTATATATATATATATATATATATATATATATATATATATATATATATATATATATATATATATATAAATATATATATATATATATATATATTATATATATGTAATATATATATATATATAATATATATATATATATATATATATATATATATATATATATAAATATATATATATATATATATATATATATATATATATATATATATATATATATATATAAATATATATATAATATTTATATATATATATATATATATATTATATATATATATATATATATATATATATATATATATATATATATATATATATATATATATATATATATATATTATATATATATAATATATATATATAATATATATATATATATATAAATACATATTAAAATAAAAATTATATATATTATCAAATAAAAGTCTTTGGATCTTTCAAAAACATCTTGAATTGAAAACTAATCACAGTTATCTAACACTGTCAAAAAACAATTTCAATGTATCAAATTCATTCTAAATTTCTACATTTCAATTTTTAAAGAATATTGAATTAGTGTTCACATTTTTATCATTTTTTAATTACTTCGTAATGTTTATCACTTATTCATTTATATTCTTCATACAAAACCTTCAAAACCAGTAATTTCATATTTTCTAAAAATTTTATTTTTAAAAACTTTCCTAAGTGTTCATTCCTTTTCAAAAAAATGTATCATAATTTTTAAATATTATCATTTTAAAATACGGTTGATTGCAAAAAAAAACTAAAGGATCTAAAGTTTCCGTACCATTCTTTGTATAAAGCTTTATAACCAAAACTCTGTTATATAATTCAAGAAAAGTATATTTTCTGGGGTTTTATCATGATTTAGTTGTACTTTATGATATTTATTGAAGGGCACAATGATATTTATCAAATATAATGTTACAAAATACTATTCCAGTTCATATTTTCCAAAATTGTTTCTTTATCACACCACAGTAGCTCTTCTTCTCTCCAAAAATATTCTGAGAATTTTTATAATGTATCTTTAATATCTATCTAACAACAATGTAATATATTCTTCTCGGATAAAAAGTTTTTTTCTGCCATAACATTCTCTAGGAAACCTAATTCTTGATTGAGTAATGGTTTATTTTCTCCTTTTTGAGATATTCTCTTATTTCATTTTACAATTTAGCCATCCTAACATTAGTGATTTTTCATTTATCTGACAAAAATATATTCGGAAATTTAAAAAGTATATCATGTAACACAATTTGATGACGGTGAAATAAATTTATTCACTATATAGGAATTACAGAATCTACCGTTATGTATTTAAATAAATAAGGATTAAAGTTTTCTTTCAGTCTCATGTACTTTTTTGTACTTTGTTATAGGTTGTGACTTACATCATTATGCTGTTTTATCAAACTGTTATAAATCAGTACATATTTTTTTTAAATTCTTTAAAACATATTATTAAATAAAATCTGAAATCTGAAATCTCTATTTTTCAAAATTAATCCTCTGACTGCTCATCTCGCGATTTCCATGGGCAACTCAAATGTAGCAAAATTTGCTCAACCCTCTATTTTTGCTGCCATGTGTTTTCCTCTTTTATTAATAAGCACATTCCGGCTTTTCACCATTTAACTAGTAAAATAAATTATATACAGTATTAGATTTTTATTAAGTAATAAATATAATTATATGACTAGAACTATAGTTATATTAGATAATAAAATTATAGATAGTATGTTATAAATAGAAATTAACTGTGTTTCAATTGAAATTTATTTAAAAACAAATTTTTTATATGAAAACATGTGAAATTAGTTTTTCTGAAAGTTTAGTTTCTCATGATAACAGTCAATATAAAAAAAAAATTCCTAGAAAAAAAAATTAGTATTTCAATTCTCCAATTTATATATATACTTAAACTATGCAAAAAAAATACGCAATTTTTAAAGAGATCTGGGTTTACAAATTGAAGAGTCAGAGGGTTAATAAAATAATTAATAATTAAATTACCAACGAAAGTGAACTGCAACAGATTGATGTAGTTAAGTTTATTTCAAGTCTTGTTTTCTAATACTAGTCTTGCTAAACGATGGCCGAATGGTAAAGCGCTCATTTACGATCCGGAGTTCACGGTTTTGAATTCCACTGCTGTCATGGATGTTTGTAGCCGTTTGAAATCGGCTAAAGCAGTAGGTTCCGGTTTACTTAGCTCTCTTTAGTAAAACAGCCAATCGTAGTGCTCTGAACAAACCAACTAAGACGGCAATAAGTATACACTGCTTCCAACAAATTCTTTGAATCGGTAGCGTATATCTCATTTTCTGGAAATTTTCTCTTACTGCACCAAATTACATTTTCGTCCCTTCCACAAAATCTTTTAACATTCTTATTACAGAAATAAAAATAAACAAAAAAAATAAATAAGAAATTACAGCAACTAAATAAAAACTCTCTGAAAACCAATATAGAACTCGCCACTGAATTCTACGGAAAAAAGCATTCTTAAAGAATGAATGAGTGACATTTTAACCATCTATCTTCTACTTCATAAATAGATCTCGAAGTAAACCATGACATTTTACCAATAAAATCTTATAAACTAGTACTAGTGTCATATTTTTTTCCTTTACAATTTATATTTTCTAGCAGTGGTAATTTTTCATTTCACAGGAAAAAAAAATACTTAGAAATTTTTAAAATGAAAATTAGAATAAAAATGGATAAGTATTAAGTAAAACTGTCTGAAGAAAAATTTGGAGGTTTCTCCATTAATTTCTTCATGAAAGATAACTGTAGTAGAATGATGGAGTAATGTTCCTGTGATGTGTGTATGTTGTAGTTTGTGATAGTTTCCAATATTTATCTTAGTATTTTTCAAATAAAGTCTCTAAAGTTCTGTCCTAGTTTATATTTTCTACCAGTCATCCCATTCTTTAGTAACCTTTAAATTCCCAGTGAAAAATATATATATATTTCAATATAACTTTAAAATAAAAAAATCACAACAAAATAATCCAAATTCAACAATATTATTGAAAGTTTCGTTCTCAGTGAAAATTGATTTTTGAGGAATCTTGGCATTACATTTCTTAGCATTGTTTTCTTGTACCTCGTGAAAACTTTCAAAGTTAATGGTGTACATATTCGAAAAAATTTCATAAAATTAGCAATGTTTATATAAACCCCCAAATCAAATTTTTAGAATGTGTCTTTTCCGAATTAAAACAAAATTTTGTTTTTGCAATAAAAATGTCAATTTTCTTTTTATTTTTAAACTAAAAGAATTTATGGAAGCAATAAAAAAGTCTCTCCATCATTCCTAACTATTTATAAGTGAAGAGGGATGATGGATAGATTTTTTCAGTATGTTTGTATGCACGTGTACTTCTTGATAGTCACAAAATTAATCTATTGTATGTTACCTATAATATTTTATAAACAATATTATTATGCTTGGTGTTTATAACGAATTATTATTAACATCGATTTACTGAATTTATTTTTCTTAAAAATAATTAAAGAATTTTAAGTATATACAAAATGATAACATTTAACCCTTTATCAGTTTCCTATTTTTCGGGAAGTCCATCCAAAAATGTCATAATTTTTTATTGCATAGTTTTGTTCATTTTCATTTGTAATCTGGAAAATGTTATTAAAAGAAATATTTATAGGTATTTTAAGCATGTTTGATAATTTTTGTACTGGAAATAAAAATAATGTTTTCTCTAGATGTTTCCTTTTTTTTCTCATGTACTCCAGGCGTTGAAGTTACATGTACTGTTGTTCATATAAAAAATACAAATATTTTCGATTACAATTGAATCACAATTATTTTCGAATGCAAATATTACAAGTACTTTTCTTAAACTGTTTTATTTACATTAGATTTAGTAAAAAAGTCTTGTTAGAGGAAAAGAAACTTAATCCAAAGTCACAGTTCGGACAAAAATACCTAGTCTCTTTTTAAATCGTTTTGCAGCTGACATTTTTCTTCTGTCAATATACACAGCACTAGTTAGCAAGTCTTAGGTTTTTGTCTGTAGGTGAAACTACCTCTAAGATGTCTCTCTTGGTCAGTCTCCCAAAAATTCAAGCCAAAAACTCAAAGATAAAAACTCGCGGAGTAATACAGAACCTATCAGAAAGCCCGTGTTTTAAAACCAAACAGAATACACTTTGAAAACTAACATCCTGGGGACATCTGTACGACTAATTTGATATTAAAAATACAAAAGATACGATTAAAACATTAAAAAATACAAAGAAATCAGATTGCCCGTATGCCGTATGGGCAAATCATTAAAAACACGTTAACCGCGCCAGTACGGTGTACGTGCAAAACAGGAAGGGGCTAAATATTAGAGGACAGAAATGAAAACCACATATTTATATAACCCAGGGATAAGCATCATTTCCATGCTAAAAGATTTAATTCTACCTTTAAAGGTACGATCTATACATCAAACGAAAAAAATATTATAGTACCACAAGCCAATAAGCAAAATTTTAATTGAATCGTTTCTGAGGATCACTAAAGTGATGCGAAGTAAATTAATACTTAATAGAAACTACTTAGTAATAAACATCACGAAAGAAAACATTTTGACCATATAAACAATCAAATATTAACTAGCAATATTGGTAATACCAATTGGTGATTTGCTAAAATTTGATGACATTTTAAATGTAGAATTTAAAGACAGCAATTCAGTTAATTTTCAATTTGTAAAACCTTTTCCAATAGTGTTAAAATATTTCAAAATCTGAAATAATTAGAAAATTCTGACTTTTACTACAATAAAAACTAATATTAATAATTGATATACATAGAATTAATACAGGTGCTAAATGTAAAATAATGATAATATATGCTTAAAGAAATGTTTATTATTTCACTAGCATAACATCATAAAAATTATACATCTTAATTAGTGTTAAGCAAGTGACATTTGTAATATATTAAAAATGTTTATTCATTATAAATAATAAATGTTCTGTTTTTACAACCATTTACAAATATAAATCAGATTTTAGTAGTGAATAGAATTGATATTATAAAAGTATTTCTCCTCAGATGCATTTTTTATTGAAAATGTTATTTATACTATTATTTTATATTGCTATACATTTGTATAATAGGTTGAATATATATACCTAATAATCATATGCTACTACATTAAATATTATTTTCTACTTTTTTCATTTTTTAAATATTTAAAACAATACCTAGGTATCCTTTTTATTATTTTCTAATGAGCAAAATGTAAAATATTTTTCTCTCTGTATAGCCGGATAATAAAGCATGTAGTAAATATAATGATGCAATCACAGAGTGACATCTGCTATTGTATTCCTCCTACGTTTTTCTCATTTTTTCGTATTTCCGAACTGCCAGGTTTCCAGATTGCATCGTTTGTGAAATAAATGGGGCATTAAGAGCAAATCGACGCGACAAAGAGATGCAAGTGCCAAAGATAATATTTATATGCGTCCATTTCCCCAACTCCTATTTCAAACTTCACAAACTTTATTCTCTCATACTATGTATTAAGAATGCTTATTTTTTTATTATTATTCGGTATGAACTTATGCAATAATTTATGTCCTTACATTTTCAAACTAACTGATTAAACATGGTTCTTTTAGAAAAACAAAATTATATCTCATCGATATGTTAGTCACATTACTTTTTACTTAAATCTGTTACACTAGAAATAGTTTTTAAAAATCATATTTACTTTTTCGCTTGCTTTTTGTAATCTTAAATTTCTATAACATATTGATTAAAAGCAATGGTATAAGTTAAAGTTACAATGGACCTTCTCACCGGTTTTTTTTTTTTTTGCCATTAAGTGATATTTACAATATTTTAATGTTTTATTAGGAAACCATTTATGTTTAATACTTGGATAAAATTTGAACGTGTAAAATCAGTTTTTAAATAGTTACTGCATATTATTTCGATATTAGTATAGTTAAAGATGATGATTGTGCATTCGTTCTATGAATAATACATCTGTTTTTAAATAAAGAAAACATTTATACTTTAGAATAAAATTTATTTGCAAATATAGACACCATTTTATACTTTAGAATCAAACTTATTTGTTATGTTATTAGGACATTTCCAGCTAAATATTTTCTTTAATAAAGATTATCGGCTGTGTTCAGTTGTACACCTATCTTAGCCGTGTTAAATTTAGTCCCATTTCTACTTCAATATAAAATAAAATTATTCTACGGAGATAAGATTACAATTTTTCTAGTAATTAATAAGGATTTTACTTTATAAAAAATCTTAAATATTGTTGTTATGAAGTGCATGAAAACATATAAAATATATATGAAGGAAGTAAGTAAAAGATATCCACTTACTGAATATCTTTCTCAATTTGTGAATTAGAGAATATTTTTTTATACGAAATGCAAGCAAATTATCATTTTTACGCTGTGAATATCGATTATATTGATTTACACATTGTATTTTATAGAATGATAAAGGCTAATTAATTTAAATATTTAATTTACGTTCTTTTATATTTTTTTAAATTTTATGGTGTTACATCATATAAAATTTTGGTTGACAAAATTAACTATTCACGTAAGCTTTTTTTCTAATTTACAAACATCAAAGTTTATCTTTCTGTAAATGCATTTTATAATTTTTTTTGTGTTTACTTTTTAGATTACAACACACTACTTTAAAATTTACAATATAATATTTGACATGATTACATATAGATTGTTAAAGAAATTGTAAAACATTCCATTGAAATGTAACAGTGCAATTTATTTTATTACGATACAAAATGATCCTGCATAATAAAGGTACGATTTTTAAATATGCCTTATCAGACATTTGATAAAGTAAAAAATAAAAAATGTTAAAACTAATCAAATTTCTTCAATGCAGAATAATTTTTAAATTACTTAGTAAAGAATATTCATGATTATTATTTGCATATGTTCAATTTAAATAACTTTGAATGGCTGTTTCATATAATGTAAGTTTTAAAAGGTAACGAATAAATAAATACGACATGGATTTTGCACTTATCAGGGCACCGAGACTGTTTAAAAACTCATTAAATAAAACAATCATTTAAAAGAATGTATACTATATTAGTAGCATTCAGTAGCATTCAGTAGCATTTTATACACTTTCAATCTTTGTATATACTATAGAATGTTTGATAGATAATTATTTATAAATAATGTAATTATTTTTAGATTATCATTATTAGTTTACACATTAACACAATTCAGTGAAATAAATGTTTTTATTCAGATTAAAAAATTTCAGTTAATTTTATCAATATGAAGAATCATTTTGTCTTAAACTGATGACAGCATTTCTAATCATAAATATTATTTATGTGTTGATACGAATTTGTATTCAAATTAAAAACATCTATTAGTTAATCAAATATGCATTAAATATTTCTACCAGTATATGGATTTTATATTTTATGCTGTTCTGCTACTCTTTATATCTACATTTATTTCTAAAAATATATATTATAATACATTTTTAGCTTATAATGTTCATTTGCTGCAGTTTAATATATGAACTCGAGTATCAATAAAATATTTATCAATATATCGATTCAAATATTCAAAATCATTTTAGATTTATATATGAGATCAATATGCTATTCATGAACCACATCAATATTTTTGCTGTTTTCGGGCAGATAACATGATTGAAAACCATTTACTTTGAAAATGTTATATTGCAAAGCCAAATATGATTATTTTGCCGAATATTGATTTTATTGTAATAGCAGGAAATATACTCTATATAATATAATATGTCAACATAGACTAATAAAATTTTATTATTATTAATGAATAATTTTACTGTTACTTATAATTTTTGTAAATTTTTAAATTGGATATTATCTTTAATATCTGAAAATATATTACTTTTCTCTTTATAATCCTGTTTAATAATCCTGATTTTATTAGAAAAATAGTGAACATGCAAAAATGCTTAGATCGATTATAGAAATACCTTTAATGACTTAAATGCCTTTATAGGATAAATTTTCTAAACGAAAAATCTCTTCAGTATATAAAAATTTTATTGATAAACATACGAGAAGGTTTTCTTGAACGAAATCTTTTGAGATATTCAATATTCATTTCATCTATTGTAAAATTAGGAAATTATAATTGTTGATTGATGACATTAAAAATGTATAAATTTTTAATAGGAGAAATTAAATCATTTATATAATTATTACTAAACTCGTCTACTCAATATGCAAGTCTAAATCTTCTATATCTATATACTTCTTTTATGTATGGAATAAATTAATATCATTCAAATATTGAATCAAGATTTACTTTTGATGATTAATAGTTTTTTATATCACTTTAACTCATTTCTAATCATGGGTTATTTTCATCACTAGCATAAAAAACATTTTTGTGAGTTTAATTGCTTCTATAAGATGCAATTTTCAGATAAGAATCATGATAAATATGAAACAAATTGTATTTTTAAAGTGTCAAGGTAGTAAATATTTTACATTTTTACTTTTAATAAATTAAATTCTTGATATTGTTTTCTTTTGTAATTATAATTTTTTTTTTCAGGTAAGAATGATTTTGTACCTACAAAGGTTACTAAGTTGTAAGCTGATCTAAGAATAGTAAGAAGCATTTTACAATATTGCTTATTGGTAAAAAATATTATGTTATAGTTTTCTTTAGACAATTTCTAGAATTTTTAAAACCATTTCTATTGTTTATTTTAATCTATTTTTAGGTGATTTATTTTCCGAAAGCAATATTTAATTATACATTTGAATAAATTTCCTCTTATACTTTCTTCATTATATTTATTTTGACAACTAAATGTTCATTCAATATAAATATTATTTTATATAAGGCCAGTCAATTATTATCATTATATGTACTAATTAGAGATAATTTGTTGTTTAAACATCGACAGAATTAAAATAGAGGAAATGCTAAAACTGTATATCCAAATATCTAAATCGTTGTATATCTTTTCCTGAAGAAAAATAAATATGTTTTGTGACTGAGATCAATAAACTTCAATCAGATATTTTATCTAATGTAACTCTCAAGTTTAGCTTACTATTTTTAACTAAAATTTTCAAGTATTTCTAGGGCTAATTATGCCATAATAAATATAACTGTCCAAGAAAGAATTACTTCATTTTAATAATCTGAAAATATATGTATATGGCATTTTATAAAAGTAGTACTAATCCGAGTATATAAATTTGACTTATAAATATGTAAATAATCTTTGAAGATAAAAAGTTTATCAAATGCAGCAGTTTGGTCATAACATGGTATATTGGTTAAATTTCAAAAATAGAATTCTAAAATGCTTGTATCAAGATTTGGCGGCACTCGATACAGTTCATTGTACGGATAAAGTTAATACAGAACAGATCTGGGAACCGGAATGCCCTACCAAGAGTAAGTGGTTTAATGAGAAAAATGTACAAAATCATGCGAAAATTCTGAGTATGAAGAATGGTGAAGTGGTTCTTCGGATATATAAAATGAAGAATTGTGAGGTTTATAATCAAATCATTTATAAATTTCAAATTTATTTAAATTTGCAATAATTGTTTGTCAAATATACTGACAAAACCAAACACTATGCAATATTTATGTCCTCGATGTTGTTGCAAAATATAATTATGTATTTTTACTAAATATAATCATTATAGTTACCAATAGATCCCATCGCAATATGCAACTGCTCTGTGGCTAAGAGTAAAAAACAGTTGCACTTGAGTGAGGACCCACAAGGATTTAAAGACTGACTAAATTTCGAAAAGGATTTTGCATTTTCGTTTTAATTAACACCGCTAAGATAGAAGATGCTTAAGAAAATAATTTCACTTTAACAGCTGGTACCTAGCAGAAGAAGCGTATGTATGGATTGCCACGTCCGAAACTGTCGGAGGAAACAGGGTGAACCTTACGAACACTAATCTCTTTTACATGCTCCAACCGTTGTTGATAAACACGATAGTTCTTTATCCGGCTCTGGTCTTAATCCCGCTACTTTAATTTAACTGGATCGTTGCCTTTGCCGACTGAGATAAAACGGCATTTAATTACGTGAACAAGATATATGTAGTATTGTAATCACGAAAACATACTGTATTCATATTTTACACCAAATAAACAAGTTTACACGGCTAACTATATTTTATCAAGTGTAAAGTTTAAGTCTATCCCCACAAATAAATCAGCTTTAACTATAAAAATTTTAAATACCCATTTTTATCATCTCTAAATGCATTTTAACTTATTTAATAGAGACATTTGTAATTAAATATGCATCTCCCCTAAATCAAAGATTGTAAGCCATAAAAATTTTCCACTTTATATTCATTGTTATTGTAAAATTATGATGACCTCTCAATTATTGAATGCAAAACACAATCTATAATATGAAAAAGTCTAAATACTAAGGCAATAATCATGTTGGTAAACACCAATATATAACAATGATATCAAATAGTTGCACGCAGTTAAAATAATACTTTGTACGATTTTATAATGATTTTAAGAAAATTATTATTATCTATATATTGAAAAAAATTGTTTTGATTTTTTTAATAGATTTTATTTACAAGGGGGAAATAATGTAATAATGAAATTCGGCTACAAATTGAAATATCTATATGACGATTTAATGTCAATACAATAGACAATATCTTTGCCGTTTGAAACCAGATCATAATAATTAATTTCAAATCAGACAACGTTATTATATTGAAGAACAAAATATCATTTTAATCTAATTAATTTGCGTAATCTGTAATAAAAAATTTGTAATCTGAAATGAAAGTAAATTCCTAAAACGCATAAGAAATGTAAAATAAAATACATGCATAGCAGTAAAAGTGTAAATCGAAGTCATGTGGAGTCTACATAAGATTTCAAATAAAATAATTCAAATTCGAACTTCAGCTAGTACAAAAGTTTAAATAGGTACACAGGTTTCTATACAAAGAATCCAGAATTAAGATACTTATGGAATTGCGTAACTCCGAACCAATCATTTATTTCAAATCAGAAAATAAACATTATAAACATTCAAAATTAAAGATTTTTGAAATTTTAAATCATACAAATGTGTTAAATTTAGTTCCTAACAAAAATATAATAAATTGTGTTTTAGTATTTTTAAACAGGACTCTAAAAATATCCTTATAAAATGTTTACTGTTAAAATGAGCTGCCACCTTTTTCTTACTAGAACCAATTTACAGCATATAAGAAATCTCCTGGAATACTTTTAGCCCTTCTTTAAGAAAAACCCATTTTTAAGTGGGCTCAGAGGGAGAAAACCAGTTTAAAATTTCTGAAAATGTGCATCATCTCAATATTATACACACCTTTCTTAGAAGCTTATAAAATGAATAAGTCGAAAAAAGTAAATCAATTTATTTCTAATAAATTCAAAACGACTTCGTGTCAAAATCTTATTCTACTACTTTTCTTATATTTATATGCTATTAAAATATTGTTGATAATACCACAGTTAAAAAAATATATAACATTTATACATAATACCGCATTTAAAAAATTACTATTAAAATATTAGTCGATTGAACTTCCTGTTTAACAGAGTAAAACTAAATTAACATACACAAACGCACACACACACACACACACACACACACACACACACACATATATATATATATATATATATAATATATATATATATATATATATATATATATATATATACATATATATACATTTAGAAACATGTACTATGTCACTGAAAATAAATTAGAGACTATGCATATTTATTGTATATAATAATTATCTGTTTTATATATATTCATATATAAAACATAATTTGTATAACAAAAATTATTTAAACCTCTATATAAACATATAATGTGATTTTCAAATAAATAACAATCTGCTAATTTACGTGTATGTAAATATGATATAATAATATTAAGCAAATTTTCCAACAATGTGCAGTCGAACTCCTTATATGCATTGAAATTTTGGAACGATCTAAATTAAATCAAAGTTTCTGTTCAGTCATTGAAATATGTCTAATTTAAAATTTAGTTTCATGCTCAAACAAGTGTTTTTGTTAAGTTTTACAATTAAAAATATACCTGTACATAAATATAAGATTAAAATAGTTACATATTTATTTATATTTGCTCTGTTTATATTTCTGCTTGTAAATTGCTAGGGTTTTCCAGCCTAAACATTATAAAAGTTTTATTAAACATTACTACAATGTTTTTTGAAATCTAAGTTTGTGAATTAGCAGTATCAGTAAATATTGTTTATGTTTTTGAAATACAAATTTAAAGAATATGAATCTAATTAAATACAAACTTTTTAACCTAAATTTTAATTTTTTTTATTCTTTCGCGTAATTAAGTAGTTGTTTATAAGTTTCTTATCCTAGAATTATGAATATTTTATTTAATTTGCACGTTTTACTTTTATATGCTTTATATAACGAAATATGCTAGAATTTCGTTAAAAAATATTCTTTCAAAAGTGTCAATGAAGATAAAAGTATGGGAACCAATCAGTTTTACTTATAAATTAACTACTATTCTTTATAATAAATAAAGAATCTATGAAATACAAAATATGATTAATAAAAAATTTTCAAACATAATTTATAATTTATAAGCAAATTTTCGTAATTTTAAATTCTTAGTATTTAAAGCGTAATTTTGAAGATCAGATTTTGCCTAAAAATATTTTCCTTATTTCTGAGGTATCCAGGATAGAGTTAGACGTGTTCGAAACGTGTTATACTTTACTTAAAACCGTAAAATGTTACCCTTCCAGCAAAATATTTTATTTAGAAATCTAGGAACTTTTTTCTCCCTGTCACCGTCCCGTACGTGCCATTTGAAAATATAGCTACTTCTACATCAAAGACATTGACATTCGCTCTTTTATCTTTCTATTCCAGCTCCCTCCTATTAAAGAATTTTTTCACAATTATTCACTAATTAATACCGATACATATTCATGTCTGATAATGCGATTTTTTCATTAAAAGTTTAATGCGTAAGTGTATAGTTTATGTAGTCTTAAATATCATATATCTTTTATTTATGTACCTGCATATATATTTTTAAATTGCATATGAAACTAAATATTCATAAGATGACATAATGTATTTTAATGTTGTATTTTTTATGGTTTCTTTATACTAAAGCTACTTAGATTTCAGATGTTTCTGGTCGTAATTAACAAAGTGTATACACTTAGTTAAAGATAGTTACAAGATAAATGTTGTAAAACAATTCATAAACAGTAAATTAAGTTTAGAAAAATATACTAACGAAAATATAAAGAAAATATTCACTTTTAAGTAGTAAATTAAATATAGTCATTCTTTTTTCTAACTTTTTGTAGCCAATTCTATAACTTACTAAAAAAATGATCAAGTGTATTTTATGCATAAATATATATATATATATATATATATATATATATATATATATATATATATATATATATATATATATATATATATATATATATATATATATATATATATATATATATATATATATATATATATATATATATATATATATATATAGTGTAACATTAGAATAAAACGTATTGTAGTCTTTATATCCAACATCTAAAATCAAATGTTGAAAGTCATTTGATATTTAAAATAATTTTTTAATTTTAAATACTCATTACTTTCATACGCACTAAAGAAGAGCTTTTAATAACGATTTTGTTTCTTCAGTGTTATAAGTTACTGAAGTACACAATTTGCACTATCATATTCTTGTTGAATCGAAAGTTTTCTGTGAGCTTCATTAGCATTTGACTGAAGTGCTTGGAATTTTTAAGAAAATATTTATAAAAACATAATACTTTCTAAAAGAAACCTTTATTCAGTTTTTATATTCTGTTCATGTTTCCAAACTTTATCACAAAAATTACATAAGAAAGAATATAAATGATGTGCCACAAATCATTTATAGCTATTTACAGAGCTGTTCAAACTTATTTTTTCTTCTTTAATATATGAGTTGCCATCTAAATCAATAAGTATGGTTTGCTACTAGTTAAAATAGTTTCATTATTTTGTAATTCTTAATTCTGATATCACAACCATTTACAACATTCAACTACTTACTCGTGATGTATGCCGAGAATAATAACAAAATATGTTAAATAATTTAGAGTGTAGTATATGTACTAAGTATACACAATTACCGTTTGTGGTCTGCGCAAAGATGAATTTCTAACACTGCAAATATTTTTATTTTAATTATCTATTTCTTTATTAAAATTAACATCTATGACTAATGCACATTACCGTCTTCAGTATTTTCAAGACCTTAATTGTTTAGTTCTTTTCAATAAGTAGTGTTTGGTCAGTACATTTTGTAAATTCTTTCTAGAATTCAGATACATTTGCATTATACAAGATATTTTACATGTCCATGTCTTTATTCAAATTAAGTTATTTACATGCTTTTAATTCTACTGAAGATAAGTCAATAATATCTATGGAAGATGACAAACAACTCTACATATTTATTATATTTTTTTACATATTCCTAATTTTGGTTAAATTTCCTTAATACATCAGTATTTTTTATTGTTTTATTTAACTTAATAAAAGGTAATATTTATATTAATATTTTAATAGTATGATTAATGTAAGTACATAAGAGAAATTGATACTCTTCATTTAATAAATATAATTTAAAAATCCAACGTAATAATAAAACTTGTATCTAATTGTATCTTTTAAATATCAAGCTACAGTAACCAGTTTCGAATTAAAATAAATGTTCCACACAAGTACAATAAAACAAAGGGAATTCATACCATTCTAACTGGTTTTAAGTAACGGAAAACTTCTCTCCAAATTACTTTATGATAACAGCTAGAATAGTTTATCAACTAGCAAATGAGAAGTTCTTGAAACAATGACATAAATTTTTCAACCGAATGACAGTTTTAAATGAAAGCCTCCGCAGAGAAAGCCATGTTAGGACATGAACAACCTCTGGTGGTTGATAGAACATCGAATTCAACTGAAATTCCAAATTCTTCAAAGTCTAATGAGGTTGTTACAACTGATGTACGATGTAACTGGAACGAAAAGAAGTAAAGGAAACAAAAGTGCTCTTTAAAGCAAGAGGGTCTGTCGTTGAAAAATTGTTATTTATAGACAATTTATTGATTTTCGTAGGAATTAGCATTCAATTTAGAGTGTATATTTGAAATATATATTTTAAATATTTGTTTTCCTTTTTTCAGAGGTTAGTAATAAAAGTAAAGTTTTAGAAATTATTGCATAGCATACAAAATGTAATTCGGAACAAGAACAACTCAAAAATTATACAATAATTACATATTAAGGTAAAATAGAAAAATAATGTGAAATTTTATTTAACCTTGATAAATTAAAATAGAATAATGCAATGCAATAAGAAATTATTGCATTGCATATATCACATTCAAGATAAGAATAACTCAATTTTTTCAATAATTATTTATGAAGATAAAATAAAATACAAATATCCTCCCTTGTTTTTCTGCCTTAATTGAAATGTAGCATAAGTTTATAGCAAAAAAATAACAATTTTTTTAGGAATTTTTTTCTTATTTTGCCATTATTTAGAATATTTTTAAGTAGTCTAATATAAATCTTTAATAGGCAGAAATTTATTTTTAATTTTGAAAACCTACAATTTATTTTATAACATATTTAAATATAATTCACATTATATGAAAATATTTTATATTTTATAATTTATTTATTTTCTACTTTTTAATAATAAAGTATTGTGACTTTAAGTTGCTTTTTCTTGTCTCTGGGCTCATATAAACTAAAATAAATTATTTTAGGTACAGATGCAACATTGTCTAAACTAATCAGAGTTAAAATTAGAAAATGTATGATAATATTTTTATTTTTTTATTTTTGACAAAGAAATATAAAAATGCTTGCTTTAGAGATACAACTAAGTGTAATACATTTAATATGACTTAAACCGTGTTACTTTTATTAACAAACGGGGAATTTTTAAAAATATTTTTCCATTTATTAAGTGCAAAATGTTAGAATTAAAGAAATATAATATTAATCAGTTGAGGGCCTTAATTTTTTTTCAGAATGAGGTGCATATCACGATAATAATAACTACACATATTTTAGAGGATTCAGTTTCTTTTTTTTCACAATTCCTAAGTTAGGTAATGTGATTATAGGGGAGTATGAAAGCATGGTAAAGGATACAGACAGTAGTGATCCAAACCGTTCACCTTCTTCTAAATTCCTCTAAAATGTTCATGATATCTTTAATTTTATAAAATCACCAAATAAAGATATTGGATGTTGCTAAAACTATAGACATTTAAGTTAGATTTTCATGAAACATTTGGAAACAAGAATGACATATGAGAAATTTAACAGCAAGATGGATGTCACGTTTTTTTTTTTTTTTTTTAAGAATTGAACAAGATCGAATGAGTACTTATATTTCAGAAGAATGCATGGTTCGTTAAACAAAGAATAAAACCAATTTACTACGAAATATTGCTACTAGTGATAGAACGTGGGTCCACCACTATACTAAAATTAAGAAGGAACAATAGTCCAAACAATGAATAAACTCTGGATTTTCGGCATTAAAAAAGGCGACTAAAGGTTCCTCAACAAGAAAATTGATTGCACCTCTTATTGCAATACTAAAAACTTTTTTTCTTTGATGTTTTTTGAAAAAATAGAATTAAAACTTTAAAGTATCATGGAAATGTTTTGAAGGAATAAGTAAAAACATTATAAATAAATGACTAGAATCGTCAAAGAAAAAAGGCAGCTTTCATATACACTAATACAAAACTATTTACGTCAAAAAAAAGAAATGAAGATATCTATAGCAAATTATTTTGAAGAGTTACCCTAATCAGACTTAAGACATTACGCGGGGATTTGGAACATCATTAGAAAAATATACGTTCATCTCCGTGGTAAATATGTTGTAAGAGTCGCGTCCGTCTGTCTCGGCAGCTAGGCGAGGATTTGTTAAAGCAAACTGTTGTTCATTGTAAGACATGATTTGCAATCGGTGAACAATTTGAAAATTGGAGGTGTCAAGCGTGTCGTCTATCAACGCACCAATTGCAAAAAAGGAACTGTGCTTTGTATGACCAAGTCAGCCAGGCGACAAGGGCACTTTTATACCCCAAGGACAAGTCTCAAAGAAAGGGGGGTGTCGACCTCCCCTAAAACCTAGGTTTCCTGATTGGAAAAGCAAAAGCAAGAGGAACTCTCGGTTGAACACAGAGAGAGTATATTGATAGACAGTGATCTCCTCTCTGAATGAAAGGTTGTCCATTCATACACTTTAATGTATCTTTAAATGTTTCTTTTTGATTTAATAAATCATCCTTGTTAAGTTTGAAACATCCACGGCTCTGGTTATTTAACATCAAACTCTTCTGCTCTCCAAGAAACGCATGCGAAGTCGTACCCAAATGACTAGGGTGTGACTGACGACCGAAATAGAGGTTCGAGAATTGTCTCAACAGAACTTCCATAGCAGGCGACTGAGATATTAAGCTAGCGTTGATGCATTATTATTTTTAAACTAACCGAAAATGGTTAAATGAAATTTCTATTTAATAAAAGAGTATTAAACTTTTAGTGAACGTTGCTTTTTCAGTATGTAAGTGTTTTATCTAGTTACAACCAAAATTTTGCATTTGTACTTGCTTTACGTAATTTAAAAGAATGTCAAAATTGAATTAAATATTTGTTTTAAATTTAGAAAAGGTGAAATGCCATCTAAAATATTGTTCATTTTTCTTCTTGTTATACCAATTAAATTCTAAACACCTCCATCGTATCCTTTTGAAGAATATCATATGTTTTCAAGTATTTTGCTTCAAATAAAATTATTTTTTTCACTTCAAATTACTTTGTCAACCGAAAATTTGAAAATTCTTTAAAAAAATGTAATACAGTCGCAAGACAAGACACTGTTTAAAATATCCACCAGCAAAAGAAAGCTAGCAAATTCAATTTTCTCTT
Source organism: Pardosa pseudoannulata (assembly GCA_032207245.1). Classification (NCBI taxonomy): domain Eukaryota; kingdom Metazoa; phylum Arthropoda; class Arachnida; order Araneae; family Lycosidae; genus Pardosa; species Pardosa pseudoannulata. Next base: position 126,155,852 of record CM063505.1, on the reverse strand, counting down.
TACTTGTATTTAGAGTTCAAAGGAAATGAATCTGTACACAGATTGGGCATGCCTCTAAATTCATTAAAAATAAAAGGATTTCATGTTTCATCTTAAAAGCAATTTTATTCTCTATGTGAATATGGTTGAGATAATCAGATCTGTTAAATTCCAAACCTCATTATAAATTGCTGAAATACAATTACTAATTTTGAAAATACTTCAAGTATACGCATATAACATATATAACCTAATTATTTGCTCATTCATGCATTTTGATGGGAAAAAAGTTTATATGAAAGGAAAATTTGAACAAATAGCATTTGAAGAAATATTTTTTTTCCTGGAATTTAAATTACTTTAGAAGATCATGTATTGGTATTAGTTCTGAGAATATACTCCTAAGTTTAGTAGAACTTCTAAGTTTAGTAGGATAAATTATAAATTTAATATAGTGTTCAAAGATATATACATAAAATTTACAAGTTTTTGTTTGCAAATGGTATTAAATTATACCAAAAGAATTCTATAGCTATATGTATGAGTACAAATTAGTTTTGCTTTGAAAGAATAAAATGCCTAGTATTTAATGATTGCGTATACAAAATGTTTAATTATTTTCAAAAAAATATTTTATTTTTGTATGTGTAATAAATTATAACTGCTATGAGAGATATTATTAAAAATAAAAAACTCTCAAATTAGTGTTTTTGAAAAAGTATGGTAAAGAAAAATGACTAACTCATCTCATTTAGCGATCCTCATGAAGTAACCTCATCTGGGCTTTCGTTTAGAGGTATGGAAGTGTATGGTTTCTCAGAATGGTAGACTATGGGCTGAAAAGTTGCTGGGCACAGAGAAAGTTGATACCAATGGCTCTCTAACTTTTCTTCCACTTTTACTCTCCAACTCAGGTCATCGACTACTTATAGGCTAAAATACAAAGCCAACAAAAGCACGAATAGAGAAAATACTCTTTACCTCTTTCTATTTGTTCCTTAATTTCACTGCCTTTTCGTAAGTTCTTTCTCTATCTATTTTCTGCTTCAAGTATATTTCCTTTCTACATGTTATTTTTATATTGGTGTCTAACTTCTGCTTTGTGATGCGATATTTTTTCTCATGCCCGCTTACAAACAATGGTTTTGTAATTTTTGTATATTCAGATATTTTTTCTTCTTTATAACTGCTTGTTTCACTTCTCGACATTACAAGAAAATTTAGCACACCCCATTCATTTTTTTTTTCAGATTACGAGTAATCATTGCCACATCTTTAACCCCTTCCAGTTTCATTTTATTTCAGGATTATGGGTCAAAAATGTCGAATTTTTATGCTTATTTCCATACATACATAGCGTTTTAAACGTAATAGCATCATTCGCATACAAAAATTACTAAAATTTAATGAAAAAAAATCAATTTAAGTAAATGAGTAATTTACTTGTATAGTTGGCTTTCTGTACGGCAGAAATCATTAGACTTTCGAGTCAATTCACACTAACTATAAATAGAGCTTAGAATACCTAACTTTTATCTTGAATTAAATTTTATTTATATACTATGCATTTACATATAAAATAATGAAATTAATAATCAAAATTTGGTCGTATATGATACAATTGAAAACACGGTACTGATCAGAGTCCAACATTGCAATTTGGATAGTAGAACCTTGTTTCTCTCCTTACCTTCTTCTCTCTATTGTCCCTCTTTAAGTAGCAAATAATCTAGTAGCCAGAAAAGTAAACAAAAGAAGTCGAAACCATTAAAAACACATGTGAAATAATTCGGGAAAGACTGATTGCACAGTATAAAATTTCACAGTGTCCGAGCTTCACTCGGGATGATTCAGGATGGTACATTTCCTCGGGAAAAACTTGGAAGTGGTTAAATTTTAAGCCTCCTAGTGGAACACTTCGGGGGAAAAATCTCCAAAATGTATGCTAGAGTTTTACTGCATTTGTGACCAAAGCGTTGAGTAAATTTTTCCTACCCTCTTTTTCGGCTAGGCTGGAAGACGGGAAACACACCCTTATTGTCCCTTTACTTCCTAAGCACCTCCCATAGTTACTGACTCCAGGGGCTTCAATGTCTAATGAATACAGTATAGTCTTCTTATCAACGCTGTTTGGGTCAAACCGGGGACACTCTTATTTGACCCAAACAGCGTCTTTCTGAGAAGCTCTGGGGATAGGTAAAAAACTGTTTGTCTCATCTGTTTTTCAAGGCAGTTTTTAGGTTAAATGTATACAAGTCCGTGTAGAAAATATTTTTATGTACTCTGCAATAATGTAGCTTTAAAATTGTTATAAGTATTTAGTAAGAATCATGTGCCTTCACAGTTTCACAACTTTCATCAATTAATTTTTATTGGGTACAGAAATTAGGAAAACTTCTCTACAATAAATAATACTATTACTGTTCAATAGGAAAATATTTTCTAAAAAAATTAAATAAATGTAAAACAAAAAAATACACAGAATTATTTTAAATATAGTTGTTTTAACAAGATTTAAAACTATATCAGTTAAATCTGTAAAACAACTTATAATTTTATAATCAACTCTGTTTTATATAACTCATTATGATTCACAAAGAATTTAATGTTTTATAGTCATGTTTTTAAATTTTTAAAGTTTACATCAAATGATACATGCTACCTTCTCACGTCACACTTATTTCTTTTTGTTTACCATCTGTTGTATATGTAACTTGAAAGCCTAACTCACTTTCATGGACTGAGTCATAGGTGTTAGTAGGTCCTGATCTCTGATATATATTGAATGTTTTTAGCATGCCTTCATTTTGGTGAGTCACTTTGATAGTTCCACCTGCAAATGAACCCTGAATAAATCACTAGTCTGTACTCTTTTGTTTGTTATTTGTTACGCACTCTAAACTTTTGTCTTATGGTTTTGTTTGTATTTCTCAGTACAATAGTAGTAGCAAGTACTTAATTTGCAGTACTCTAGTAAAGACCAAAAATGTCACTGGCACTATTAGATAAAAAATATGTAAATATTTTTAATTTATAAAATCTAAGATCTTAATACTTTTTTATGCAATTTTAAAGGATAAGAATGCAAACGGAAGAGATGTTTAAATAATTTAAATAAGTTCAATGTAAGATGTAAGATGTTTTACAAAATTCTAATAAACAGGTTTGAAATTTTCTTAGGTATTTTTCCGTAAACAAAAATCATATTATCAATATATATTCTTGTGTAAATAGCATAAATTGCTTAACTTTCCATAATGAAATTCCTGCCTTGCATTATAAATTAAAATATTTAACTTAGAAGATAATAAACATGTTTAAGACCTAACTCCGTAGTGCATTGCCTATATATTATCCAAAAAGTATTTTTATCCAAAACCTACTCAGGCATTTTTTAAATAGCATAGAATAAAAAAAGAATATATAAAAAGAGCAATACCTTTAAATATGTGTCGGATATTTTCTAATAACTAGACTAACTTTTGTCGTTCATTAAATAACTTAGAAGAATAAGAAGAAACAAAAAATCGGTTCTTCCTCAATAACTGAGGATATTAAAACATTTTGCTTACAAAACAATAATAAATAATAAAAATATATTACATTATTAATTTTCAGTCAGTGAAATATTACAGTTTTCTTTTATGTTCTTTTTTCCAAACTGCAAAAGATAAGTTAAAAGACGATATGTTTATTATTCTTATTCGTCCTTTCTTATCTATACAAATATGCATATATTATAGGTGGAAAGTGAAAGAATATTTTCCAAACTTTAATGATGCGGTAGCTATCTTTAGCTTGCATGTGTATATATATGAAATCTTTAGATGTTTGGTTTTATAAGCAGCGGTTTCCCGTTATGTACATATACAAATATTTGCTTCAACAAATCTGGGAACAGTTGAGAAAATGCATCCTTTGTTTAGTGCTTAAAATTCTTAGTGCTTAAAAGAAGTCAGACTAGTATTTATACTATTAGAAATACAGTAAAAGAAATAATATAATTTTAGTGGTTATAATATTAATAAAAAAAAGATTGTCATATTCTAAAATTTAATTATATAATAATTAAAGCTAAAGTGACAGTTTATAGCTACTTTGTATCCATTGCTGTTACCTGTCGATAAAAACGGTGCATCCGTTTATTTCGCAAGAAAAATAATTTAGATAGTAATTTAGATATTCTATTATATCTAATAGTTTTTTTCTACAAAGAAATACTTAAATATTTCAATTCAATAAACTTAATTTTAGCAATAGAATTTATTTTAGATAGTAATTTAGATATTCTATTATATGTAATAGTATGTTATGCAAAGTAATGCTTAAATATTTCAATTCAATAAACTTAATTTCAGCAATAGAAATTATTTTAGATAGTAATTTAGATATTTGATTATATCTAATAGTTTTTTCTATAAAGTAATACTTAAATATTTCAATTTAATAAATTTAATTTTAGCATTAGAAATTATTTTAGATAGTAATTTAGATATTCGATTATATCTAATAGTTTTTCTACAAAGTAATACTTAAATATTTCAATTCAATAAACTTAATTTTAGCAATAGAAATTATTTTAGATAGTAATTTAGATATTCGATTATATCTAATAGTTTGTTCTACAAAGTAATAATTAAATATTTCAATTCAATAAATTTAATTTTAAAATATTTTAACATATATTATAAATGATATCCGTATGGTGTAATGTGTCTGCATAATGAACCCTGATCATCAGTAATGTAAGTGGGATAAAACTTTCATGATGGCATGAATGCCCTTACACTTTCTTGCTATCTTTAGACTGTAGTAACTTCATGGCAATTCAGATCCTTCTCTTATTACACTTTGGACAGCAAAATTAGACTGTAGAGCACCTATTCAAATTAAGTAATCTTGATTTAATATGAATCACCATCAATTGATATTTGTTTGCAAGCATAGAGGAATGAGTATTCAGACCTTAAAGATATTAAAGGGATCTACAGTTATATGTTTTAATCATGGTACTTTATATAGTATCTAATCTCCTACACATTGACGTTTTTACCTCATGAGAGGACTGTTTCTTCATAATATGAATCTACAATTTTGGTCTTTGGATTCTTTGTTCTCCAATTTCATTTTAAAATTGTTTATTTGGTTTGATTCAGAACGTTCTATACCTGTTAAAATCACTATAGTTTGATGTCATCAGTCGGAAGTGTCTTTTAGTTTTAGCTTTTAGATTAATAAGTCAATCATCGTGATGAAACTCTTTATAAATCTTTATAATGTTTTATGAAACTTGTACTAACTGCGTTAACCGTAATGTGGACCACAAAAATTATTTGCTGTGAAGTCCAATTATTGTAAGAGAAATTTAAGGCATTCGTTCCTTCATTTTCTCAGTGGGTGTTAAATACGTGTAATGATTGTACATATATGTAAACCTATATGATACATTTTTATTTGGAATCGAATTAAACGCATTACTGAAAGTACCCTTTCACAATTGACATTTTTATACTTTAAATGAGAAGAATCGCAACTATGCATTCAAAGCCTACAATCAAGGAAAGACAATTTAATAGAATGTTAATGTAATATAATAAAATAGTGTACAATAAAATATTATAAATTAATTCACTTAATTCTTGTTTCAAATAAACACCATATATTCATTACGAGTTAGGAACCCTCAAAAAATTATGATAGACAGCAAATAAATGATGCAGTCAGATCAGTCAAATAAAAGAGATACGTTGTTAAAAATAAATGATAAGTTGTTCAATAGGAAGCACATTATAATGCGTCATATTAAGAACAAGCATAATACTGTTTTAGATATTTGTCAACACATGAGTAACGTAAGTTAACAAAATCTGTCAATCCACTATGCTCGTCATATATAAAACGTATTTTGCTTGTTTGATTCTGTTATAACGCCAAGCGATCGTGCTGTCTCTATTTCCGGTTGTCAGTCACACCCTAGTCATCTGGGTACGATTTCGCATGGGTTTTTTGGAGTGCAAACGAACTTGATGAAAAATAATCAGAGCCATGGATGTTTCAAACTTAACAAGGTTGATTTATTGAAAAAACAGAACCATTTAAAAAAAATTAAGCTATATGCAATTGCAACTTTTTATCCAATGAGGAGATCACACTCGATCAACCTACTCTATCAGAGTTCAGCCGGGAATACCTCTAGCTTCTTTCTTTTCCAACCAGGAGACCTCAGTTTTAGGGGAGATCACCCCCCTCCTCTTTGACCCTTGTCCTTGGGGTAGCCGAATCGCCCTTGGCTCCTGGCCGACTCAGCCATACAAAGCACAATTCCTTTTTCTCTATCGGTGCGTTGATAGACGCTTGACACCTCCAATTTTCCAATTGTTCGCCACTTGCAATGATGTCTTACAATAAACAAAAGTTAGGTTTAACAACCGCTCGTCTAGACCACCGACAGAGACGAACACGCTCTTACAGATTCTTTGAGAATTTTTAAGGTAATAAGTTTAAAACCGATTGCATTTAAGAAGAAATATTTTTCAAAAATAGTAATATCGAATAACTATCGAGTTGAAACTTAGTAGTGGAAATTATATTGGGTTGTTCGGAAAGTAATTTCGTTTTTTCCCTCAGAGGATTTAACTGTATTTTTTTTCACCCAACTTCACATTTAAGCCGTATAATTTTTATATGCTTTGATAGCTCATATAGCAACGTTACATGTGTGAAAAAAAAAATTCTCAATTTTGGTTTCTTAACCTAAAAAAAAAGATAGAATGCACATGGTTTGAAAATTAAATAGGAAAAGATGTAAGGGATTTCCAACTTTATATTCAAGCTTTTTATGATGAAATTATTTTTGAAAACCTAATGTTCCAAAATATAGTTTATTAATAGTTCCATTAATTATATTTGCATATATATTTTACATTTCCTTATTTACTTAACACTGAATGCTTCCATGAAATATACCATTTCTTCAACCAATAAACATTTTGTGTTTATCTGCCTAAATTATTTTAAAAGCCTACAACATTTTAAAAGCTTTTTTTTTTTTGCAGTGGAAGTAACTGCTTACAAAATTGTGTTTTCAGGAGTTTTTATATTCATAAATACGATTTTTGTTTTACCTTTTTAAACTAAAGCCAGTATATACCCGAAATGAAATTGGAATTTATATCTTCTAGAATCCTACGCTACCTCCAAGAATATATTCAATTAGGAAATTCAACTTAGCTTAGAAATTACTACTTATTCCTTTACTTTTCCGAGAGCAACAGTGATAGGAAGTAAATAACTTAAATTCTACATTTTTCCGGTGAAACTAAATGAACATGCGATTGCTGCTTTAATGCACCAAATAGTAATGCGCCAAGTAGTAACTATTCTAGCTTAAAAGCAGAAATTTTGAATACTGGAAAGAAAATGTACCTTGAGCTTTGATCAAAAGATCTTCCCTCAGGATACGTTTCACTCAAAAGATTCAATACGAAAGAAAGTTTCCATGGAAGCATAACGCAGTGGATTTCAACAGATGTATTTGAAATTTTAAACAAATCTCTTTATAGGGAATTCATTTTGAAATAATACATTTAGAAGATAATTTTACGTTATTTTAACTTTATAAAGTTTCCATGTGAAAAAATGTATACTATTAAAATAGTTTAAATTCTTAATCACTCTCTGGAAACAAAGTTTTTACAAAATTAGAAACATTGGGATTAATGTACTAACAAACAATCAATTTTTTAAAAAATTAAATAATATCGGTTTGGCAATTCTTACTTGAAGAAAGTCAATATTATGTAATTTAAACAGCGAATTTTTTTCATTTATACATTTAATATCTATGAAATGTGCTTTACTCTATAAATACGCATTAAATTCAAAGAAATTTAAGATCTAAAAATGCTGTCATTTGCATTTAAATTAATGATGTCATTACATTTAGAAGATAATTTTATTTTATGTTATTATAACTTTATAAAGTTCCCATGTGAAAAATCGTATAGTTTTTAAATAGTTTAAATTTTTAATGACACACTGGAAACAAAGTTTTTACAAAAATGCAAAATTAGAAGCATTGTAATTAATGCACTAACAAACAATCCATATTTTTAAAAAAATTAAATAATATCAATTTGTTAAT
>CM063505.1:126130230-126142730 GCA_032207245.1 Pardosa pseudoannulata | reverse complement strand
CGAATTGTTGCCTTTGTATATTTTCTCAAAATACATTTGTAATTGTTATTAGAAATAATGCTTATTTATACGAAATATTATTTCTACTTTAGCTACGACTTTCAAATATTCTACAGATTGCAGATAACACCCACATACGCAGTCAAGAATTTAGGACTACCAAACTCCATTGTAGACTGGGAGATACAGCATCAACTATGTGATTAATATTATTACATATGTTTTTCAGAAGTTGTAACTAACATAACATATCATAATTATTAACATTAATGAAAAGTTAAGCAACATTATCTAAATTATACAAAACTTTTTTTCCCTCACTTTACGAAATATATATTCTTATACCCTTTCCATAATATGTATATATATTTTTAAAAATTTGACTGTTTAGGTTGCAAGAGTATAAAATATGAAAAATATTTTAATTTAAAATAGAATACATTTTTCATAATTATTTGGATAATTTGCAGTATCTAAATTATTCAAATCTAAAATTTTCTGATCAGTTTAAGATATATATATATATATATATATATATATATATATATATATATATATATATATATATATATATATATATATATAATATATATATATATATATATATATATATATATATATAAATTAGATAATATTAAACGTTATGTTAAGCCTTAACATAACGTTTAATATTATCTAATTTTTTTTTTAATTCTGAAGGTTCGTTTCTTGTGGGTTTTTTTAATGTACAGCTTTTTTAAGCTACAGATTTCTTGAAAAAACTTTACGCACCAGCATAAGCTAGTATAGCACAGCTTTTTTAAATTTATTTAATTCTAAGTGTTAATTTCGAATTTGGCATTAACTTTTCCCCAGGAAAATATCACGCAATTTCAAAATAAGTTAACATTTGAGATACGAATTTAATTTATGCATTTTCCTTTTCTTTCAAGTTTATCGAAAAGTGACTCTATTCATTCAAGCCATTTCTATACATAAACCTACCTAACAGTATCATTTTTATGAATAAAATAAGACAGTATCATATAATAAAAGAGTAGTTATCAAAATAAAACAGTAGTTATCAAGATATTTTCAAAAAAAATTTAAAATAGCTGTGGAGGGCCAAATTTTTTTATTGGTATTTGCTGTGAGCTATGTACTTTTAGCAAAGATAAAAGTATGATATTTAAATATTAGAGTCATCTATATGTTGTAATTAATGATACTACAAATAGAAGTAAAAGGGGACCTCTATGTCATTTACATAAAATCAATAAACAACAATAAAGGTTTATTACAAGATACAAAATATTTCTTAGAGTATAGATCATCAATAGATCAGATGATAAATATATATATTCAAACTCCTCGTATTTCGAATTTTACTTAATTTTTTTTCTTTTCTTTTTTTACATTGATGCAACGCTGTTACATTCATTTAGGGAAGGATTCAATTCTTCGGTACTAGTCGTTTATATACTAGTACCACCAGCCTTCCCAGTATCATGTGTTTAACAATATACTGATTCCCTGTATACTGTACGACTCTCTATACTTTCAAAGCTAGACGTTTGAAGTTTTGAAATAAATCAGTGAAATATTCCCTTTTCTAGTTGAATTTTCTACATGATCAAAACTGATGATATACTATTTCCTCCTATTAATTATTCATATATTTCAACATCAAAGGTTCCTCTTCAAAAATAAAAAAATAAATAAATCACGGCTTATTTAACTTTGACGAAAACATTTAACTAGGCTCAGCATAAACTTTACTTTTAAGCAAATCAAAATAATGCACAACATTCCGAAATAGCCCATAATTTTTACAAAGTCACGCATTATTTCTAATGCATATTAAAATAGGATAATCCCCCGAAAATAGTTCTCCGGAATCCACTACGACATTATCAAACAAGTTCCCCAAATCTATTCCTATGCATGATGCTTTATTCAACTCCCGGAGTTCTTAAAAAAACCAACGAGTTCCATCAAATCTATGTAAAATGCAAATGCAGGATAAGGGCGGTGATTTTCTAGAAGAAAGAAACTGATAATTTAATTCTTCACCAGCTTCGGGGCTCTTTTAATTAATTATAAGATGCAATTTTGCTGCAACTCACCACGTTTTCATTAATGGAGATATTTAATTTGTCTATGGAGGTTGTAAAAGGTTGGGTACAAGGAAAGTGTTTTTAATCAGAATAAAGGAATAAACTATTAAATTGTCAATAATTTGTTTCTTTACTTCAGAACTTAATAAATAAAGGTTCCACAGAATTAGTACAAAGGTTTGTGATGAGAATATTTCGCATCTTCATTGGCAATGTTACATTATTAATTTTGAATTCGTATTGATTGTATGTTGTCCACCTTAATTTGCTTAATTGTATTAAGGAATATTTAAAAGAATTGTTGACTTTGTATTTTTTGTCAAAATATTTACTTTTGTAATTGTTATTAGAAATAATGCTTATTTAAACGAAATATTCTTTCTACTTTAGCTACGACTTTCAAATATTCTACAGATTGCAGATAACACCCACATACGCAGTCAAGAATTTAGGACTACCAAACTCCATTGTAGACTGGGAGATACAGCATCAACTATGTGATTAATATTATTACATATATTTTTAAGAAATTGTAACTAACATAAAATTTCGTACTTATTAACATTAATTAAAAGATAAGCAACATTATCTAAATTATACACATTTTTTCCCTCAGTTTAAGAAATATATATCCTTATACCCTTTCCATAATATGTATATATATTTTTAAAAATTTGACTGTTTAGGTTGCAAGAGTATAAAATATGAAAAATATTTTAATTTAAAATAGAATACATTTTTCATAATTATTTGGATAAAGAGATTAATTATTTTGCTTAATTATTTTGATTTGCTTAATTATTTTGAGTATCTAAAATTATTCAAATCTAAACATTTCCCATCAGTTTACGATATATATATATATATATATATATTATATATATATATATATATATATATATATATATATATATATATATATATATATATATATATATATATATATATAATATATATATATATATATATATATATATATATATATATATATATATATATATATATATATATATATATATAATATATATATATATATATATATATATATATATATATATATATATATATATATATATATATATATATATATATATATATATATATATATATATATATATATATATATATATATATGTATATATATATATATATATATATATATATATAATATATATATATATATATATATATATATATATATATATATATATATATATATATATATATATATATATATATATATATATATATATATATATATATATATATATATATATATATATATATATATAAATTTATTTATTTATTTATACACTTTCCATAAACACTTATATATTTTAAAGAATTCAATTATCAGGTAGCAAAAGGATAAAATATGAAAAATTATTTTAATTTAAAATATAAATTTTACTTATTCATTTAGATATTTTCAATTATATAAATAATACAAATCTATACCTTTTCCAATCAGTTTTAATATATATATATATATATATATATATATATATATATATATATATATATATATATATATATATATATATATATATATATATATATCCCTTCTATATAATATGCATATATATATTTTAATGAATTTAATGACAAGGTAGAAAAAGTATAAAGTATAAAATATAATTATAATTCAAAATATTATACGATCGCTTAACATAATGTTTGATAATATCAAATCTTTTTTAATTCCGAAAGTTTGTTTCTTGTGGTTTTTTAATGTATATCTTTCTTAAGTTAGTTTTATGGAAAAAATTATGAGAAAAATTAAGCACCAGCTTAAGCCAGTATAGCACAGCTAATTTACTCTAAGTGTTCCTTGCTTATTTTGCATTAACTATTTCTCAGGAAAATATTACTTTATTCTAAAATAAGTTAACATTAGAGATACGAATTTAATTTAAGCATCTTTCCTTACTGATAAGTCTATTTAAGAGTTACACTATTCAATTAAGCCATTTTTCTCTCACACATATTGAAAGATAGAAAGGGTTATATTGTTACGCATAATTAGATAGACTTTAATATTAGTTATTATAACTGCATATTATTTTTTGAATGGTATTTGCTGTGAGTTATGCACTTTCAGAAAAGGTAAAAATATGATATTTAAATATTAGAGTCATCTACATGTTGTAATTAATGATACTACAAATAGAAGGAAAAAGGGACCTCTATATCATTTACACAACATCAATAAACAGCAATAAACGAGTATTAGAAGATACAAAATAATTCTTAGAGTATAAAATATCAATAGCTCAGGCAATAAGGATATATATGGCACTTCGCCCTCTTCGCATTTCGCATTTTACCTAAAGCCGTTTTTTCACTTTGATACAATGCTGTTACATTCATTTAAAGAAGCATGAATTTCTTCGGTACTAGTTGTTAAGGTACTGGTACCACCAGCTTTACCAGTATCATGCGTTTAGCCATATACTAATTACGCATATACTCTACAACATTGTTAAAAACAACTATTATTTATTACATTGATGTATATAAGAAATAACCTTTTATTAGAAAATGAGAACACTTTTTAAATTATTCACTTCTTGACAAAGTTTGCTAATATATTTAACAATCTTGAATTATTAGGTACCTTTAAACTTATATTAGTACAAAAAAATAGACCTTAACACTTCAAACTTACAAAGTCTCTAAGTCTAATAGAATTGTTTTTCTGCCAAACTTCTTATCACGTCTATTAGATGGATCCACAAGATAAATGGTAATTTATATTACCTTAATTTCGTAATTTCGTATATTCCATGGACTATCTGAGTTTAAAAAGCAAATTCCTTCAGCCGCGAACTATTTGCCAGTGCGGACTACCTGCTGGTTGTTCATTGCTCAAATCAACCAAATCGGAAGAGGGGGGGGGGGAGCACATCGCGTGATCGGCCGATGATCAAATATAAACAAAAGCATAACTCACAAGATGCCAAGAAAACATCGTATCGTATCGGTAATAAACCATAAAAAATACAACCCATAAAGGAGAACGAATCAACTGTAGGAAGTAGCACAATTTTAAATTGTGTCCTTGAGTACGGGACAATATCAATATTTACAGCACCGATTGACAACACTGAGTGGATGGGTTGAGGGTAGAATGTCATTTCACCACTAGGATCACTCGTAATAGTGTTTTGTTTTCAAAGTTTTGATTTACTGTAATACTGGTCTTTCATTATGTCTTTAAAACATCGTCTCAGATTTACTGCTGATTTCAAGCTGAAAGTAATTCATAAGGTGGACAAGAAAGCAGTAAGAAATTGGCGCAAGCAAAAGAAAACATTAAAAATATGAGAAGAAAGAGATACAATCGTCGTAAAAAAATACAATCGCCTGCATTAGAGGACGATTTACATAGCTGCGTTCTTTAACAGCGAAATATAGGTAGCTCTGTTTAGGTCGTTAAAATTCGTTTCCGAGGCTATGGCATCGTACTTACAGCACCGATTGACAACACTAAGTGGATAGGTTGAGGGTAGAAGGCCATTTCACCACTAGGATCACTCGTAATAGTGTTTTGTTTTCAAAGTTTTGATTTGCTGTAATATTCGTCATTCATTATGTCTTTAAAACAGTAGTTTTACTGCTGTTTTCAAGTTGACAGTAATTCAGAAGGTTGGCTAGAAAGCAGTATGAAATCGGCGCAAGCAAAAGGAAACATTAAAAATATCAGAAGAAAGAGAACCAATTGTCGTGGAAAAATACAATCGGCTGCATTAGAGGACGATTTACATAGCTGGGTTCTTTAACAGCGAAATATAGATAGCTCTGTTCCAGTCGTTAAAATTCGTTTCCTAGACTATAGCAGAAAAAAATGGTTTCAAATTTTAAAGGTGGAATTAATTGAGTCTAATACAGACCTTTTTGCACTCTACTGTACTTAGTTTGTGTTATTAAAATGATTTAATATTGTCATACTAAAATACATATTTTTGCACGTATAGTTATTGGATTATCTAGTAGTGCGGACTATCAGATGATTTATGAAATTTTACAAATAAAAAATCGCGCCTGAGACCTATACGATGGTTTGGACTATACGTGTGAAATTACGGTATATAAAATAAACTTTTGTTTAAATTAATATTGTTGTAATGTACTGACAACCTAAACACCGGTGTTCGTTACAAGGGGGAAATACAGAAAGATATTAATACTTTATATTGAGATTTATTCTGTAAATTCCTTTACAAATAGATCCTTGGTTATCATATATCCTAAACATCAATTAATTATGTATTCTATTTACACTGTAATTATTACAATTCTCTTTATAAGGAGTTATTATTTAGTAACAAGAATACATTATTAACATACGCCTAAGTTAAGTGATTGTAAATATTATTTTATCTTTACCTGTATTAAATGCACAGGGGAGCAGGCAGGGGCTTTTCTCATGCGATGCGTCGGTCTACAGTTGGTGCAGAGGGTCAGGTAGAGGCTTTCCTCACGTGGTGCGTCGGTCCGTGTGTTCGGGAGCACGGGACGAGTTGGTGCTTGTGAATTCTTGTCCCACTTCTCTCGAATCCCCGACTTCAACTCCTCTCCTTAACTTCGTTTCCAAACTCCTCACCTCGGTTTTAACACCCTTTTTTTCTTCCTCTGCAATCGCTTGTTTTCGGGAAATTTTCCCACATCTGTATGCCCTTCGGGAGTGCAGGTGGGCTCATTAAAGTAGCCCCTTTTGTGCAAGCTGACATTACTTTTTAGCCCATGCACCAATAACTCACGATTACATCTCTGTGCGACCTTGACTGTTACACTTGTTCCATTCCGTGATCTATAACTTCTCCGCAGGGGTCCTTAAAACTCAAAGTCAACAGATGCACTTAAATTCTTCTTAGAAATTTCTTTCATAGCATACACGTGCTGACCGTCGTAGGAAATTACATCTTTACAAACTAAAACAATTGTATTTAGTTTCTATGACATAATCTAAGTTAACCTAAGTTAAACTAAGTTGTGTGCTTAAATGTTATAGACTTAGTGAATAGAAACTTAACAGAAAAATTTACTTCCATTCAATGCTTCAGTGTTATAATAAAATACACTTTAAATAAAATCTTATTTAAAATATAAAATCTTAAATATAAAATCTTATTTAAATCATATTTATAATATTTTACATAAATGGAATGTAGCTGGAACTTTAAATGTATCTCATATATAAAAATTTTACGATTATTAACTGTTGAATCAATGAATATTTTACCTTAAAATGTTGCCTACCATTAGATAAACGTGTTGCAAGAACCGAGTAAATTCTATGCAAATAGAATGATAACCCAATTGATTATTTTATAAAGCTCGAAATTCCTAGGCATATATTTTTACTCCAATTTAAGGGGACAATTTATTTTAAATTTGTGAAATGTAAAAGAAATTTATGTTTGAAAATTTACTTAAAATAGCTAAGAATTATGAGCTTGATTTTTTAAATTAATTAGAAAATAACAAGCCTTAAAATAAGAATAACTTAAATATTTTTAAAGGCAATTTTATATTTCCAGAATATTCCTAAAACCTCTTATGAGATTTGAGCTATCATATCACTTTGACGTTTTAAAAACCTTATTTATAAAATATTGGTTTAAATTAAGACATTAAAAATAATTTTTCAATACATTATGTAATCCCATCTTAAAATGTCACATAAAGAGATTTTTATTAGAAAGTGGTTAACAACATTATAGAATTAGTTTTTGCTTAAACTGCCCCACGAATTGTTAGGTCAAAAATATAGGTTTAATTATACGATATACATGGGTTAGAATAGTGGTAACTATTTATTTGCATGTAATACAAAATTGATTCTTGTCACCATGTTTTATAATCCATCAGTATAGTTGCCAGCATTATATGTAACTCACTTCCAGCTATATAGAAGTCAAAGAACATCTGTAGCAGCGCCTGCTCGATAGATAGTTCGAATGGACCAGTCTATTTCCGAAAGAATATCTGGAGCAGTTCTGAAGTGAATGCCACACAATCTCTTCATCTTAGGGTCTCTTCATCATAGTCGCAAGGGCTAAGACTGAGAAGTATGTTTCATGGCAAAGCACGTTAGATGGCGTCGAACACTCTCCATTAGTGCCTCAACTGCATGCACGTCTGTTTCGCTCACACTAGGATGAATTTGCCGATGTATGTCTGCCATAATTTGGCGTCCTTCATCAAAGGCTTTTACCCATCTTGCTACAGTTATGTAAGGCAATACACACAAGACTTTTAAAACCGTAGATGACATTGCCGTTCTGTAAGACATTCAATTTTTATCCAACTTTATTGTTCTTGTTTTGAAAACATCCTGTTAATACTCACTTTAGACTGCAAGCTAATACAAGGGTTGATTCTACGCGTCTCTCCGCATGCGTGTAAAGCGGACGGGTGAGTATTTTTGCTAAGAGGTAAGGTAGGTGTATAGGTCACGTAGAGTATACGCGACATTCTTTGGTTTGATTACGTTGCATTTTTACAACAGTGTTGCCACTATAAAAGTTCCAACCTTTGTAAAAGGTACCCTATAAATAAAATTCATCATATTATATATAAAAGAAGTAAAAGGTAGCGTCAAAGGCTTAGTTTTAACTATAATAATAACTATTTTGTCTGGAAATTTCAACAACTCTTACACAAATATATGTCTTATTCTTACATATTGACAGTTTGAATGTATTAATCAAAAGCCACCTAATGACTTAATTTACAAAAAAGAAGATGCTTTTAAATACATTTCCAACGAGATCTCTTACAAAATATTTTTCGAGACTTTTGGTACTTAGACATCAAAAAGCATAGCCAATTCAGAAAACCAATTCTAAAACCTCTTTCGTGGTTTGAATTGTCATATCATAATTGACCTGTATAAAACGTTATTTATAAAATAATACATTAAAAAATATTGTTTTTAATCCATTATGTAATCTATCTTAAAATGTAATATAAGTAGTTTTTATGGGAAAATGGTTAGCAACATTAGAGAATTAATAATTGCTTTAATTACACCACGAATCCTTACGAAAAAATATAGGTTTTTTTATAGGATATAAAAGGTACCCTATAAATAGAACTGATCCTATTATGTATAAAAGAAGAACAAACTAGACCCAAAGGCTTAGTTATAACTTTAATAATAAGTCTATTTTGTCAGGAGATTTCATCAACTGTTACACAAATATATGGCTTATTCTTACATATTTACAGTTTGAAAGTATTAATCAAAAGCCCCCTAATGACTTAATTTACAAAAAACAAGATGCTTTTAAATACATTTCCAACGAGATCTCTCACAAAATATTTTTCTATCCGAGATTTTTGGTACTTAGTCATCAAAAAGCATGGCCAATTCAGAAAATCTTGGTGCATCCTTAATATTTTTACATCTTCACTAAATCATGGTGAACGAAGAAAGTAATCCGATTACGTCTTCACAAAGCTTAAGTACACATGCTTAAGTAAAGGGATTATCGGGGGTGGGGAATTCAGGCTATTTATGACAGTAATAATGAAGTATGGTGCATTGAACGGCTTGGAAAAAATATCTCTGTTTGCAATGCCTTTTAATATAAAAAGAGGTATCGCAGGCCAGATATCATTAATCTAAAGCAAACTGCTTTAATCGGGAGATAAAGTTACTTAATAACTATTTAGAGTAAGTGTAATAAAGGTTTTACCCTATTTTCTGTATTAATCGGAAAAGGAAAGTCATCTTTTGCATTTTAAATTTTAAATAACTTGGATTTATATTCAATAGGATAAATATTTGAGGGATATACTTTTATTTAAGTTAAACCCAAAAATAAAAATTAAATAAATAAAATTATAAATATGGAATAATAATTTTTTTTCTTCCTCTTGAAGATTTTTCAAAATAATATTTCATATAGATTTGTGTTTACTATTTAAAAAGTATATATATATATATATATATATATATATATATATATATATATATATATATATATATATATATATATATATATATATATATATATATATATATATATATATATATATATATATATACGTGTGTGTGTACTATATAGAGATTATTATAATTAAATTTCCTGTAAAAAATTCTTATTTTCCCTTTCTCATTTATTTCAAATCGATTTTTCTAGCTACAAAATTCTTATTACTACGAGTGTCGGCGACATAAATTCTTTCAATTCATTTCCCAAAGCTATTTTTGAAGCAAATTCAAAATTTCTGTAAACTCACCCCATTTTCCCGTTGTTGCTGACAAATGGCTGAGTATTCCCTCTGATATTAGTTCATATTTAATGTCAAAATTGCTGAATATGTTAGCGGATGCTTGGGAAAATTTTCAGAGTGTCACTCTCTTTGGGGGCGAATTAATATTTTCATGTATCATTTCTTTCCCTGCCTTTGAATGAGAAACATGTTGTTTTTTTTTTGCTTAGCTCTCGAATAAAAGTTTAAGTAACTGCCGCTTGATCCTTTCTATAGAATGGACTGACTCCAAAACCATCTTAAATAAGTTAGTTATCTATGATTTCCCTTGCTAGACAAACCCGTGGATATATATATATATATATATATATATATATATATATATATATATATAGATATATATATATATATATATATATATATATATATATATATATATATATATATATATATTATATAAATATATATATTATATATATATATATATATATATTATATATATATATAACATGTGTATATAAATATATATTTATATATATATTTATATATATACATATATATATACATATATATATATATTAATATATATATATATATATTAATTTTATGTTGTTTTTTTTTATATATATATATATATATTATAATAAATATATATATATATATGTATATATATGTATATAGATGTATATAAATGTAGTATTTATGTATAATATATATGTTTTAGTTATATAATATATATATATATATATAATATATATATATATATATATATAAATATATATATATATATAATACAATGCATAATGACAGCTTTTAAAACCATCAATATGATGAAATTAATGAAACACGAATTATTATTTCTAAAATATTAACTATGTAGCTTAAAAATTATTCATAAGTAGATTTTGCATAGTTATGAATTTCTTCTTTTAGTGTAACTCTACCTTCTGAAAGCTTAACTTATAATTTTAATAAAATTGATATGTTTTCAAGCATTCTTTTGGTTTTCATATTTTCAGTCACACAAATTAGTTTTAACTGATATGTTTTAGTTATAAATATATAATTCATTATAATACCAAAGGTTGAATAAAATATTATACGCATTAATAACTTAATTGAAATAAGGAACATAAATGTGTCAATATTATTCTGCTTGAAAAACATGTCTTCATTCTCTGTCAAACGGAAAGTAAATAATTGGCATCATATCAATTTTTCTACAGTGTCTTTTTCCATTTTACTATGATGACAAAAACATGAGAACATTGCAAAACAAAATCTTCATAAATACATGTTCTTACTTGTCAAACGGGAAAGGATTGGCGTCCATTATGATTCGACAGTGTCTTTTTCCCTTTTACTTGATGACAAATCATAGAACACATGCAAAACAAAATCTTCATTCTCATCTGTTACCACAACATTCTTGCTCCTCTAGTTACTGTTACAACATATCTGTACACATATCATTCAAGTTGCATTCCCCATACTATGGAATGTCAACCAGACGTAACGTCCATTACGGCAATAGGGAATGATATTTGTATGTATTAATTCTGTAACTGTTCTTGCAAGGCAGCCAAATTCGGCGTATCAGATTTTATTTTACTAGGGGATGCTGTAGTCAGTTCAATTGTTTGTTTTAAACTTCTAATAATATATATTGTTACGAATTTGCCAGTGAACCTTAAATTTAACATGGGATTCTATGGGTGTCTTGCCAAATGGTGGGATACCGGCTCGTTGGCGACAGTTTTAGCAAATTATTTTTCTCGCCAAGTTCGTCGCCAAATGTCGCCAAACGTTGCCAATTGTGGCGATACCTTACAACTTCCGGTTCCGGTTTCTGGTATACTCTGGTATGTTCGAGCAGTTTCTTCGGGCCTATATTAGGCAGGCTGAGTTCCAAAAATGAGAGTAGTCGTTAAGCAAATTTCTCAGTTTACAGAGAACGCACGGTGTGTTGTGTTTTACCGGTACTTCCTTTTTGTTTTATGTGGAAAGAGGTACTTAAGCCCACGGCATTCTGCTTGAGTTGATTCGCGATAATTTTATAAACTTGGTACGTGTGTGCAGTACATTAATCTTGATGCCTTTCCAACATTGTATTTCCCACCTGATTGCCAATAAATTATTGTTTTCGTGCTGTCTTACTTAAAATCCATTGAATCCCCG
>CM063505.1:126115230-126125230 GCA_032207245.1 Pardosa pseudoannulata | reverse complement strand
AACAAGATATATACCGTCTAAAATGTCTCTAGGAAATGCAGTAAATGCTCCTCGCAAATCATTTTTATTACATTCAGAATTAAACTACTGCTTTTCTGTCAGCAGGAATATTTAAAGTATTTTTCACTTTCGAGAGCATTTTTCTTCAACACCTATTTAAGCTATTTTAGTTCGTTTATTTGTACTTAAGAGCCAAGTTGTTTATTAATGCTTATTGTTTCTAGTTTATTATATATTAAATTTTTTCTGAATTTTCGTTTTTTAAATTTATTGGTAAAAAAATATCTATTTTTTTAAAGAAATATAAATCAAATCTTTAACTTTATGAGTGCCATTTTATATCGGTTGTAATACATTCCAGCTGATATTAAGTCACTACATGATAAAAAATTAACTCAAATTAAACAATTTACTTTTTTGTAAAATGTAAGGAAAACTTAGTAATAGGGAAAAATACTATACTTTGGCAAGAAGGATATCTTAATAAATTTTAACTAGTTTTGGTTTAAGTCTGTGCTCATTTATTAGGGATCATTTAATTTGACCCCTTAAAGTGTCATTTTTACCATTAACGAATGCATTTAAACGTTTTTCTACAAAACGTCTGAACTGTAGTAAGTATGTAAATAGATATCTCGCATAAATAAAACATTATGGGATATAGAATATTTAAATTTTATATTTAGATATGTTGCAAAATATAGTTGTCCATTTCCATTATTGATTAACTTCATAATGTAGGTAACGTCAAACCTCAATATAAAATATATTATTCTGACTATCTACCAGAATATAAAAACAATATTGTATCCAGAAGCAGTTTTAACATTGTATTTTAAGCAATTGACACAGTTATTTTAATGTCTATTAAAGATAATAAGAGTTCGTTGTAGTAAATTGTACCCTGGTCAGTTGAAATATTTATCCAAGTGGCCTAACTAAATCGTTTATTATTCTGTTACTTCCTTAATATGTGAGATGTGTATCTAAGTTTGTATTTTAAGCACAAAAAAAATGGCATTATACTTTTATTTTAGATGAAAACTAATTTAATAAAATGTTAACCAAAAATTTATTGCTGCTTAGCCACCTACGAAAACATTATCTCTCGAAAATTATTGTAAATATTGCATCTAATAAGCCACATAAAACCGTTCTTTGCTCGTAATCAGACATATTTTCTCCTCATTCACGAATATCTTGGTCCGATAGGTCAATTGTCTTTTCTTCCCACGAAGAAAAGCTCTAGGGGTCTCTCTCTGCCCTCCCGTCTGAATCATTCCTCTGTTACTTTTGTTAGCTGGACCATTCACCTGTTATCAGTCTCATTACTACCTAACTGCATGTGTGCGTTTCTCTCTCTAAAGGTCTTTTCCAAGAAGGTTGTTTAATCCTGGCGGCTATTTTATATATACTGAAAGTTGTCATGACGTTTATCGTTGCAGTCCCTCAAAAGTTTAAACATCATTCGAAATCCTTAAGGGAAAATTAATGACCTTTGTGTCCACCCATGTGATGAGTGATTGGTACCTATTATTTGAGTTATCATTTGTATCAAGGTGCCTTTTTTTAAAGGACTGTATATACATATGTTAATTACAAAGAATAATTTTGAATGTGTACTGTTTCATAATTTTATATTATGGTTTACAGGAATTTAGTAATCTCGTAACAGCTACATAACGAAAACAATGTAAAAATGCCTTATGTTTAAGTTGACATTTGCTACTTGTTGACAAATTGATTTGAAAGTTCATGTATGAACTTCAATTAGACTCCATTATTATGAGGTACGTTTGGTACCGCCTAGAAAAAGTGCAAATTACAACTTCTAACAGCCGGCTTGCAATAAATATATGAAATACTTACAGTTGCATGCAGTTTAACGGGTGTAGAAGTACTGTATTCTCTATGTTAGAATTTATGTCTTATCATCTATATTTTTACCAGCTGTTTGTTTGTTTAGAAAGTGATATCATTTGAAAGTATCCTTTGATCTTCAAAGTACTTATGAAATATAATTTTCGATTATTTATGTGTATTTTAACCTTACAATTTCTATTTTTTTATTTATTATTTATAAGAAGATTAGATCTAAAATATCATTATTAGTAATTGGTATACTTCAAAAGATAACTTAAAAGATTATTAGTAAACACATAAGACTTTGTTAGTTTAATGTTCAAGAAATCGATTCAATTTTTTAAAGAATTAAAAGTTTGAATCGTATTTAAGAAAAATGTTAACGAAAATTAAAAATTAATCAAATATCGAATACGAAACTTATAGTAGGAAAACTAAAATCATCATTTTATTTAAAAGCTAAATTTTAGTATCTGAGCTGATTTTCTGTAAACAAATAATACTTTTATAACTGTTAAAAAAACATTAAGATATGTTAAGTAATGATGATCAAGATTATTAAAATGTAAGTTTCATAACACTTAAAAGTTATGTTATTACTCATAGCAATTTCCTAACTACTCTTCCGTTTAATGCAACTTATTTAGAAAAGCGTTTCGATGTTGAAAATTAGTGAAGTATGATTCAGTCAAAAGTTACATTTAAATTATAGCTTTTATTAAGTGGTGCAATATTTTAATATTGCTTGGATTGCAATTTAAAATTAAATGTAACTTTTTATATTGCTAATATTTGGAGCCACATTGATTTTTATAAATTTTGAATATATATTTTAAATACTATAAAATTTCTTTATTAATTCAAAATATGAAATGTAGTTGTTTTGTTATTTATTTCAAAAATAATGTAGATTAATAATTCTATATTTATTTATTGAATATACTCTTAGGGCGGTAATTTACTAAAATACTTTACTTAATTTTACTGCTGAAACAGTCATCTTGTACACTAAGTAACCTATTATATTCTTCAGACTTATTTTGGTAAATTACTTATATTTATGGAATTTTAGTGTGCAAGTAATTCAATTGTACAATTAGAAAAAATATAGTAAAATGTTCATATAAATAAAAGCCTATATTATTATTTATAGCAGTTACTTTATAATTCTACTATTTAAAGCAGTTGTTTCAAAAAGCTTGTGAACGTTTTAAATACTATTGAATTTTGATTATTTTAATTAATTTCTTAAATGAACAGTTTTAGTATAAACTACAAATATCTACTGTGTTTTTTAGTTTACATTTTAAAAGCGCAATTACTTTTCCTTTAAGTTGTGAAAAAATTCGGAATAAATATTTTTAATAGATTGAAAGAGCAAATGCGAATATAATAATTGCATTGTCCGAAAGTTTCCAAGATAAACTTCTTAGAAAAATTTTATTTGAATTTACACTCTACTATATTCATTATTATTATTTCCTTGCAGGAAATGGAATTAATTTCTGAGCTACCTTAATAGTTTGATTCTTTTATCACAGAGAGAATCGAGACCTCACCGAAACGCTTCAGTTTTTGATATGACTGTTATTCATGCCATATGTCTTACTCTATAGTATTTTTTGAGTCTCTCAACCATAATTGTTGTTGCTTTTCATGCCACTTGGACAAATGAAGCACAATTGAACCTGTAGGCTCTCGTATTAAGGCCCAGGGGTGCCCCTTTTTTTCAATCAGCAGCATTATGTTGAAATAATTACTTCGCTAAGTAGGTCCTCGTAATTTGGAAGCAGGGACAAAGCAGAAAAATCCACAGTTTTAACCTTCCGCCACCCCCGAGTATTGATTGAGAACTTGGAGGACATTGTGACCTCGAACATATTTTATGTGCCTCAGTCACCTTAACTAACACGAGGGATCTTATGCATGCTCTGTTTCCGAACCCGCAACTTCGCTGTTACGAAATCGTTGCCTTTGCGAACTAAGCTACCGATCTAACAGTTAAGGGCTAAATACGAATAATACAGTGGAGGGGGAAAATTTGAAGCACGATTTGTACAGTTTTATCATTGTTATCAACGCCGTATGACTTTGGCTAGGTCAGTAATGAGTTAATTCTCTTATCATTGTTATCAACGTTTTCAGACAAAGACATCTTTTTTGGTAAAATCGGGTTTTTTGTGGATTTTTTTCAATGTTCTCAATAAGACTGTGATATATTTCCTATTGATAATTTTTATTTCCGCTGATTTCTGAATATTAACCCATGTATAAACTATAAACACTCGAGAGCAACTAATTTAGAGACTTGTGTCTAGCTGTTTTTAATAGCCTTTTTCAATTGTGAGCCACTCAGCTAACTGTCGATTTAAATATGCAGGGTGAATTATATGCATATGTTTTACTTACTGTACATACCAAAGATAAAATAACGTTTAAATAAAAATAGATCCAAACAGTCTTGAGTAATGCCTGTGTTTCTTTTCTGCCTACTGTAAAAAAAGTGAAAATTTTTCGTATGAAAAAGATTTTGTGAAAAATGTGGTTATAATGAGGGTCTATATTTTTAGATTGTTAGCTGTCTCCTACATTTTTAGCTTACGAATCTCCGAAATGCTTTTGAAAACATATTTTAGTTCTTATTGTGTAGTCATTTTAACTGAACGGCCTGAACGTTCAACATAATTGCTGTAGTTATGAATCTACTTATTTCACTTCACGATTCATTAGAGGTGGTTCTAAAAGAAAAAAATTTATTACAATTCTAATCCAGTGGTTTTTGAGCTTGAATGACATTTTATTTTTAACAAAAATTGATGTTTAATCAACACATAAAATTTCCTTATCTCAATCTGTCAAAATGTAAAGTAACATCACTCATTAAATATTATCTCTATAACTAATGTAAACACATTTGTACCTTTGACAGCACTTAGATTTGAATGTCATTAGTACTTAAGTGTAAGTTTTAATGTTATATGTAATTGCATATAGATATCTTATTTTTGACGTGATTTCTCAGATAGCAAATTTATTTTGCAGCAAACTTGCAGTAGTTTTGCTTTGTAAGCCTGCAAACTTGCAGCAAGTTCAGCGTAACAAGTCTGCACGTTTGAAACAAGATTGCAGCGTGTCTAAGAGTTATCGCTTGCTTCAAGGTTGTCATGACAAGCTTGCCACAGTTTTGTAGCAAAATAGCGTTGCAAAGGAGAGGTCGCTTTATGTTCCGTCTAACTTGCAAGAGTTTTGCTGCAAGTTTGTCGAGTCAAATTTGTTATGATGACATATTTTCCACAAAAAATGACATTTGCTGCAAATATGCATGTTATGTGGGTTATGAATAAATCTCAAGACATTTTGACCGTCATGCTAAATCCAGCATAGTAAATTAGCTTAGATTGAATGATTTATTATTTATTTCAGACACTAATGATGATTCACTAAAATATCTGTTATTTTCAGGATGTTTTAAAATATTTCATACAAAATGCTATTTGGTATGTATATATCTGAATAACTAATATTCATGTAAATGCACTTTACAGATAAGAAGCTAAAATAACTGAAATTTATTTACATTAAACTATATATTTTATTAATAAATATATGTTATTTTGAAAGGTAAGATTGTAAGTAAAATGTAATTAATAATGCTTTCCATAAAGTTTTAAGGAAGCAATTAAAAAATATAGATCGAGAAAGTAAAATGAATTTTATTATTAAAAGTCTGGATTATTTTTCTAGATTTTTAACATTTGTATTAAATTACTGTACAAATAAAATCCATTAGGATACACGTAATTGATTACGAATTAATATTATATTTATATATTACAAATATTTATTAATTGTATGACTGTAAGTAGAAAGGCTCTAGTAATTTTCCAATGAAAATACTTAGTAGTAAAAATATATTAAGATCTAGAAAGAATACGAATTATATTGTTAATCGTCCGAATTATTTTTTTAACTGATGATTATGGTATATTATTATGTAAATAAAAATCACTGGATACACATAATTCATTATTAATATTCTATTTAAAATATATTTCAAATATTTTTTTAAAAAACTGTTTGACTTTAAGTAAGACGGCTCTAGCCATTTTACAGTGTAAAAACTTAAAGTAATATTTCAAACATACATTTATGTGTTGAAAATAATTCGCATTTTCTTTTACAAATCTTTCATACTTATTTTAAAAATTACTAATATAACTTGTATTTTGGTACTCAAATAAAATTCACCAGTGTTTAATTCTTAACTACGAAATTTCCTAATTTTAATTAAATTATAAACTTTTTAGTAATAGTACGACTGTAAGTAAAATGTCTATAGTAGTTTTACATGGTAAATACTTAGAGTAATAGTTAAAGTACACATTTAGGTGTAGAAAATGAGGAGCATCTTTCACTCTAGTTTTGAAAATTACTAATATTACTTGTATTTTGTTGCATAAATAATAGGGAAGACCGGGGTACCTTGGTACACTTTTCAGTTAAACAGTTTTATGAATTATTTTAAAGCAAATTGAAAAACATAAGTATGAATGCATATATTGTCATCATATCTGCTTCTTATAAACATTAAACCTACTTATTATCTCAATTAGTTAAAGAGTAATAAATGAAAAAAAAATACCTTTCCAATGTCCCAACCTGCCCCACTGTATGGGGTAGGTTGGGACACTAAACAACAAATACAAAATACTGTTCAAATTATTTTTATTAACTGTTATAAAAGAGAAATAGCTGAAAATTGTCCAAGTCAATACAAATGTTAATACAAATGTTTTAACAAATGTTATATTTGCAGCTGATTCAAGCATCTACAGCAGAACACTTTCTGTTTGTTTTTCTTGTTCTCACCATTTTTTTTTGAAAAAAATGATATAATAAATTAATATTTTGGCATGTTAAATCCGTTAAAAATTAGACACCAAAATATTAATTATTTTGCTTGAATTGATATTTGTTTACACTTTATAAAATATCCCAAGATGCTCCATCTATATGTGTCCCAATCTGCCCCATTTTACATATTACCTTTTGGTAACTACTATACAGTTAGGTTTAACAAGGAAGTTTATTTATTAGCATAGAAATAATAACAAGTGAATTTTCTTTCATAAAAATAAACTTTTTTTTTTTAAATATTTTAATTTCTTTTTCAAAAAAAATTTCTTTTTAAAATGCAAATTGATGTAATTTTGGGTTATTCAAGACAAAAAAAATTAAATTGTTCCTAACCTATAAGTACTATTTTCATTAAAATTCTTTGAGAAGTAAAGAGGAAAGCCATCTATCAATACACATGAGAACTAATTCCTGGTTGAAAATTAAAGCCTGAAAATAAAGGTGTCCCAAGGTGGGCTATGTCCCAAGGTGCCAAGGTGCCCTATACTAGAATATGTATAATTCCTAACAATAAATTTCGTAATTTTAAATAAATTAAAAATCTTTTATTGATAGTATAAGTAAAATGAATCTAGTAGTTTTATATGGTCAATACTTAAAGAAATATTTTAAAAAAATATTTAGATCTAGTAAATAATTTAAATTTTATTATAAACTATTTGGAAATTTTACTAAATTACGAAAATTTAGGATATTTTAATGTACAAATATAACAACAAGATTACGTTCAATTCATAACCACCGAATATTATATTTATAAATACATTTCAAAACTTTTATTAATTGTACGACTATAAGTAAAATGGATAATTTTACCATGTAATATTAGACAATGTTACATTTTACAATTTTTCAATGTAAATACTTAAAATAATGTTGAAAAGATATCTTCAGCCCTAAGAGGGAATTTAATTTTATTTGTTACATCTCGGAGTATTCGTAAATGTTTGAATAGTCAACTATTAGTAAAATGACTCTAATAGTTTTATATGGTAAATACCTTAAGAAATATTTAACGAAAAATATTTAGATCTAGGAAATTATGGAAATTTCATTATAAGCCGTTCGGAATGTCCTACTAAATTACTAAAATTTAGAGTATTTAAATGTTCAAATACAACTACAAGATAACGTTTAATTCATAACTATCCAATATTATATTTATCAATGCATTTCAGAACTTTTATTATTTGTACGACTATAAGTAAAATGGATAATTTTACTATGTTACATTTACAGTGTTACATTTACAGTTTACAATTTTACAATATAAATACTTAAAATAATATTAAAATTATCTTTAGGCTTAAGAGGGAATGCAATTTTATTTGTTACATCTCTCAGTATTCGTAAATGTTTGGATTGTCAACTATAAGTAAAATGACTCAAGTAACTTTATATGGTAAATACATAAATATTACTGAATTACTAAAATTTAGGATATTTAAATGCACAAATACAATTATAAGATAACATTCAATACATAACCATCGAATATTATATATATAAATGCATTTCAGAACTTTTATTAGTTGTACGACTATAAGTAAAATTTTACTATGTAACGTTTACAATGTTACATTTTACAATTTTACAATGTAAATACTTAAAATAATGTTAAAAAAACATCTTTAGACTGAAGAGAGAATGTAATTTTATTTGTTACATCTCTCAATATTCGTAACTGTTTGGATTGTCAACTATAAGTATATGGACTCTAGTAGTTTTATATGGTAAATACTTAAAGAAATGCTTAACGAAAAATATTTAGATCTAGGAAATAATGAAAATTTCATTATAAGCAGGGCAGAATGTTTTACTAAATTACTAAAATTTAGGGTAAGGTATTTAAATGTACAAATACAACTACAATATAACGTTTAATTCATAATCATCTAATATTATATTTATATACATTTTAGAAATTTTATTAATTGTACGACTATATGTAAAATGGATACTTTTACTATGTAACATTTACAATGTTACATTTTACAATTTTACAATGTGAGATACTTAAAATAATGTTAAAAAGACATCTTTAGACCTAAGAGAGAATGTTATTTTTATTTGTTAAATCTCTCAGTATTCGTAAATGTTTGGAACTAAGAATAAAAGAATGTCTCTGCGCTTTTATTGTTACATTTAAATTCCTTTTGTTCATTTAAATACCCTAAATTACTAAAATTTAGGGTATTTAAATGTATAAATACAACCACAGGATAACGTTCAACTCATAACCATTGAATATTATATTTATAAATATATTTCAAAACTTTTATTAATTGTACGACTATAAGTAAAATGGATAATTTAACTATGTAACATTTACAATGTTACACTTTACAATTTTACAATGTAAGTACTTAAAATAATGTTAAAAAGACATGTTTAGGCATAAAAGTGAATGTATGTTTATTTGTTACATCTCTCAGTAATCGTAAATGTTTGGAAGTAAGAATAAAAAAGTGTCTCCAGAACCTCTAAATATTGCATTACATCCGAGAGTAACAAACTCCCTATGATTTGTTTCTGCTGACGTAGACCCGAGATTAAAGAGACTGGCGACCGACGAAATTGCATTTCGCTCCTCTCTAAGCCGGAAATAATTTTCATTTTGTGAAGAGAGCTATAATATAATATTTATTTATCTCACTTCTGATTCTATTTCGCTCTACAGTTGGCTAGAAAACTGATAATTAATTAAAATACTGCATGGATCATAGGAACAATCCTGCATGCATATTATGCAATGTGAACAAAGAAATTTTGTTCCCGAAGATGAACATGTTCTTTTGTAGGTATTTGACTGCATCAATTTATGTATAAATCAAAGTTACTTTTACACTTGTATATGAATAAAAATGTATACATCCATACATTCAGCATTTAACTTCACAACCATACAGGGATATTTTCTAAATGAAAAATTTATTCAAATACGTTATTCTTTTAGTAACTTTTAAGTAAAAAGTTACGTAACTACTTACGTAACTTTTTACTTAACTTTAAGTAACTTTTACACTTGTATATGAATAAATATGTATACATCCATGCACAGAGCATTTGACTTTATAACCATACAGGGATACTTTCTAATTGTAAAATTGATTCTAATACGTTATTCTTTTAGTAACTTTTCAGTAACTACATACGTAACATTTTACTTAACTTTACCTAACTTTTACATTTGTATATGAATAAAAATGTATACATCCAT
>CM063505.1:126087730-126110230 GCA_032207245.1 Pardosa pseudoannulata | reverse complement strand
GCTTCATTGTGTTCCAAACCATTAACTATGAGTTATTTATTTATTTGTAATACTATTTATTTCGTACGTGTAATGAAGACCATTCTCGGTGAGAAGACTCATTCGTGGATGCAAAATGTTCCTTTTCTTGTACGTAGAAATATGTTAATATGTCATATAACATTAACTCTTCTATATCTCTTCTGCTGTATCTGGTTGTTAAATGGGCATCGGGGTTAGAATATGTAACATATTTAGTGACAATTTCAGGCATCGTTGATGAAAATTAGTGAAGACAGTAAATGTGATTTTAAGTGAGCTTTTGCTTTATTTAAAATATTTGTGTTGGCTACAACGGGAAGTGTATGCATGTAATTTTGAAATGTAATGATATTTCTGCTCCCTATTATGTATAATATGTGTAATAAATGTAATGATTTAAAACTAAAGAAGACTCTTCAAATATGTATAAAAATTATGTTATTTATATGCTTTTTTCGTAATAATGAATTCCAGTTACAGTGTCACGCTTAAAATTCAATGCAGATTAAGTGTGTTATATAACATATTAAATTGTAAATTCGGGAGGAATATATAGTAGCTAGAAATATGTATTTTAACAAATAACGTTGATTATAACATATATTTTAAAAAGGATCAGAATTTGTTTTAAACAATATTTCCCGGTCGCAATCAACCCTGAAAAGCAAATCAGTGTACCATTTTGTTCCAAACCAAACCCTTAACTATGAGTTAATTATTTAGTTGTAATACTATATATGTCGTAGGTGTAATGAAAACCATTCTGGGTGAGAAGACTCATTCGTGGATGCAAAA
Source organism: Pardosa pseudoannulata (assembly GCA_032207245.1). Taxonomy (NCBI): domain Eukaryota; kingdom Metazoa; phylum Arthropoda; class Arachnida; order Araneae; family Lycosidae; genus Pardosa; species Pardosa pseudoannulata. The sequence continues at coordinate 126,109,414 of CM063505.1, read as the reverse complement.
TGTTTCTTCTCTTGCACGTAGAAATATGTTAATATGTCATATATCATCCACTCTTCTATATCTCTTGTGCTGTATCAGGTTGTTAAATGGGCATCGAGGTTAGAATATGTAACATATTTAGTGGCATTTTCAGGCATCGTTGATCAAAATTAGTGAAGACAGTAAATGTGATTTTAAGTGAGCTTTTGCTTTATTTAAAATATTTGTGTTGGCTACAATGGGAAGTGTATGCATGTAATTTCGAAATGTAATTATATTTCTTCTCACTATTATGTATAATATGTGTAATAAATGTAATGATTTAAAACTAAAGAAGTCTCTCTTCAAGAATGTATGAAAATTAGGTTATTAATATGCTTTTTTCATAATAATGAATTCCAGTTACAGTGTCACGCTTAAAATTAATTGCAGATTACGTGTGTTATATAACATATTAAATTGTAAATTCGGTAGGAATATATAGTAGCTAGAAATATGTATTTTGACAAATAACGTTGATTATAACAGATATTTTAAAAAGGATCAGAATTTGTTTCAAACAATATTTCCCTGTGGCAATAAACCCTGAGAAGCAAATCAGTGTACCATTTTATTTCAAACCAAACCATTAACTATGAGTTAATTATTCAGTTGTAACACTATTTATTTCGTACGTGTAATGAAAACCATTCTGGTTGAGAAGACTCATTCGTGGATGCAAGATGTTTCTTTTCTTGCATGTAGAAATGTGTTAATTTTGTATGCATCAGCAATTCCTCAAATGCTCTTAAATTGGCTTCAGGGTTACAGTATGCAAGACATTCATTCACGTTATCAGGCATCGTTGATGAAAATTAGACACAGTAATTGTGAAGACAGTAATTATGATTTTAAGAGTTATTTTGCTTTATTTAAAATATTTGTACTGGTAACAACGGGACGTGAATGAATGTAATTTTTAAATGTAATGAAATTTTTTTCACTATTATGTATAATATGTGTAATAAATGTAATGATTTAAAACTATAGAAGGTCCCCTTTAAGAGTTTAGGAAAATCGGGCTATTAATATGATCTTTTCGTAATAATTAATTACAATTACAGTGCTCCAAAGACACTTATAAAATTAATAGCAGAATAAACGTGTTATATTTCTTATTAAATTGTAAATTCAGGAGGAATATATAGTAGCTAGAAATATGTATTTTGACAAACAACGTTGGTTATAACAGATATTTACAAGCAATCAGAATTCATTTTAAACATTATTTCCCGATTGCATTAACCCCTGAGAAGCAAAACAGTGCTTCATTGTGTTAAATTAACTATGATATATTTATTTATTTATAATGCTATTTATTTCGTACGTGTAATGAAGACCATTCTCTGTGAGAAGACTCATTCGTGAATGCAAGATGTTTCTTCTCATGCACGTAGAAATATGTTAATAATGCATATATCATCAACTCTTCTGTATCTCTTCTACCTTTTCAGGTTGTTAAATGGGCATTAAGGTTACAAATTGGAACATATTTAATCACATTTTCAGGCATCGAAAATTAGTGAAAATTAGTAAAAACAGTAAATGTATTTTGAAGAATACTTTTGCTCTATTTATAATACATGTAACGGTAGCAATGTGAAGTGAACGTGACGTTGAAATTGTTCTTACTATTATGTATAATTTATGTAGTAAATGTAATACGAACTTAATAATGTATAATATGCGTAATAAGAAAAACTGAATTTTTTAAACAGAAAAGAATATGATTTTAAACTAAATTACAGAAAATCTTTCTAAATGATGTATGAAAATTCGGATATTAAAAAGTTTATTTCGTAAGAATGAATTATAGTTATAGCTACTCTTAAAACACACCCCAGATCAAAACGTATTATATATTATATTAAATTGTAAATTTAGGAGGAATATGTAGAACAATAGTGCCCCATTGTGTTCCAAACCAAACCACTAAATATGAGTTATTTATTTATTTGTTATACTATTTAGTTCCTGTGTTTTATGTATTTCATCTTCGGTCACAAGACTCGTTCGTGGATGCAAAATGTTTCTTTTCTTGCGCTTGGAAATGTGTTAATATTGCATACATCAGCAACTCCATTATTTCTCTTGTGCCTCGCAGGCTGTTAAATGGGCATCAGGGTTTAGAATATGTAACATATTTACTCACATTTTTAGGCATCGTTGATTAAAATTAGTGAAGACAGTAAATGTGATTTTAAGTGAGCGTTTGCTTTATTTAAAATATTTGGCTACAAAGGGATGTGAATGTATGTCATTTTGAAATGTAATGAAATGTTTTCACACTATTATGTATAAAATGCCTAATAAATGTAATGATTTATAATTAAAGAAGATCCTCTTCAAGAATGTTGGTAAATTGGTTTATTAAAATGCTTTTTTCGCAATAATGAATTACAGTTACAGTGTGCCAAAGACACTCCTAAAATTTATATCAGATTAAACGTGTTGTATTACATATTAAATTGTAAATTGAGGAGTAATATAGAGTAGCTAGAAATATGTAATTTTGAAAAAAAAAACGCTTGTTATAACAGTTATTTTAAAAGAATCAGAATTTGTTTTAAAGAATATTTCCCGGTCGAATTAACCCATGAGAAGCAAAACAGTGCTTCATTGTGTTCCACACCAAACCATTAACTATGAATTATTTATTTATTTGTAATGCTATTTATTTCTTGCATATAATAAAGACCATTCTTGGTGAGAAGACTCGCTCGAAGAGGCAAGATGTTTCATCTCTTGAGTGTAGAAATATGTTACTATGGCATATATGATCAACTCTTCTATTTCTTTTGTGCCGTATCAGGCTGTTAAATGGGCATCAGGGTTTAGAATATGTAACATATTTACTCACATTTTTAGGCATCGTTGATGAAAATTAGTGAAGACAGTAAATGTGATTTTAAGTGTGTTTGCATTATTCAAAATATTTGAGCTGGCTACAACGGGAAGTGAATGTATGTAATTTTTAAATGTAATGAAATGTTTTCACACTATTATGTATAATATGCTTAATAAATGCAGTAGTTTAAAGCTAAAGAAGGCTCTCTTCAATAATTATTAAAATTGTTCTATTAGAATGTTTTTTTTGAAATAATGAATTACAGTTACAGTGTTCCAAAGACACCTGAAATTCATAGCAGATGAAATGTGTTATATTTCATATTAAATTGTAAATTGAGGAGTAATATAGAGTAGCTAGAAATATGTAATTTTGAAAAAAAAACTTGGTTATAAGAGATATTTTAAAAGAATCAGAATTTATTTTAAATAATATTTCCCGATCACATTAACCTAAGAGAAGTAAAACAGTGCTCCATTGTGTTCGAAACCCAACCATGAACTATGAGTAATTTAGTTGCTTGTAATGCTATTTAGCTCGAAAGTGTAATGAAGATCATTCTTGGTAAGATGACTCGTTTGTGGATGAACCAAATGTGTTAATTGTGTTCCAAACCCAACCATGAACTATGAGTAATTTAGTTACTTGTAATGCTATTTAGCTCGTAAGTGTAATAAAGATCATTCTTATTGAGATGACTCGTTCGTGGATGAACGAAATGTGTTCATTGTGTTCCAAACCCAACCATGAACTATGAGTTATTTATTTGTTTGTAATGCTATTTAGCTCGTACGTGTAATGAAGATCATTCTTGGTGAGATGACTAGTTCGTGGATGAAAGATGTTTCATCTCTTGAGCGTAGAAATATGTTAATATTGTATATATCATCACTTCTATTTCTCTTGAGTCGTATCTGGTTGTTAAATGGGCAATGAGGTTAGAATATGCAACTATTTACACATATTTTCAGGCATCGTTGATGAAAATTAGTGAAGAAAATTGATGTGAATTCAAGCCCACTTTTGCTTTATTCTTAATACTTGTGCTGGTAGAAATGGGAAGTGAATGTATGTAATTATGAAATGAAATGACAATTCTTATATATAATTCGTGCAAAAAATGTAATCATAAATTAAGCATGTAAAATATGTGTAATAAGAAAATCTCAATTTTCTGAACTGAAAAGAATATGATTTTCAACTGAATTACAGGAAACCTTGCTAAAAATGTATGAAATCTGGCCTATTAAAATGTTTTCTTCGTAAGAATGAATTAAAGTTACATTGTTCCAATTGACAAGCTTAAAATCCATTGAAGATTAAACGCTTTATATACGATATTGAAATGTAAATTCAGGAGAAATATATAGTAGCCAGAGCTACATATTTGGCAAGAAATGTTGGTTATAACAGACATTTACAAAGATTCAGAATGGGTTTTTAACAATATTTTGAGGTTGCATTAACCCCCGATAAGCAAATCAGTCCCCTCTTGTGTTCCAAACCAAACAATTAAATATGACTTAGTTATTTATTTGTAATAAAATTTATTTCATGCGTTTAATGTATATCATCCTAGGTGACAAGACTCGTTCGTGGATGGAAAATGTTTCTTTTCTTGCACGTGGAAATGTGATAATATTGCCTACATCAGCAACTATATTATTTCTCTTTTGCCGGGCAGGCTGTTAAATGGGCGTTGGGGTTAGAATATGTAACATATTTACTCACATTTTCAAGCATCGTTGGTTAAAGTTAGTGAAGACACTAAATGTGATTTTAAGTGAGCTTTTGTTTTATTTAAAATATTTGAGCTGGCTACAACGGGAAGTGCCAACCCCCGAAATTTGTTTTTTTACAGTTTTTAATGATATCAATGGTCATGATATATGGCATGAAATAATATTACTAAACTCTATTGAAAATTAGTAGTGTAATATTTTAGTTATTACAGTTATTTTATAAATTTTATATCGTTGTGTCGAAACGATACCATCGTACGTTTAAGGATAATCAAAATCCAGGGCATTATAGTGTTATACAGTTAGCTGCGGTCTCATTATCCATGGGAAGCAAGACAGTCGACCTTAGGGAATTCCAAACCAAACTAAACCAAACCATTTGCTATCATTTATATGTAGGAATAGGCTATTTATTCTATTGATATTAAACGAATATTTGATATCATCCTCGTAGAAAAAACCTGTTCCTAGATGCAAAGTTATTCTTTTCTTGAAAGTGGAAATGTGTTAATATTGCATACATCAGTAAATTCCTTATTTATCTGTTGCAGTGCAGGCTCTTAGATAAATATTGGGGTTAGTACAGGCAATATATTTACTCACATTTTCAAGCATGTTGCGAGACAGTAAATGGGATTGAATAGTACTTTTGAGTTATTTAAAATAATTAGGCTGTCTAAATACTAAACGTGCGCATGTAGTTTTGAAATAAATTGAAATCACTTTTACTTATCTGCGTCAAAAATAAGAAAAAATAAAGCTTAAATATAAAATATGTTTAATTTTAAACTAAATCTTCAAAGTACTTTGTCAAGGATGTGTGAAAATATGTTCATCAAAAAGCTGCTTTTTCAAAGAAATTTCAGTTTTAGTGCTGTAAAGCCACACTAGGAAGTCATTGAAGAGTAACCTTTTACTTTTAATACTTAAATGTATATTTAGGAGAAATACATTGCTTCCAAATCTGTATCTTTCCAAGAAATGTTGGTAGTTGTATACATTTACCAAGATTTACTCGTAGTAACAAGCTATTTATACCATACAAAAAATTAATACCATTCTTAATTACAAGTCTCGTACGTGTATGCAAAATGCATCTTTCGTAAGAAATGAAATGCATTAGTAACTTTTAAAATAGCAATTCTATTGTATTCTGCTTCGGTTGCTGGAAAATTCATGTTTTCACTATGTGGCCTCTAGGTTAAAATCAGTAAATACTCCAATTATGTTAGGCTGTTTTTTTAATCGAGAATTGCATTGTATTAATAGATTTAAAAATTTAAACTGTGTTTATTTGAAACAATAGAATAAAAAATGCACATCCACATACAGGAAATTTCATATGCTTACATGCTTTCCATTATAGTATTTTAAATTATTTTCCATTATAGTTTTTTATTTTTTATTATTTTTGAAACAATTGCTCTCTTTGTAGTGAAAGTAGAAAGTTTACAATATGAAAAGAAATTTAAATAGCTGTTATTAATAGCTATCAAAATAAAAAATAAATATAAATATAAAACACATATTATTTTAAATTATAATTTAAAAGAATCTTTGTTAAGTGTGTGTAAAAACTTGAAAATAAAATATTAAGAATAATCTTTAATGCTAAAAGTGCACACTAGGAGATTTTTTCTGAGTAGATCTTTTTGCTTTATACATTAACAAAGCATCTGCTTGGGCATATGTAGTTCATGAACATACCATTTTATTTGGAATAAATATGTATTATCTATTCTAGCCTACTTAGTGATGTAACAACTAAACAAGAGAGGTTGTATTTGAATCTTTTAGCTAACGCAATGTAGAAAAATATAGTATTACAGAGGATCAATGAGAATTCAGATGGTATAGTCAACAACAGAGAGAACTGGTAATTCAAAATTTTCTTATAGTTTAGTTTCATTTTCTACACTTTCTTAAATGCTAATCTTACACAGAAACAAAGGAAAAGATAAGTGCAAGTTAATATTTTTTAAACTACATTTTAGGATTCAAAAAATTATATATCTTGATCATCTTTAATTATAATTGAAAAGAATCTTTGTTAAGAGTATGTAAAAACTAGAAAAAAATATTAATAAACTTTAACCCTAAAAGTATACATTAGACGATTTTTGATGAAAAGATCTTTATATTTTATACCGAAACAAAGGATCATCTGCGAGGACATATGTAGTTCATGAACATACCATTTTATTTGGAATATATATGTATTATCTATTCTAGCCTACCAAGAACCCTAAAAACTAAAGCATAGAGGTTATATTTGAATATTTCAATTAACGCAATGTAGAAAAATATAGTGGTACAGAAGATCATTGAGAATTCAGATTTTATAATCTCTTTTAGAGATAACTGGTAATTCAAAGTTTTAGTTTCGTTTTCTTTACTCTTGCTACACAAAAACTAAGGATAATATATATTTTTAAACAGCAAAACACTATTTTTGGGGGGATCAAAAAATTGCATATAGTGATCATCTATTCACCTCATAGTTATCGTATTTTAGTTGCCTTAATTTTTTTCAATAACAATTCTTGAATATTTTGATAAGAATTAGATAACAAAATCTATTCCAGAATATAATATTTTATTTCATCAGATTCAAATAAGTCTTAGCATTATTACAAAGATTAGATACCATTTTATATTTTTATTCCCTTTTCAAACTCTACTAAAGTATCTCTCTCGAAGAAAATGATTTACGCTGAAACACATTTCTTTGGCAGATTAAAGTAGCATCAGAATTACCTCTTCTCTTTTATGGTCCTCTGATAGCTAATATCAGTTTAGCATTTTACCAAGCTATGATCTCAACCATATATTAAGGCCTCTTTTTTATTAGATAAGAAAAGATATTTTTAGCAAAAGAAGGCTGAAAAAGGAAAATAAGGAATGGAGAATAAATGAAATGCATCTCGGAAAGTTTTATAGTAACAGCGAAATGAATGTATATCGAAATATCTTTATTATAACCAAATAATTTAATGCTAAAAAAATCATGCAATATTCATTCTGTTATCGATATTACCCCACATTTATCCATAAATATAAAGCATAAATTATTATTTAAAACATTTTATTTTAAAGGAATGAAATTTCTTTAAGGAATCTAAAGCTTTGTTAACCCTTAAAAACTGGATTGTTAATATTACATTTTAAAAAGTGCTAGGAATTTTCTGAATCGAAAAATATATAGCAATTATATGTTTAAAGATTTGAAACGATGTTAATTTTAAGCAGTGGAATTAACACATATTTAATACAAAACAACTTTATTTTTTGTTTGATTTTGCATTAATTTCGTTCAATTTTTTCTTTTATTAAAATTGTGAAACTTTTCATGTATTTTTTAAACACACCACTTTATTTAATGTATATAATTTATTTTCATTACGAACAATTTTAAAAAAATTCAGAAGATGTATAAAAATTACCATATTATTTATAGAATTTCAACTTTTTGACTTTAAAGGGTACATAACGTTTTATGCTCAATACAAAAGACTGAATATAACCTCACTTTAATTCGTTTCAAATAAATGAATTAAAGTAAGTAATAGAGTAAATTTTATGGTTTTAAAAACTATAGAAAATCTTGAAAGAGAATCTAGCACTCACAGATTATTATATCATTGTTTATAAGTATTTTTTTAATTCCTTGTGGCCATTCAACAAAAGAAAATAAAGGGGATATTAGCATTTTTATATCTGCAAAAATTGTAGGTCATATTAATGCACTATATTTGTTCAGAATTTGTGTTTATCAAAAAAATAAATCTATTATTATTTGAAGATTTTCCTTCACTACATTATCTAAAACGTCTATGCTTCTTGAAACATTTACTTGCATAATCATTTTTATAAAAATAAATTTCGATTTAAAATGCATGATAGTTAGGAGTAAAAATTTTTTATAGTTTTAAATACAATAAAAAATTTATAAGAGAACCTATCACTCGCTCATTATTGCACCACTGTCTATAAGTGTTTTTGTAATTCCTTGTGATTACCCATAAAAAAATGTGTATTTTTATATCTGTCAAAATTGTAGGCAATATTGATGTAATATATTTAGTCAGAAAGGTTGATTATTTAACATAGATTTTCATATCAGTAGTCATGAAATTTCAAAGCACATGCTACATTTTAAATGTTAGAATTTTAACACTATGTTTAACATTTTATTATCCAAACTTTCTTTTTACTAATAGTTAAAATCAAATCATCTTTTGATAAAATGGCATAATTTGAATAAAACATTCTATTAATACGGAATAAAATTTCTGATGCTGAAAGAAAATTATTTTTAAAGGTTTAAAATAAAGATTAAATAGGAAATATAAAATTGAAATTGAAATTAAAAAAAACAGTTCCCATTAAACATCACCTCATTTTATTTTCATAAACTGTAATAGAATATTATGCACATAAATTAGAAGTAAAAATTAAGTAGCGTAGCAATTTATCAGCCTACTCAATGATAAATTTCAGGGAAATCCTGCTTCATTAAAATAAGGAATTTTTCCTAACTTAATGCCACCACTTATTTAATTATATATTCATATCGTAAATTCTTTTCTGCAGTTTATTCTGGAACAATTGAACATGACCCAGTTATTTTTATCTTGTTATCCTCTCATTTTTTTTCGTTTCCTTCCTTCTATTCCGGTATTAATTTGATTTATGCATGTTATTAACTTTGCTAAAAACATTTGCCGAAAACAATAAATAGATAAATTAACTGAATTGTCGGAAAAATAGTTTCAGTTGTGTTTTAGTTTAACTTTAAAATTTTATCTTTTTTTAACGAGGTACTTTATATTCTGGTCTTTGTCAGACACGAAAAACCGTTAAATTCAATGGTAGTTGAATGTTACATTCTAAATCAGTCGATTGATCATTGTATTTTCACTATTTCTTTACTTTTTTTTCATGATTCCTTACGTTAAAGTAAGGTTTGCATTTTATATCTTAAACTTTAATTTATTATTGTCCTGATTTATTGGGTTTTATTTGTATATTTTACTTATACTACAAATAAAGCTCATTGTAATTTATATTTATTGGTGTAAAAGAAAAAGCAATCAAAGATCACGCCTATGCAATTTAGTATTCAGTTTCCAAGTTCCATTATTATACTATAGGTTATCGAAAATTTTATATTAACTATACTGGCATTTCGAATGCACGGCAAGATACCAAGTGTATAGATACTAAAATAGATCATGTTCACCGGAAAATAAAAGTTTTTGCATTTATACACCATTTCCATTGTAATCTATCTCAGATCTACAAATATTTAAAGTTATAATATTAAATATTTGAAATGTATGATATAGTATAGATTAACCAACTTTCAGTCACCTTCTATTATCTCTTCAGTTTTTTTATACCTGAATCACTTCTAAAATTTTTGCATTATTACACAGAAACACATACGAACATGTAGGTGCGTGTGGGTATGTATATGTAAATATAAAAAAATTAAAGTGATAAATGTATATCTTGAATATCATTTTCACCTTATTCCGATGCCTAAAACGGCACAGAATACCACGCCTGTGTTATTTAGCATTCAATTCATAATTTCCACTTTTATACTATAGGTTATTGAAAATTTTATATTAACTATACTAGCAGTTTGAATACACCGCAAGACATTAAGTCTATAAATACTAAAATGGATCATGTTTCTGTGAAAATAAAAGTTTTTGCCTTTATAGACGACTGCCAGTGTAATCTCTATTTTGTGTCTTCAAGTTCAAATCTTCAAATCTTGAAAGTTATAACATGGAATATTCAAAATGTATGAAATCAGATAGATTAACTAACTTTAAATCACTTTCTATCAGCTCTTCAGTTTTTTTGCAACTGAATCTCTTTTAAAATTTTTGCATTATTACATAGAAACACATATGAGCGTGTGCGTGAGTGTGTGAGTGTGTGTATGAGTAAGGATAAAAATATTAAAGTGATAAATGTATAACTTGAATATCCTTTTTCACCTTATTCCGATGGCTAAAATTGGATCGAATACCACGCCTGTGTAATTTAGTATTCAGTTGCCAAGTTCCACTATTATACTAAAGGTTATCGACAATTTTATATTAACTCTACTGGTATTTTGAATGCACTGCAAGACTCCAAATCTATAGATACTAAAATGGATCATGTTTTCCGGAAAATAAAAGTTTTTGCCTTTAAATATGACTGCCAGTGTAATCTCTATTTTTTGTCTTAAATTTCAGATCTACAAAGATTGAAAGTTATAACATTAAATATTCAAAATGTATGAAATCAGATAGATTAACTGACTTTAAATCACCTTCTATAATCTCTTTATTGTTTTACAACAGAATCTCTTTTAAAACTTTTGCACCATTACATATATACACGTATGAGCGTGTGCGTGTGCGTGTGTGTATGTGTATGTTTTTGTGTGTAAGGATAAAAATATTAAAGCAATAAATGTATACCTTTCACCTTATTCCGATGTGTAAAAATACACCGAATACCATGCCTGTGTAATTTAGTATTCAGTTCATAAGTTCCATTATTATACTATAGGTTATCGAAAAGTTCATATCAACTACACTGTCATTCTAAGTGCACCACACGAAATCCAGTTTGTAAATATTAAAATGGATCATGATTTCCGGGAACTAAAGGTTTTTCTTTTATACACGACTACTTATGTAAACTCTATTGTGTGCATTCAAGTTGAGATCTTAAAATCATAAAAGTTGTAACTTTAAATCTTCAAAAAGGATAAAATCGGACAGATTAGCTAGCTTTTAATCACCTTCTATCATGTCTTCCGTTTTTCACAACATGGAGTCTATCCTATAATTTTTGCACCATTACATATATACACATATAAGTGTGTATGTATATATGTGTGTATGTATGTATGTAAGAATAAAAATATTAAAGGGATAAATGTAAACCTTTAATATAATTTTCCCCTTATTCTGATGCGTAATATGTCATTGAATACCACGACTGTCTAATTTAGTAATCAGTTCATAAGTTCTATTATTATACTATAGGTTATCGAAAAGTTTATATGAACTATGCTTATATTCTGAGTGCACCACACGATCTTGAATATCATTTTTCACCTTATTCCGATGCCTAAAACGGTATCGAATACCACGATTGTGTAATTTAATATTCAGTTCATAAGTTTCATTATTCTACTATAGGTTATCGAAAAGTTTATATGAACTATGCTTATATTCTGAGTGCACCACACGAAACACTGTCTATAAATATTAAAATGAATCTTGCTTTCCGGTAACTAAAAGTTTTTGCCTTTATACACGACTGTCAGTGCAGTCTCTATTGTGTGTCTTTAATTTAAAATCTTGAAACCTGAAAAATTATAACTTTAAATATTCAAAATGTATAAAATCGGATGGATTAACTGGGTCTCTTCTAAAATTTTTGTAACATTACATGTATGCACCTATAAACTTGTGCTCGTGTGTGTGTGTATGCTTTTGAATTTGTGTGTAAGGATAAAAATATTAAAGCAATAAATGCATACTTTTAAAATCATTTTTCAAATTATTCCGATAATGGAAAAGGAATCGAATACAGCATCTGTGTAAATTAGTATTCAGTTCATAAATTCCATTATTATACTATAAGTTATGGAACATTTTATACCAACTACAGGGATATTCTGAGTGATATATATATATATATATATATATATATAATATATATATATGCATATATATAAAATATATATATATATATATATATATATATATATATATATATATATATATATAATATATATATATATAAATATATATATATATATATAATATATATATATATATATATATAATATATATATATATATATATATATATATATATATATATATATATATATATATATATATATATATATATTATATATATATATATATATATATATATATATATATATATATATATATATATATATATATATATACAATATATATATATATATATACTATGCAAATAGGCTTAAATTTCATGTTTATTTCATTGATTAAAATGTTCTCTAAAAATAACTCTTTCTTTTTCTTTACTAACAATAGAAACAAAATAAAATTATTATCTTACAAAGGAAACAAACATAAGAATTTCGATTAGAGAGAAATACTAAGTAGTTGTGTAAATCCCTTTAGCACCCAGATTTTAATTCTTGCGTAAAGTGAGCTTGAAGTAAAGAACTTAAATAATAGGATTATTTCTAAAATCCTCTTAAACGAATATGTACCTTTCAATTCAGAGATGATCTCTAGCGTACTGTTGGGATTGCTTAAATGGGAGGATTTTGGCCTTTTTTATATGAAAGGTTCTGTGCTCTGTCTGTAAAAAATGTTTATCTATCAAATAGACACCATGATAATGTATATCAAATTTTCCCTATACAGTTTCATTTACGTACTTAAAAGATTGAACTTTAAAAGCATATATTTTCAAATAAATATATTGTATGGCTTAAGATTCTTAGAGATAAATAAAAATGTAAAATGTGTTTTTGATGTTTGTATTTTAAAAGATATTACTGTACTGTAAATAGACATCAAAATGTTATTAATTCTAAAATTTTTTCCTAAAATGATTTTAACTGATAGCTTCTAAAAAGAATCTTGATAATATAATGTAAAACTTTCGTAGCTATCAAGTTTGTACATTATAATTAATTTTCTATATATAAGGCATAGTTTAGAAAATAACTTTCAGGATTTCAGAAACAAATTAATTCTTTTACTTGGCAAATATCAATTATTAGACCTGATTTATTATGGAGAGAATTTCAACTAATTAATCCTCAAAGAGAAATAAAATTTGTTCGATGAAGTACCTAACGTTGACAGTAGTTCAAAATGAATCAGAGAACCAAAGAATATACGTATTCTGGAAGACTAATTTAGATTTTGTATCCTAGAAGACAACTTGTGCTACCAATATTTGTATATTTTTCTCTGTACTTTTTCTTTGTATATTTAATTTGTATTTTTCCAACTGTTTTCAGATAAAGAAAAGTAAAGCTTTTCCATATAATAAAACATCCTATTTCTAAAATCTTACTTTGTTTTGCTATCAGGATTTGTATTACATAGCCAAAAAATCAGATAAATTGGTGGATGAAATATTAAAAATGATAAATACTATTAAAACCCATAATAGGTTTGGTTTGGGGCTATCATCAACCTATGATAGGGCTAGTTTATCGCAATTCACCAATTGTGATAAATTTGTACCATTTAAGAATAATATACATATATATATACACATATATATATACATATATATATATATATATATATATATATATATATATATATATATATATATATATATATATATATATATATAAATATATATATATATATATATATATATATATATACATATATATATATATATATATATATATATATATATATATATATATAATATATATATATATATATATATATATATATATATATATATATATATATATATATATATATATATATATATATATATATATATATATATATATATATATATATATATATATATATATATATATATATATGTGTGTGTGTGTGTGTGTGTGCGTGTGTGTGTGTGTAATATACCAAAATGTTTCACCTAAAATTCTTCCTTTCATTTTCTTCTCCTTTCGTATTTATTTTTATACCGCATGATATCTTATTTCAGTAAAAACTCTTTTTACAGATCTCCCAGAGCTAACTTTGTAATAAATGCTAATAATCTGTCCACTAGGATTTTTTTCCAGCTGTCCCAAGGAAAATTGTCCACTTTTTGGATGATCTAAGTTTCTTTCTAATTGTAAATAACTGTAATTAAGCTGCAAGTTTCATGGGAAAAACACTTTCTGTGGGGCTAAATTTGAAGTAGAAATGATTTATTTTCATCATTCGATCCTTAGCTCATATTGTCTAATATTTTATATAGAATATTAATTTGGGATTACACAAAATAAGGTTCTATACATATAACTTCTGCTTTCTACGAGTATTTCAAAGAGATTAGTTACGAAGTTATAGAAATATTTATCAATAGTTTTAATATACGTATTTAAATCATCATTTAGACATTTTCCTTATCATGGTGTTTATTACTTCATTGAAATTTTGTTAACATTACATAATGTTGCTAGATTTTTTGAAAAGAATACTTTTGTGCCTCATAAAATTTTCAGTTTTTTCTTGAATAAATAAAAATTATTCAGTACAAGTAGTATTTATAAATGAAGTTTGCTAGCCCAAAAAGAAGTATGCACCATGTTTGAAATGTCTGATATCTATATATATTTTTTTTTACCTCAGTATCTAAATCGAAAATACATTTCATCTTCAGTGACAAAACTTTAGTAGTAGATATTGAGACCAAAGAACAAAAATTCAGTTTTAAAATGACTTACTTAATATTACAATTTAATCTCTGGCAGCTTCCTCTATCTCTCTCATATTGCATTTTTCATTTCAAAACAAATCGTCGGGCTCTGCAAATGTTATTGGAATCTTTCGGAAATGGTATATATTTCAACTGCTTTACCAGCGTAAGTAATGACACTTTTGAATGGGATTCATAAACATTCGTAGTGTTTAAGGTCGTAGATCAGGGCAATTATCCATCGATTTACACAGGCGAAGTTGAATTCTTAGGAAATGCTGTAAACGAGGAAATGTTGCCCTGCAATATATGATCGCAGATAAATTTAGATACTTGTTACACATTGAGAATGTAAAATGAAATACTTGCGCGTAATAAAAGAAAGTGATTACGAATGGGAATATCACCAGAAGTGGATGTTTGCCAAGTAGATTTAATGATGGATTTTAATGTGGTACTGATACCTGTAAGAATCATTAATGTGATCTTTTTTATTATGAAAATAATATATAGCCTTAAAGCTTAAAAGCCTTAATATACTTATATAAATTATAGGATCTTTTAAAAGTATATCGTTTTCACTTTTTATTCATTATTTTTGCTCCTAAAAGTGTAAAATAAATGTAAGTTATTCCCTGTACCACGCCTTTCTTTTATCTTTTTTCCATGGTAAATCAGCAATGTTTACAAAGTAGCCTCAATTAAAATAAAATACTACTCTATGGTAGAAATATTGTTTTACTGTACTTTAAGAAAAATACGTTCTCGCAGCTATCTTAGATATGGTTAATCGTTTAACTCTTCTAAAAAGTATGTCTGAGGATATATTTTTTACTAGTTAGTTACATGAGGCCTATATATCTTATTGTGACAACAAAGATATAGTCCAATAAGTCCCTGTACCACGCCTTTGTTTTAAATAGCATGAATGATCTTTTTCCATGGTAAATCAGCAATGTTTGCAAAGTCGCCTCAATTAAAATAAAATACTACTCTATGGTAGAAATATTGTTTTACTGTAGAAAAAATACGTTCTAGCAGCTATCTTAGATATGGTTTATCGTTTAACTTTTCTAAAATGTATGTCTGAGGATATATTTTTTACTAGTTAGATATATGAACCCTATATATCTTATTGTGACAACAAAGATATAGTCCAATAGGTCCTTGTACCACGCCTTTGTTTTAAATAGCATTAATGATCTTTTTTCTATAGTAAATCAGCAATGTTTGCAAAGTCGCCTCAGTTAAAATAAAATACTACTCTATGGTAGAAATATTGTTTTACTGTAGAAAAAATACGTTCTCGCAGCTATCTTAGATATGGTTAATCGTTTAACTCTTCTAAAATGTATGTCTGAGGATATATTTTTTACTAGTTAGATATATTAACCCTATATATCTTATTGTGACAACAAAGATATAGTCCAATAGGTTTCTGTCTCTGTTGCAACATCTTATTGCTTCCTTTAAATGAGTTCACCTAGTCCAGGAATGGGTAAACTAAGGCCCGCGGACCAAATCCGGTCAGCCGGAAGGTTTTATCCGGCCGCGGATAGAATTTTAAGTTGCCGGTCTGAGGGAAACTAAAAGAAATATATATTTATACATTATATATCCATCCCCTTTTCCACTTTGTTTAAATATTATATCCCAAATTTATTTTCTCAAGCCCAGAAGATCAGCGGTATATTTGCTTCTTATATCTGAACAAGTGTTTTCAACTTTGAGTTTTAGAAAGAATAATTTCAGAAGTAGACTGAGAGAGGAACATTTAACATAGTTTTTTAAAATTAGTACATCTCACTTCGAACCCCAGTATAAGGAACTTTTAAATATGAAATCGCAATTTCCTTCATCTCACTAACATAGTTAAACCGTAATACTTGTATATTGTTTTTTAAATTTTAGAAAAATTTATCTTGGCCCGCCAAATTTATTTTCTTTTGATTTTTGGCCCGGAAATGAAAAAGTTTACCCATCCCTGATCTAGTCCATCTGTCGACTGTGTGAGCATGACGATCCACATACTACTCTTTGTCTTGGTGTTTCTGACTCTTCAGACTTTTTCCTTTATGTAATTCGTTAGCAGTAATAACATAATTGGTTATTGTAAACTTTCATTATGTTATTTCGCTTAAATTTTGGCTTTTTTATCACAAAAGTCTACCGGCATGTGAACTAGTTTATTGCAATTATATACTTTATCTCACTCTATGATCTCATTATCAATGAATACTAAATCACTAGTATCTGAAAATCTAGCGATATTTTTATAGGAGATAGTTCTATAAATCTCCTACATACTTGTAACTAATCCCCTATGTAATAATAGCCTAAGTGATCTGCCGTCTGTCCTCGAATTTATGAAGCGGTTAGACCTGGAAAGAATAGAATAGAAAGAGGCATCCATATTGGATTCTTCATGAGTTAGGTTAGCAACTTTCGAAATCCACCCCTTCCCCCCTTTTCTAGCCTTTAATGCCATTATTTCAAGCCCTATTTTCTCCAGTTAGGAGCAGGGGATTAAATTTATCAATTTATCACATAATAAATAAGTAAAAATAACATTTTTCTAGCATTATGACTTCATTCCTTTAACCATCTCATTTAATCATTTCTTATTTTAAATTATTTAATTAAATATCGTCTGCATTGTTTCCAAACGTTTTATAACTGAATTTAGATATTAAGCAAATAAATTTCTTTTATATTTGGCTTAAATAATAGATTAGGTACATATGCGATAATTTTAAATTTAACCATCGATTATTTTTAGTTGCAATGAAAATTTTATCACAGGTATCGACAACAAATTGTAGCTACCTCCTGGGTGACGTGGGAATGATATTCTCAATCCTTTACATTTATTAATTACTGTATCAAAAAATTGGGAAGCACTTAACGATAATTTTGACTTAGCTTAAAAAATTAGATGAAGATAAACAAATTATTGAGCGTGTGCCAGATAATTCTTAACCAAAATACAAACCATTTATTTATCTGTCTCATAGGGTACTTTACAATTCTGGAAAATTAAAAGTTCCTGATTAAAAATCACTGATTCCGGCATATGACTGGGTATATACAAGTTAAGCAATAGCTATGTGGAATGAAAAAAAAAACAGAGACTTTGTCTCTAAACTGAAGAGATGACAAACAATGATGAAAGGTTAGTTTTTATTAGGAAAATATACATTTCAGTTAGACTGCATTCCTTTAGTATAGCTCACAGTGATAATTCATTTATTTGGTCTAATTAATTATTGTTTGGTTTGGTTTTGGTTTTGGAGTGCTGCGGTCTACTTTTTGCAACACGAGGGCTAATGAGACCGGGACCTACTGCTTAAAGCCGATTCCGAACGGCTACGAATATCCATGCCATAGTACGATTCGAACCCACGAACTCCGGTTCCGAAGGCCAGCACCCTAACCATTCGGCCATCGTTCGGCAATTAATTATTGTAGAGTTTAAAAAATAATAGAATTTTTAGATTTAACCTTGTTTAAACTACAAATTCAACAATATTTAAGGTTAGTGATCCCAAAGTCACACTTGAATCCATTTATGCTATTAGTTAAATAAAATATCCTCTATTATACCTCTTCGTGTGCAAAAGCCTAGACACATTAACTATTTTATGCACAATAGAATGGTCCAAAGTATTATGTCTAAGATATTAGATTTTTTGTGTCTCCACTGTGTGATATTTATCTACCTCCTGGGTGGCGTGGGAATGATATTTTCAATCCTTTACTTCTATTAATTACATTGGCAAAAAGAAAAATGGGAAGAACTTAACGATAAATTTTAAATTAGCTTAAAAACTTTGAATTACCTTTCTAAAGGAATTCAACGTGATTCTAAACTGCATTCACAGTATCGGGAGACTTTAGAGGAGTATGAAGATAAACAAATTGTTGAACGTACGCGAGATAAATCTCAGCCAAAATCCAAACCATTTAATTATCTGCCTCATAGGGTACTTTACAATTCTGGAAAATTAAAAGTTTTACTGATCTTGGCATATGACGGATATATACTAGTTAAACAATACCTATGTTGAATGAAAAGAAACAGAGCCTGTGTCTGTGTCTGTGTCGAAGAGATCACAAACAATGCTGAAAGGTTAATTTTTATTAGGGAAACGTACATTTCCATTAGACTGCATTCCTTTACTATAGCTCACAGTATTATTTCATATATTTCGCCTAATTAATTATTGCAGATTTAAAAATAATAGATCATTTAGATTTAACCTTTTCAAAAGTACAAATTCAACTATATTTAAGGGTAGTGAGCCCAAAGTCACACTTGAATCCATTTATGTCATTAGTTAAATAAAATATCTTCTATTATACCGCTTCATGTGCAAAAGCCTAGACACATTAACTATTTTATGCACAGTCGAATGATTCAAAGTATTATGTCTAAGATAACAGATTTTTTATGTGTCTCCACTGTGTGATCTTTTAGAGAACAATTCTCAGTATACTGATCTATATAGTTAATTTGTTATTTCATCTCAATAAAAGACAATGGATAAAGCTGTCTCTTATCACAAAGGATTCCCCATAACAATTCTGCTTAGTCTGTATTGAATGTGATCTTTTGAGGTAGAAACAGTATTCCACAGGTTGAACTTAAAGTAAATATTCATTTACGATAAAAATCCAGCTGCACAGGTTTAAAGAATGCATAAAGCCAAGCGAAATGATTTAACAAGTGTTAAATTTTGTTAGACATACAAGTTTAATTTAAACTGCTTAGTTAAGGAATTTCTTGAAAAATTAACTTACATTGTTTGATCAGTTGTAATTAGTACATGGTTATTCACTTAAACTAGAGGCGCAATTTAAAAGATGAACTCACAAATATAAAACATCTTACACGCTCTCTAATATCATATTACCTCTGTTAATACATTTAGCAGAAGCTTTTCGGAAAGCGATGTTCTACAAAAAAAGCTTTGAAACTCTTTTGTTAAAAGATGAGCTTTGTTATTTTAAACTTCTAAAATGGTTCAACATGAATATTTTAACAGAAATCTAATCAACCGGCTAATATTTCTTTCAATAATCGCAAAGTTAATAGAAAAATAATCTACAAAATCGCATTTAGTACAAAATTAGACAAACATTTCTTGGCTCTATAAATATATTCCTTTAAGACAAATAAGCCATCAAAGCGATCTTTAATTTCAATATTTTCGCAGCCAATTTCCCTTACTAATATTGCTTTTTTCCCCATTTTTTTCCATAGAAACAATACAAAAACCTCAAACTACTATTTAATTTTAGTCTACTAATTTTAGTCCACTAAGTCTTTTTAAATTAGGCTTAGTGGATAATAGAGTCAATTTTTGAAAAGGAAGTTATTTTTAACATTATAATTCTACTGAATTAAAGATATGAACAATTTTCAAACTATGGAGAGAAAATGAAAATTCTGGTTTCTTTTCGAAAATGCCAAGCTAGGGAAATATTTCCAGATTTAAGCAGAAAATTTACAATTAAAAAATTATTATGTTTATTTCATTAATAACAGTTTTTCCTTGCTTTTGAACTCAAAATAATACCTTCCATGTACATATTTTAATAATTTCGGTGATATTATGAACGTTTTATTATTTTTATATCTTTAAATTATCTAATCTTTGCATTGAAACTTTTTTATAAAAGTTTAATAATGGAAACTTTTATTTTTAGTTCTGAATTTTGTCAATTATATATTACGTAATATAACTAAACAACGAAATATGTTTTTCTAAAACATTGCAAAATTTTAAATGAGTCGTAATTTTATATTTAATTAAAAGCTTAGTGCAGGATAAAGTTATTACTCTGTAATAAGAGCATTTTAACTTAAATAATTAAAATGTAATAAAATGATAAAGACTCTGCATTAATATACAATGTTTAGAAAGCATTCATAAAGAATTCTCTTCGATGGAGCAATGGTAAAAGCATTTTTTATTTTAATGAAAAGTCCTTTTTATCCAATTCGTATCATATCTGTTAAAGCAATATTTATATTAGAATTATAGTTAAAGAGAAATGAAAAGCTTCCGATTTCCCAGAATATGAAAATCTTTTACTCATAAATATATCAAAAATTTTAACTAAAAGGTATCTTTTACTTAAAACATAAAAAAACACGAATATAATCTGCATTAGTATTCTTTAATTATGCAGGTCATATATCTTCCTTGTTTTCATTTTTAACTAAATTTAGATAATCAAATAAAAACTTACAATTAATAGAATTACAAGACATAGTGATGAGGTATACTTGAAATACTAAACCTCTTAAAATTATAAAACTTATTTTACTATTAATAAAAAATTTTTCTTTAAAAATGATAAATTTTATTCTAATATGTAAAGCATAAAATTTTGTAAAATGAATTTAATTATTAACATTTTAACTTTTAAAAATTGTACACTTGAAATATTGCGGTTATATATTTTGAAAATTCGATATTTTAAAAGTAGTAAAAATTTTTTTTCATGAAATTCCAACCAAATGTTTATTTTAGAATCCTAGTTTAAATATTACATGTATACAAACACGCATACGTACACACATACACACACACACACACACACACACACACACACACATATATATATATATATATATATATAT
>CM063505.1:126052730-126085230 GCA_032207245.1 Pardosa pseudoannulata | reverse complement strand
TCAGATTCTTTAGCATTAGTACAGAATGCTTTCAGTAAAACAAAAGCAGTAAACGTTTATCCCTTTATAATATATCACAGGTTTCATTCCTTCTAAGGAAAGACATTGATCTTACACTACTATTGTTGTTCTTAAGACATACAATGTGAGATTTTCTAAATAAGGAAACATTTTCTATTTTTATTGTACATAGCGTCTTTTAAGCTGAAAAAGCCTTAATATAACTTTTATTTCCAGTCTTCTAAAGTACAGTTCTCAGCGCGTTTTAAGATAAAACATTTACGTATTTTATAAGATATGAAATAAATAATTTTGACATTTAAAATTATATATTTTATAATTCAAAATTTTCACACAAAGTGAAGTATACCCCATTTCAAATACTTACATTCGATTCTATATTTTTATATAAAATGAAAACTGTGTAAGTACTTAAATCTGTAAGCTTCAGTGAGCAATTAATTACTTTTAGAGCATGAAACCTCAAATGTTTAAAACGTTGAATGCCATGGCAATTTGGTCTAAATCTGGCCTAAAATGACAATTTGATTTAATCACATTATATATATATATATAAATCTTTAATTCTATACATATGTATATTTATTTCATATTAAAATTATATATTTTATAATTTTAAATTTTCACACAAACTTAAGAAAACCCTATTTCAAATGAATAAATTAGATTTTATAATTTTATATAAAATTAAAACTGTATAAGTACTTAAATCTGTGAGCTTTCGTGAGCAATGAATTAATTTTGTAGTATGAAGCCTTAAATGTTTAACACTTTGAATGCCATGGCATTTTGCCTAAATTTAACGTAAAATGATAATTTGATTTAATCACATTCTATTATTAAAAACTCTAATTCTAGTGCATAGTTATCATCAAAAAGCATAAATATTTTTTTAATGTTTTCTGTAACAGAAATAAATTCGCAAGCCAATACGATATTATTCTTGAGCAACACATATAACAGACAATAGTTGCTTTTCTAAATGCAATATACTTAGGCGTAATTCTCCTAGTATCTCAATTGTACTCGAGTGCAACACACAACTCTTTCTTGAGTGTTTTTTTTTATATATTGTTATAATTAACTATAAGAACCCATATATAAAAATACCATTGATAAATAAATTGCGTTAAAACCTATAGGAATACAGACTTTGTGTTATTTTTGTGGATGGTGATAAAACATTAAATTGTCTAACAAAAAAGTCGTATTTCAACCCAAGCAAAGAAACACCAAATAAATATTTATATAAAGAGAAGAAGGACTATGTGTAAGTGTTCCAAGAATTATAAAAAATAAATTTTATTTTATTTTTTGATTAAACTAAATTTATAATTATCGATTTCTGTTCATTAAATAAATCTTTTTAAATTTACAGGATGTTTTTTGTAATTTTTTAAATAATTTGTATTACACTGAAATACTATATTCATACAAAATTCATAAAAATACGAAATAACTCGTAGTTTTAGAAAAGTAGGCAATCACGAGTTATCTAAGTTGTTAGTCAACGTAAAAAATAACATAGTTTTTTTTTCGATTTAAAATAACATGATTTAAATTTGTTTTCAGAATAAAAATATATTTTTCAATATAAATTTTACATTTTAATTTATATATAATATACATATATATATAATATAATATATAATATTTATATATATATATATATATATATATATATATATATATATATTATATATATTATATATTATAAATATGTATATATATTATGTATAATATATATATTATATGTATATATAATATATATAATATATATATATATATATATATATATATAAATATATATATATATATAATATATAAATATATATAAATATATATATATATATATATATATACATAATATATGTATATATATATGTATATATATATATATATATATATATATATATATATATATATATATATATATATATATATATATATATATATATATATATATATATATATATATATATATATATATATATATATATATATATATATATATATATATATATATATATATATATACATATATACATATATATATACATATATATATATATATATATATATATATATATATATATATATATATATATATATATATATATATATATATATATATATATATATATATATATATATAATATATATATATATATATATATATATATATATATATATATATATATATATATATATACATATATATATATATATATATATATATATATATATACACATATATATATATAAATATATATATATATATATATATATATATATATATATATATATATATATATATATATATATATATATATATATACATATATATATATATATATATATATATATATATATATATATATATATATATATATATATATATATATATATATATATATATATATATATATATATATATATATATATTATATATATATATATATATATATATATATATATATATACTATATATATAATATATATACATATATATATACATACATATATATATATATATATATATATATATATATATATATATATATATATATATATATATATATATATATATATATATATATATATATATATATATATTATATATATATATATATATATATATAGTATATAAATAATATATATATATATATATATAATATATATATATATAAAATATATATTATATAATATATATATATAATATATGTATATATATGTATATATATATAGATATATATAATAATATAACATGTATACTTCATCGTGGAAGATCTGTGAAATGTTTAGTGGAATAATATGAAATTTTATGTAGCCGCATTTTTATCAATATACCCCACTTCATAAACTTATAATAAAGAAGGAAGTAAAATCGATTTCGAAGATAACTCCATGCGTATCAGCAACCACAAAAATTCTATTAAAATTATGAAATGAAACTAAGATATTCTTAAACCATTAATAAGTAACTCTGTTTTAAATTATTATAGTAACTCTATAACGCTTATCTGCAATTTTAAAAAACCTTGCCTACAACCATAGTATTAGTACAGTGATCGAATAAAGCAATTTACGTAGGTAACGTGGTTGAGAATTCTGGTATAGCCTTAGATTTTCGATTATTTTTTCCTACCTTAAGGGAATATTTATTTTCCGGAAAAAAACCTGAGGATAATATCGGTTAAAATCGTTATGAAAATCAAGGGAAATATTATGGACTCATGAATATTTATAGATTATTATGAGATACTTTCTGGTTCATAAAGATAAAAGATTTATTTCAGCCTAGGGACATTTCGAGAGGTGTTTGAAAAGTATTTTTTTCCTTCATTATCAGAGCAGTAAGGTTATATAGAATGAATTAAATTTTAAATCATAATCTTTTCCTTTAAAAATAAAAAATAATAATTTATGTCACGTTCTTAATGTAAGAATAAAATTATTGTAGCTCATTATACTTTATCTTAAACAAAAGATATAAATTCCAGGATTTTTTTAAAAATCTTTATATGCCTCGTTGCATGAAATATTACATATTAATTGAACATTATTCAAACAAGAGTAATGACCGTTTCACTTAAGTTTTTGGAAAGAATTTTTAGAGCATGAAAACTGATAAATTAAGCTATTTTAAATAGAATATTTATAATGTCGTTTCATTTATTTTTCGCATATTTAAAACAAAAGTCTGCTAAAGAAGTAGTGCAGATTCACAGAAAATTGGAATGACAATTTTATAATTTTATATACTTATTTCGGACATCAAAAATTTATGTTATTTAACAATTAAGTAAACTGGTTTCAGGCTACATTTACAAAGATTTTAAATGTTATTTGTCAAGAAAATATGTTATGTTTTAGTTAGTTTTTCCTAATTGAAATATAATATACATTTCCCCCTCCTTTTATTTCAACAACAAAATAACAAACAAAAATAACAAATAAAAATAACAACAACAAAAATAACAAACAACATATTATTTTATATAATTTGGTATTTCTTAAACATAAAATGTTTCCACACATAAATATTGATGATAACAACTATACATGCATTGAATAAAATTCATCGTAATAATCAGTATTATCCAAGATACCACAGCCAATTGAATCCCCTATATAATAATAACCTAAGTTATCTGTCCGTCTATCCACGAATTTATGAAGCGGTTGGACCTGGAATTGATAGGGCCATCTATATTCTATTCTTGATGAATTAGTCTTTAAAACGTTCGAAATCCACTCCTTCCCCCTTTTCGAGTGTTTAATTCCATTATTCCAAGCCCTATTTCCCCGGTTAAGAGCAAGAGATTAAATTTATCAACTTATAACATAATAGGTAAAAATTACATTTTTTTCTAGCATTATGAAGTCATTCGTTTAACCGTCTCATTTAATCATTTCTTAATTTAAATTATTTAAATATCGTTTGCGTTATTTTCATACGTTTTATCACTGAACTTAGATATTAAGCAAATAATTTTCTTTCATATTTCTCTTAAATAATATATTAGGTGTATAAGTGATAATTTTAAATTTAATCATCGATTTTCTTTTTGCAATGAAAATTTTACCATCAATATTAATTACAAATTCTTTTCATAAAAGCATAGGATTCTATTTCACGGTATATAAATATTTAGCCTTTAAACTCTATACCTTTGAAAATTAAGAGGTTTGTTCGTTTGTGTGTTTCTTTCTCATGCATAACCACAGTGTTTGACTAAATGAATTCAACATGATTACAAACTCAACAAATTCAACATGATTACAAAAGTATAGGGACAATTTAGAGAAGTATGAAGATAAAGAAATTATTGAGAGTGCACCAGATTATTCTCAGCCAAAATACCAACCATGTTTTACCAGCCTCATAAGGCACTATACAATTCAGGAATATTAAAAATTTTATTGATCCCGTCATATGACGGGCTATATGCTAGTAATTCAAATAATGCACATAAATGCAAAAAAAATTAACTTTCATTGCCATTAAACACTTTTTACTGCCCTTGATTGAAAATTACATTATCTGATTGTAAATTACAATTTTCTAAACCATCAGTTATGTGCAGAACACTTCTAGTGAATTTATTAATGCGTAGAGTTTAACTACTGTCATTTGGCGACAACTAATACTTCAAATATGCAGTGCGTAAACTGATTTTGGGTAGCAGAAAAATTAAAATTTTTTTTACCGCAAAGGCTAAATTCAGCTCATTTTCAAAAAATTCCATTTTTTTATTTGTAAGCAAAAATTGTAAATTTAGAAATTTTCCATTTATTTAAAAATTAAATTCCAAATTTATATAAATATTTTTCTTGTTGTTGTTGTCTTATGCCTCTTGGTCAAACGATGCACGATTGAACCGGAGGCAACTCTTATTAAGGCAAATGGGTTTGCCTTTCTTTTTTAACGAGCACCACAAGGTTGAATGTACGACTTATGCTAAAGTGGGTCCTCGTAATGTTGAAGCAGGGACCAAGCAGAAGACATATAGACTTGGCCTGCCACCCCCAGAGGTGTTGATTGAGAACTTGGAGAACATGTGTCCATATATTTTACGTAATCCAGTCACCTTTAACAAACACGGAGGATCATAGACCGGCTAGGGGTCCAAACCAACAACTCTCCACTTACAAGAGAGTTGCCTTCGCCGACTGAGCTACCCATTCTCTAAAAATATTTTTAATAGAAACAGTAAATGATAAAGTTTCAGTTTAGGGATTCTTGAAAAATTCGTTTATAGAAATTGGTTCGTCTCCGTATGTTGAGAACCTAGTCTAAACCCATGGCTAGTAGCGAAATAGTTAACTCACATGTTTTATAGCATATACATTAAAATAATCCATAACAATGATTATTTTTTTCTTCATTAAAATTGAATGTTGCGCTTATGAATCTGCCAAATCGTAAATTTAATTTCGTCGATGATTATGAGCTTGTTACTTGACATAAAATCTTAGTTCTAAACAGATAACTCCTCCTCCAATTGTATTTGTTTGGTAGAACGCTACTACGGCTATACAGGGAAACTGTCCTACTTTACTCCAAGTTTTCATCCTCCAACAGATTCTATTCTGTGAAACAGCCCTTCATCGGTTGACTCCAATTACCTTAATGTATCTATCGACATCTTGGATTCGTGTAGTTGTAGACTGTATATCTTTTTACTTACTAACTGTATTCCTTTATGGACTTTAGACAGTATTTTAAAATTCTCTTAACAGTGTTGCGCATAATTGAAGACCTTTCTTAGGATCTTTTTTCAAACTTGAATATCATTTCTACTTCTGCTTTTTTAGATATTCATAACTCGATTCCAAAAAGAACAGTAGTACCTTATTAAGATTTCATATATGCTTACGTTGATATGTGTGCTGACTGGTTTTAATTTTAATCTCATTCCTAAGGTCATAGAGATATCTATTGACCCCGCAGATTCTAATATTTAAAAAAAAATTTAAAATATTACAGTTTGAGATACGGGGCCCCAAATATTTAAAAATTGTTAGAAACAGAACTATTTTATTTAAATTTATTTGCTTGTAAATAGAATATATTAAAACTACGTATATCTCGTGATTATATATGTAGGCTTTTACTTAAAGTTTCAATAAAACTTAAGAATGATCTGGATTTTAAGACTTTATTACGTTATTTTACATTTTTATTACATTATCTTATTCGGACATTTATTTTATTAAGTTTTTTCTACTTATCATGATTCAAGTAAAAACCGGTATTAATTTTTTTCAGTTACGATACCTATTTTTTATTATGAAATGATTTAAAATACTTTTATTTTTTTTAAAGATTTGATAAAATTCTTTAATTACCAAAAAACATCCAATGGCATATTAGAAGAAAAGAGTAAAATATTGATATGTTTGATCCATTGGGATTTAGTAAAAATGTTTTAAAAGCTATAAAAACAGACATTCTGATGCCAAAAAATACGGATTTAGCAAGGGATTTATAACTGTGGAATAACTATGTTTTATAGATTATAAAACAGAAGTACCGATATCAGACAAACGTTCTATTTTTAAAATGTATTTATGTTTCTTTCCGTTTAATTTCTTTCACACTAAGATTATGCATTTGCATTCTGGATATTTGTATTATGTATAATTTTCATGTGACAGAAATCAACAGAAAAATATCTGATGTGATCACAATGCAATTATATATATACATACATCTATATATACACACACAAATATATATATATATGTGTGTGTGTGTGTGTGTGAGTGTAATGATATTTTTATCCTAAAAATTAACTAATTTTATTATGTCTATGTTGAAATAATTTTCGTGTGATTATATACTTTTCTAACAAAGTCTTTGTTTTCTTTCGGTTTCATAAGTAGTTTAAATAACATCCTGACGCTTAAAATCACCTACTGCGTTATCCACGGGATTTGTGTAAGTAAATTCTGATTGCTTGGCAGAGGCAAATATTTAACAATACTGTACATATTTTACAGACAGTCGTTCGTAAGAGTTGTTGCGTCAATAAACCATTTCAGTTTCATCAAAACATTTCATTATCTTTTATGTATTTCACTCGTCTACGATTAGCCACCAATACATGATGCATATGTATTTGTATATATATATATATATATATATATATATATATATATATATATATATATATATATATATATATATATATATATATATATATATATATATATATATATATAAATAATATATAGATATAAATATATATATATATATATATATATATATATATATATAATATATATATTACATATATATATATTATATAAATTATATATATATATATATATATATATATATATATATATATATATATATATAATATTATATATATATATATATATATATATATATATATATATATAATATATATATATATATATATATATATATATATATATATATATAATATATATATATATTATTTATATATATATATATATTATATATATAACATATATATATATAATAATATATATATATATATATATATATAAATATATTTATATATATATATATATAGAAAATTATATATATAAATTTATAAATATATATTATATATATATAATATTATTAATATATATATATATATAAATATATAAATATATATATTATATATTATATTTAAATATATATATTATTCTAAATATATATAAATATTTCATATATATATTCTTATATCATTATATATATATATTAAAGCATATAATAATAATATATATTTATAAAATATTTATAATATTTGACAATATATATATAAATATATATATATAAAATATGTTATAAGCTATTATATAAAGTGATATATATAATATTATATATATATATATATATTATAATATATATTATAAAGGTAATAGACTTATTAGAAAACTTATATAGTTTATATAGAAAAATATATATATATATTATAAAATATAAATATAATATGAGGACAGTTCTAAAAAGGGATTGTTTAATAATATTTATATTGAAACATTTTTGAAACTAAACTATTTT
Source organism: Pardosa pseudoannulata (assembly GCA_032207245.1). Classification (NCBI taxonomy): domain Eukaryota; kingdom Metazoa; phylum Arthropoda; class Arachnida; order Araneae; family Lycosidae; genus Pardosa; species Pardosa pseudoannulata. The sequence continues at coordinate 126,076,661 of CM063505.1, read as the reverse complement.
TTTAATTTTTTCTAAAATAAAACTTTTGTTCACCTGTATTATTTTATAAACATTTCGAAATTTATTAATATTTTTTATTTTACAACAGAAAGAATCTTTTCCTAAAATTTATCGTGTTTGTAAATAGATAATGTCTTAAACTTGTTTTATTTACAAAAAACAAAACACAAAAAAATATATAAATATGAATATATAAATATATATATATATATATATATATATAATAATAATAATAATATATATTTTATATATACTTTTTGTATACATATTATTTATATATATATATTTACATATATACAATATATAAATATAATATATATATATATATATATATATATATATATATAATATATATATATATATATAATATATATATATATATATATAATATATATATATATATATATATATATATAAATATATATATAATATATATAATTCATTATTTTAACATCTGTCACTTGTTCTTTTTACTAAGATTATTTTTAAGAATACCTCTGTATAAAGTTACTTTTGAAAAAAATCCTGAAATTAATGAAGTGTCACTAAAGATAATTGATAAGAGAGAAGATTATAAAACATTAAATACACATAAAAAAGAAAATTTAAGACTGATTAAGGCAAGAAACCTATTAGTAATATTATATCTCGTAAACAAGATCCTCATTCAATTATAACGATTGATTATAATTTTAATAGTCTAATTGAACTTTTCAGTTCCTGATACATTTTTACTTGAACATAATGAAATTAATGAAATTAATGAGGGGTCAGGAAAGTTAGTTAAGAAGAGATAAATATACAATATGTAAAAAAAAATAATAATAATGTCAATCTTAGATCCATTAATGTGAAAATCTTATTTAAAATTTGTACTGTTATGTTACATTTTGTTAAAAAATACTCATTTAATTAGAACGATGTATTATAACATTATAATATATGTTTTCAAAAATAACGGTTTAGAAAGTTTAGTAAGGAATGAAATAACTGTTTAGAATTTTAAATGTGCATTCTTTACAAAAGGAAAACAATATTAGATAAACATATCCTTAATACTTTAGTGCTTTAAATCCATCTACTTTGGAGATCAAAAACATTCAAAGTCTTGTTTATACTATCTTATTTAAAAAGGCTTTTAGCGTATCACATCATAGTGATCAGTATTATGCCCTGGAGAATTTAATTACGTTTATATGTTATAAGCAACTTTTCAATTAAAGGCACAAATACGTAAGGAATCAATGTCAAAGTTTTGTGAGATTCCTATAAAATTAATGAATGCTAGAGTTCCTGGTGTAATCATTTGCAAAACTGGCAACTAAATTTAAGTTCGGATTCTCGTGAGATGCTTTTAATGCTTTTAATGATTGAAATTTTTAAAATATGTGATGTAGGTTTTAAATAAGCTTTTAAACTAAAATTGGAAATTTAGGGCTAGTGTCATAAACATTTCAGGAAAAATATCCATAATTAATCAGGCAAAATACTTGTTGTTTATTTTTCCTTTGTGCTTTTAAATGGACTAGGAACAGAATTTTTTTTAAATATTTTTTTTGATATACACAATTTGTGTAGCAATCAACAATGTAAAGGATTGGTGAACTACTGTAGAATTTCCAGAGGTTTTGTAATTTGGTAAATATGATTTCCGGAAGAGTTATAAGAAATATCTACTTTCAAAGATATCAGTTTTTCTTAGAGGGAAAGTGAATATTTCAGGTGGCAAATTGATCAAAATTATAGAAATGTACTTGTAAATGAGGTTGAATTTTTAAATTAAAACTTGTTATCTGTTTGACCGTCAGTAAAGGAACTGCTTTTTACCAGTCATTGTCTATTTTATAATTGGAATTAAGGCATATTTTAAATAATGTATACTAGATTTAACTGCATATTATATTTCTGATGACAATTCAAGTCTATGTTAAACACTAGTACTGATATATTAGGAGGTAGGATTAGATCTTTCAGGATGCAAACAAGTCATCAGCACCCCTTAATTTAATAGAAACTATATCTATAAAATGCTCCAAATTTGTGATTACGATTTTATTCTATTAAACATATAACGTTAATCAGGTAATACATTATTTAGGTTAACTGAGTAAAACAATTATTTAGAGGTAGGTTTAGACCTATCAGGATGCAAAGTAGTCATCACCACCCCATGATTTAAAAGAAAATCTATCTATAAAAGGCTTCAAATGTGTGATTGCAATTTTATTCTATTAAACATATAACGTTAATCAAGTAATAACTTTTTTAGGTTAACAGAGTAAAACAATTATTTAGAGGTAGGTTTAGACCTATCAGGATGCAAAGTAGTCATCACCACCCCATGATTTAAAAGAAAATCTATCTATAAAATGCTTCAAATGTGTGATTGCAATTTTATTCTATTAAACATATAACGTTAATCAGGTAATACCTTTTTTAGGTTAACAGAATAAAACATTAATTTAGAGGTAGGTTTAGACCTATCAGGATGCAAAGTAGTCATCACCACCCCATGATTTAAAAGAAAATCTATCTATAAAATGCTTCAAATGTGTGATTGCAATTTTATTCTATTAAACATATAACGTTAATCAGGTAATACTTTTTTAGGTTAACAAAGAAAAACATTAATTGTATTTTTGTTATTGTAAATAAATATTTAATATATTTCTAGATTTCTAAATCTTAGGAAAACATCTGAACGAATTACTGGAGTATGAGGATTGTAAAAATATAAATTAAGTAAAAATATTTTTAAAAAAGCATGTTTTTGCTTAAAAATCAATCTAGAAATTAAGAAAGTAATTCCCATTCTGATACATGTAACATTGAATATTTTATTAAAAAGTAATGCGTGTGAGTGTATTTATAATATATATTTTAATATATAAGTGCATTCAAAAACAACATTATAAGAAATATAGTGTATTTAATATTCATTAAAATTCAATATAAGTATCATACACTTATGTATTGAAAATTCGTTATCCTAAAATTTGTACTTTATAAACTGTATTTAGGTGAAAACAAATGTACATACAATAACATAACTTCTAGGCGAGAGAGGTCATTTATGTGGCGGGAAGAAATGATACTTTGTTGGTAGAGACAAAACATCCAATTGGTGGGACATAATTTATTTTCAATAGTAAAAGTAGTAAAAGAAAAGCAATAAAAGAGTAGTTTTCAAAATAGTAAAAGAAAAACTTGCTGTTACGAGGGTACACATGCTTAAAAATATCGGTTGAAGAAACAGGGCTCTTGCTGCATTTTAAGAACGTAGTCTAAACTCATACTTTGTACTAATATGTGTACTAATATGTGTACTAATGTGTGTACTAATATGTGTTATATGTGTATGCAAAAATCTTATTGAATCGAATGACAGTAGATGGATAAATCTGAATACTAATTTTTTCTACAAATAAAAGGAAAGAAAAAATAAAGCTTGTAAAATATTATTTACTTCTATATTTTTATATAGTTTTAGGTACATAAACTCGGTTATATTTTTAAGTCAACTACTTACATAAACAAATTTATTTTGTAAATCATAAACGGAGAGACTTATTTTATGCGTAAAAATGTGTGCCTTTTATAAGTATATTAATTTTGAAACTGAGTAATTTAATATTTTTTCATCATTTATCCCTCTCCTTAATTAACATAGGCCACCTGTGTATAGAAAGAAATTAAGTGGCGTTTCTATTGTGGAAGCAATACCAGATGTGTCCCATATACAGTATTCTTAACAGGGAGGGTTAAAGAAGTGAATATATGTACTGTGAACCGCTTGACTGGATCTCTAGATTTTTCTTCAGGGGCCATTTCGACCGTTATCGCAGTGAAAGGGTTAACTTAGATTATGCCATTGAAACTAAAGACAGTGGCTTTAGTTTGTACCGAGGTACTTTCCTACGCATTTCAGCATGTTCATGCACAGGTATGGAAAATATTTCCAAGAAGAATTTAAGAGCAGCTGTTAACTTTGAGTTTTAAGGACCCCTGCGGAGAAGTTATAGATCACGGAATGGCAGAAGCGCAACGGTCAAGCTCGCACAGAGATGTAACCGTGAGTTATGGGGGCAGGGGCTAAAAATAATGTCAGCTTTCACAAAAGGGGCTATTTTAATGAGCCCACCTGTACTACCGAAGGGGTGCAGATGTGGAAAATTTCACCAACAAGCGAGTGGCAAAGAAGAAAAAGGGGCGTTAAAACCGGGGTGATGAGTTGGGAAAGAGAGTGAAGAAAAAGGAGTCGAAGTCGGGATTGAAGAGTTGCTGGACAACCAGAGAGCCTGGACCAGTAATTGAGTCCCGGACCCGCATGCCAGCATAGATGTACAACAAAATAACGGCTGCTACGCCAGTACTGACGCCCTTTTACGCCCTATACATCCTGATAAATGCCCGAGCCTGCTCCTCTGTAATTTCCGGAGATAAATAGATTTAACATATTTACGTAAATCACACCACGTTGGGAAAGCCCCTGCATGCTCCCCTGTACTGACTGGAGAACCGACAAACCGCGTGAGGAAAGCCCCTGCATGCTTTCTTGCACTATTACTGGAGTTAAAACAGATTTAACATATTCGTGACGGTTATTTAGGCCTCAGTTAGTAATTCAATATTTTGATTAAGGAATAACGTATAACAAAAGAGAATTGTAATAATTATTGTTTGAAGATGAATATAAAATTTAAATAATTGATGGTTATGATGATGGTTCTGACTAAGTAGTGTAGCAATTTGTAAATAGTGTACAGAATAAATGTTTTAATCCAAATATAAGTTATTATATTTTTACTGTGTTTCCCCTTTGTAAATGAACACTCGTATTAGTGTTGTAAATACATTACAACATAGTTAATTAAAAGCACAAAGTTCATTAAAAGCACATAGCAATTATTATTACTATAAAGATAAGCGCATTTTCAACAAATAAATACTAATAAGATTAAAAATTTTGAATGATAACAGGAAAATTGTTTTACCTTAATCAATGTTTTCCACTTTTATCTAAAACGTAAAATTTATTATGAATGTTATAAAATACATAGGGAAGTATCGGGTAAATACTGCAAGAATTCGTTATCTATCATCTAGACGAAATTACAGTAAACGATAGCAAAAAATCACACGATGAACATTTAAAAATTTTTATTTATAAAAGATTTTATTTATAAAAACAAAATGGCTAGATTTACATTTTTTTACTCTTTTCTGCAAAATCATATAATAACACTGAATCTAATGCAATTTTTTTTCTTATATTCCAAACAATCAAATTCCGATATTTTCACATTCCCTGATACAAAGCTATAAAATAACTCAAGCAGAGAAAATATGTGATTCGGTTCCTCATCATTCCTTACAACAAATTACACTCCTTTCGCAAAATATTTTCTTTGGAAGTTAATAAATCGTCTTTCAGCTGATCAAACAATTTTGATTCTTCTCTCGTATTCAATAAACCGAGCTTAGTATATGAAAATAAAAATGACTCTTCGAGATTTTTTTTCAAGGGCGTAAAGGAGTATTGTCTGGTTCAAGGGTGCTTATAATTATATTTAAATAACACGTATAAACGAGAGTGACGAAAGATTATTAGGTGTTCTCTACCAGTATTTCGTATCTACATTTGATAAATACTGAAATTTAAATATATATCTTATTAAATTTATTGATAGTTTAGAAAAAAACTGATATTAATCACTTATATGCTTAATTTATACTATACAGTTTTTAATGAGTTTCAAACTTTTTTTCTTGAAAACATATTTTTCCTTTAATTTAAGGTAACTATAAATCAGCTATTAAAATATTGGTGTTTAAAACCATCGATTGTTTATACGAAAATTAATTCCAAAAATAAGCAGATGATATACATATTCGACAAAATGTTGAACTCAAGTACTGCTCTCCGGCCACCGGAAGAGTTTTAAAGTTTGTTATAATATGATAATATGTTATTTATCATGCATATTGCAAAAGAAAATGTGCACACGTCGTATACAGACGCTAAAAGTCGTCAAAATGCATAAGTATAATCAAATACATAATAAAAATCTATAGATATAATTTAAATTTTCTTGTACTGTGAAATAACAGAGAATGCTGTAAAATCTCACAAAATTTCACAGACTTTTTCTCTTGTACCTAAACTGTTGGGTGGCTGATTGTTACAATGTTCAAAGGTTCAAGCCAGAGAGGTGAAGAAGTGTCGACAGACCGTGACCAAATTTCCGGGAAGAAGTAACCAATGCTTACTTAAAATAACACATGCTTACTTAAAATGTGCAAGGAAAAAATATTTTAAAGTATTCATTTCAATCAAGTTTTATACTTGTTTCATGTTGTTTATTTACTCTCGCCTGTCTAACAGGATTAAATATAAAATTAAACTTTAAAATAGGTCGTTTTTATATGTTAGTAATCAATATGGGATACAAGTGTTACCTTACATATTTTACTCGACTTTTGATGTTACTATCATAGGCATAAGGAGAGCATTTCTATTGATTTCCTAAATCTCAAATTTTAATACTTTTATACTTTTTGTACAAAAAGTTATTATTTTATATTGGAGATAGTGATACACACCAAACTAACACTTCTCTGAAATTTTAAAACTATAGGTGATACCAAAGTTAAACGGTGGGAAGCGTATCTATCTTTTCAGCCTTATTACAAAAGAAAGTCTTTTAAGACCGATACATAACTCTAAATGTTAAATATCAGCAGCTGCAAAAATTATTACTACTAAAAATATTCCAACTCCCGCATTTAAATTGAAAATGAGCTCCATAACTGTTTGCTCACAGTCTTTCACCCAACAAGTATATTATTTGGTGGTAGTATAGGAGAAATAATTTTTGGGTGTATAATAGAATTAATACCCGGTTTTAGTATATTTTATTTAAAAACAATAAAACTGAGTTCTATAATATATTTCATATTTCGATATGTCGTAGACCGATATTCTTAAACAAAATTTCATTTACAGTATAAAAGCTTTTATTGAGTAACAAAGAATTATTTGGAATTTGTTCTGAGTTCACTTCTGGAAAACAAAGTTATTTGTCTATGAAATTGTCTTTTGTTAAGACCATATTTGGGTAAGTTTAGGAAATTCATCATCTCCATTCTGTAACTAAGAATGGAGAATAGAAACTCGCATATTTTAGAAAGGAAGATCATGAGAAGAATCCTTACTGGTGTGAAAGAAAATGGTGTTTGGTGACGATGAATGAACATGGAACATTGCAAAACCTTTAGGATGTATGGATGGATGAAGTTTTATAGCACTGAGTCCTCTTGGGACATATTGTGCCAAACAAATAGTTAACATTAATGCTATAAAGATCAAGTCAAAACAGCTGTAAAAGGATGACGGAAGATAAAAGTAAACAAGTATAAAATGTAAAAAAAATATAGAAAGCTCAATATAATAAAAATATTAAAAATGAAGAAAATAATTGTGCTATTCGTATCTTAAGGGCAACCAGCGGAAATACGTTGAAGAATGCTTTTATTGAAAGATATTTTATGTAACAGAAGGAGGTCTAAATATCATTATATTTATTCAACTGAATAAGATTTTAAAGCAATGGTAGTAAAAATCGGCTAGAAAGGCAATATAACTAAAAGGTTCTCCAGCAGAAAGACTTGACTCTTATAGACCTGTCGTTTCAATTACGATAATAATAAAAATATGTAAATTTCTGTAGGTTCAAAATTATAAATTTCAGAGACGGAGTTTAAGTCAAATTTATTCAATTCAAAAGCCATAAAATTAAATAATACTCATGAGATTCTCCCATTTAAAAGCGTACAATTAACGAACGATATTTTTACTTTTATATTTATTTTCTTCATAACTAAAATAAATACCTAAAATATAAGGACATATTTCAATACGAAAACCACCTTTAACACATTCTATGAAGAAGAGTTGAAATTTTTAAGGCTCTCTTTTTCTGTTCTGTGATACATAATTCCGATCCTGCTTTCTTCGTAGATGTTAGTGCTATTCAGAAATGGCTTCAAAATTTAAATCAAATTACTTACTTCTGTAAATATAATTATAATACCTTTTAAACTGGACGCATTTATTTTTGTATTTAACTACGTTAAAGTGTCGATTAGCATACAAAATATATTTATTATTGAGTTTTTCAAAGATTTTTTTAAGCAGAATTTTGCAAAGTAGTATTTTACGATACCCGGTGGATTTAAAAATTTATTTTTCAAATTGACTTATGTTATAATACATTCGAAATTCGATCGTTCAATTTGAAGTTTAATAATATAAGTAGAAAGAAATATTAATTTTTTCCCATCCAGAAAGGAAACGTAAATCATATGTTTTTATAAATTCAATTAATTCTCTCCAGACGTAAAAGGTTTGGAAATCTCGCTTTCCTGCTAATTTATTTTCTACATCACACTCGGAATCGTGAAGTCAGACATATGACTTTTTATATATCAGGTAAAAAATAATTTTTTTTCTCCCTTACTCTTTTGTATCAAACTTTCCCTCGAAAATAAGATTCAGTTCATTTGCTGTTCTTTTTCTTCTTAATCAATAAAAAAAAATCTACAGATGAAAAAGGTGAAAAATAGTTATTCGACGACCTTAGGCTCCTCCAATACTTATTCGACGGGGAAGTGAAGGGGAGTCTCTCGCTTAGAATACCTGAATGCCTCGAAATACATTTATTTGTATCTCTGAGTCTGACATCAAGTAGAAAATATTTAAAGTTGATTCACTTATCATAGATTAGAAAATGGAATTAAATAACATTTCTCTTCTTGAATATTTGTATTAAGATTTTATACATTATTTCAAAATATTGAACACATTTCGTTAAATGAAAATCATATAATCGAAACAATGGTGTATTTTTTTAATTAGGAAAGCGGAACTGTTTTGTGTGCCCTAGATTAGTACTTGGATTTTGATTTTTGTATAGATTTTTATGGGTGTTCGGATTTAAGCATTAATGCGATGATAGATTTTAAATTGGCTAAAATCGACCGAAAATTCGAATTTTCGATTTTACTGAATAGTGAAAGAATATATCCTTAGGAAACACAGAGCAAAAATAATTTTTTCATTCCCATCATTTTATCATTACTTATGGATATAATAAGCTTATCATTACTTATGGGTATAGCAATAATAACTTCAAATGCTGTTTACTCAGAAGTAAAATTTTCATATATTACAAATGTTTAAAGTACTCCAGGCGCATTGAAAATAGATCATTGTCTCCCAAATTCCAGCATTATTTACGTTATATACTACAGTATAAAACTACAAATTGTTATGAAGTTATGAAATTGTTAATGAAAAATGTTATGAAATTGTTATGTTATTACATATGTTGAATATGTATACTACACGGTACAAATGTATCTTTAACTAATTCGTTTGTATTTTTAGAGAAATTGACGACACGCTGTTGTAAAACCGACTGTATATTTCAGTCCTATATAATTCTGGGTGTTTGGTTGCGAAATATCTTTCTATTTTAAAATAGTTTGTAAAATATTGGAGCCTGAAATTCTTCACTAAGATAATGGCTAGTTACTAATTACTGGCAATTACCAAGTATTTGTGCTTCTTATGAATTCAGCAAGATCCCAGCTACAAGCTGATTTCCTATTACTTCTAATATTTGTACAGAAATAATGAAGTTGTGTTATATAATAAAGTTTGAATAATAAAGTCTAGTTGAAACGTGTATGTTTTGAAGCATATGATATGTTAGTTACGCATTTTAATAAACCGCTATAGATGTTTATTCTGCAAAATATGGGTATCATCATTATAATTATTTGTTTTCTCTGTATATTTTCTATGAATGTTTATGGAAGCAACTGCATTTTTTTTGTAAAGTCTATAAGATATACTTAAATTTTTTTATCATATTTTATGAAAAATTGATGCACCTGGAGCATTTACAATTAAGCTAATTATGAAACAATTAATAATTAATAAATCCAAAATTAATTAATATTTTGCCTCAAACTCATTCCCTATTACTTCTGATATTTCGACAGAAATAATGGTGTTGTGTTATAAATTGAAGATTAATATAACAATGGATAAATAATTGTTTTCCATACAGAATTAATGCCTATGTACTTAGTACAAGCCTGAATAGATCCATAAAATCGACATTAAATTTACGTTTATTACTGTTGTTCAGCCAAAATGTTTACTGACTAGATATCCCTGTTTGGGCAAAGACAATACAAGACATTCTAAACGAAGAACTAATGAACATGAAATTTTCCGTTTGGTGGAATCTTAATACGACACTGCAAGAAACCTGACAACGGAATTTTTTCCCTAAGCTAAAAGTAGTGAAATAAATGAGTAGTAAATATAGAAGTTGGACCAAATAATTGTTAAAAGAGAGAACTAACTTACTAAACAAAAGGTAAGTTATATTTTATTAAATTAATAACAATGTAAATATATAACTTACGTCTTCGCAAGGGTAAAATGAATAAAAAAAAGTTTTGCTCGGGAGTAAATTACACCTGACACTGGAAATCACATCACATAAAAAATTGGGAATTTTTTAATTAAATCAAATATGATCTCGTTCTTATTTAGAGTGTTGCCAGTTTTATCTTCTTGATTCAACCACCTACAACAAATGATTGGATAATCTACAGGGATACAACCGTATATAAAAAAACCACCATCATAATTTTATTATATATACTGTAGGCGAATTTTTAAACACATATATTTCATCAAAACAACCCAAACTTTATGCATCTAACCAAACAAAAACTCATAGTTGCAAAATATTTTCCGTCAATGTAAACAATGACAAAGATATACATGCAAAGGCAGCTTTTCTAAGAAATAAGAAATATATCATCGCGGAACATGTACAACTAAAATTTAAATAAAAAAAATGAATATTCTTTGTACAATGAAAATTTAAATAGTGTAAATAAAACGTTTGTATTATTTTTAATGCAATTATTTAGTAAAGAAAATTATTGTGGAAAACGTTATAAATAATTATATGTTTTAAGAGAACTAGAATGACTTCTAACTACTTCCGTCTGTTTTCATTTTTATATATTTTATTTTATTATATACCACTAACTGAAAATACCCGGCTTTGCCCGGGTTTAAAATAAGGTTTTCTGTGGAAGCGTACAAAACTGTTTAATTGCATGCAATAAAACGGTACATTTATATTAAAGCAATGGGATAGACAACATTTTTGGCAGTACCATTTGGAGTGTGTACAAAGAGATTTTTCTTTTTGTCGACTCTTGACCAGGCCACATACAATTGTCCATGAGAAAAGCTTGGTGTCTGCAAGTCTATACCAGCAAAAAAGATTGGCCGTGGGACTTGCTGATTGTCATGGGAAAGCACAGTTTCAAAGGGAACTGTATTTTTTTAAATGTCTAGTGTTGTCTGAGGGAATGATAGGTGTTCTTGGAATGAAGACGTCCTCACACTTACCACACTCTGTGAGTAGTGTGTCTTGAATGACATGTTGCATCATCTTTTTCACAATTAAACGTTTGCCATTGCACAACCCGAGTGAATCAATATTTCTCATCAGCATTATTGGAGCACCAACTTTCTGAATGAAGTTGAGGGCTTGCAAATCAGGAGTCTGGACGGAATTAAATAACTCAAAGGGATATTGTACTGCTTCATCATCTTTAAGGATGCAGTCTATGGATTTGTAGGCATATTCTTTCCCTGGAAGCTGCTTCTGAAGGGTGAAATTGAGCTTCTCCGCCACACCATATCTGTTCCCAGAATTGCTCTGAGAGAAAGCCAGTCCTGATCCTTGAAGTTTTGCTGAATGTGATATTTGTTGCAGTATTTGTTTGCAGTAAAGTAAATATAACAAAGAAGTATTGCGTTTACTTACCGCTTTTGTTTAGTAAAGTTTTCTATAAAATCTACCCACGGCTCAGAACAGGCACATGGAGCACTAATTTTGGCTGGAGGAAGCCAGAGTGAGCTTTGGATGGAACGAAACCTGTTTAAGAACCTTCCCAATTTAAGATGGCTGCTGGAGGTGAGGTCCATCTTACAAACATGGGTCTGGAGGGAGGATCAGGAGGTCCTACCACCGTCTTCTCTCTCCCACCCTACACATGTATGACCATCACTTTTACATATATACTCATCATCTCATCATCACCACAAAACATTCAAAAGCACTCTCAATGACCAACTTACATGATATCCTTTTTTTCCTTTTTTGGTTCATTATCACACGGCTCAGAACATCCACATGGAGCACTACTTTTGGCTGGAGGATCCCAGAGTGAGATTGGGATGGAATGAAACCTGTTAAGAACCCTCCCCATGTAATTTTGTGTACGTGTACCAAATTTCACGTTATCTGCCTGTCTGGATGTTAATTCATAAGCTAACAAACACATAACAAATGCGTCTTAAATATATAAAGATGTTGCAAAACCAATAATAACTAGAATGTTTATAAATATTTTAGACATTTTAGGTTAAAATTATTTTATTTGTATGTGTTTACTTATTAAAAAAGTGAACTATATAGTTATAATCCTTTATTTTACATTACGTTAGTAATGCTAATATAATGCTTCCCTATTTTTAAGAGACAAAAGGTCAAAATGACCTGTAGTCGTAGTTCTATGTACAGAGGAAAACCCTTAATCTTAGTGCTAAAGCAGCATTAACATACTATTTTACAATGTCATTTTATATATCAAGTTAAGTTTCAAATTTATTTTTCAATTTGATTTATGTTATAATCCATTCCGAATTCGATAGTTCTTTTTGAAGTTTAATCATATACGCAGAAAGAAAAAATAATTTTTTCCCAGCCGGAAAGGAAACGTAAATCATATGTTTTTATAAATTCAATTAATTTACCCCTGACGTGAAAGTTTTGGAAAATCTCGCTTTCCTGCTAATTTATTTTCTACATCACACTCGAAATCTAGAACTCAGACATATGACTTTTTATATACACTGAGTAAAATAAAATATTTTTTTCTTTCTAACTCTTTTGTATCAAACCTTCCGTGAAAATAAGATTCAATTCATTTGCTGTTCTTTTACTTCTTAATCAATGAAAAAAATTTTCAGATGAAAAAGGTGAAAAATAGTTATTAGAAAACCTTAGACTTCTTTGGAAAATTATTTTTTTGAAAACTTATTCAACACGGAAGGGGATATTTTTTTAAATACCCGAGCACATCGAAGAAAGTTTATTTATGTCTCCGAATCGGATATAAAGTAGTAATTATTCAAATAATGTTTAATTATATAATTTATCATGGAATATAAAATATAACTGTATAACATTTCTCTTTTTGTAAATAAAACGATATCTTAAACTAATTCTAATCATTGTAAATGATTTTATTCTCAGTGTGTGGTGTAGAAATAAAGAAATAATTTAGAAATGAAAGAAAGATATTTCATGCATATATTTTCTTTTATATGTTCTATTTCGATTTCATATTTTGAAAATTTTATAATAAAATATAGCATTATTACTTAAATATAAAGCATAATAATAAAACATAAATAAACGGAGAATTTACTCTAAAATATGTAATCTGGCATACATTTCTTATAAATTCATTGACAGATCGCTGATCGAATGAGTTCAGCGTTGCACACACTAAAACCAGAACATGTGGTTTCGAAACACTATGTTCTAATGATACGATGATATGAATTCTTTTTAAGCTGTATATCCATGTAGCAAATATTTCACCATGGTACCTCTAAATAATATGTAATATCATTGATATATATATATATATATATATATATATATATATATATATATATATATATATATATATATATACGTATGTGGGTGTGTATATATATGTGTAATATATCAAAATTATTTAACTTTCATGTTTCCTCAAAAACCTACTCTCTCCCATTTTAATTCCTTAAAATCTTTTCTCAGCCTCTAAATATCTTAATCAAAGGAGTGTCCGCAACTTAAAATTATTTCTTATAGATATAAATTTTCTGTCTATTCAACAATGTTTTCCTGCTTTCGCTGGCAAATGAATCCGAGTTTTTCCTGATCTTAACAGTTTAATTCGCTGACTAAGTTTTTTGTCCCATGAAAGAATTCTTTTTCTCTTCGCTCTTGGGTTCACCTCTGTTCGAACAGAGCGATTTTTTTGTGTCTTTCTCTTATCTGTCGTTGGCTAGTAAAGATGTATGTTTTTAGCAGGTCTAAAGTTTTAATTAGTCATGTCGTTTTCTTCGTTGTGGCCCGACTGAATATTTAGTTCAGCTAAGCTGATTAATATTCTCCTGGCCCAGTAGCCCGGACAAGTAAAAATAATAGGGGCTACATAATTATTGTGACCGCCCGGCATTATTTTGATGAAGTACATATATATATATATATATACATACATACAAATATATATATATATATATATATATATATATATATATATAAATATATATATATATATATATATATATATATATATATATATATATATATATATATATATATATATATATATATATATATATATATATATATATATATATATATATATATATATAATATATATATATACACGAGGCATGTTTTTTAAGTAAGTACCGTTTTGTGATTCCGCCGTCGCAGCGCTACGATCGGCGTTCCGCGCATGCGGGCTGGTTACCTACATCTCTTGTCTACGTATTGATGCCATTACAGTTTGATTCTTCATTGTATACGTTGTTTACTGAGTGTTTAAGTTGCCTCCGACATTCATGAGTCCCGCCGATTGTGAAGTACGGGCTGTTATACGATTTCTTAGTGCTAACGGCGTAAAACCGATCGATATTCATCGTGAGATCTGTGAAGTTTACGAACAAAACATTATGAGTGATGGAATGGTAAGGAAATGGGCGAGCATTTAAAGATGTCAGCACAAATGTGCATGATGAAGAACGGAGTGGGCGTCCTTCATGTGGCTAATCGGACCAAAGATCTCATCAAATCTTTTAAATGGGAAACTCTAGATCATCCTCCATAGAGCCCTGATCTGGCACTCAGCGACTACCATTTGTTCCTGCACTTGAAGAAACACCTGGGTGGTCAGCGTCTTCAAATCGATAACGAAGTCAAAACATTTGTGATACAGTGGTTAACAAGTCAGGCGGCAGAATTTCATGAGAAGGGTATTCAAAAACTGGTGCCACGTTATGACAAGTGACTCAATATTCACGGAAATTATGTAGAAAAGTAGATTAAGGTACAGGCTTTCATGTAAAAATAAAATTATTGCGATATCTTTGCACGTCTTTTTTTAATTCCAAAACGGTACTTACTTAAAAAACATGCCTCATATATATATATATATATATATATATATATATATATATATTTATATATATATATATATATATATATATATATATATATATATATATATATATATATATATATATATATATATAAAGTCTATACTGAACGAATACGAACGAACAACCCAAAAATGCTTGTAACAAAGAACACGCTTTACTTAATCGATAACAGATACATGTAATTATAAAAATGTATCCATAAAACATTCATATTAAGGTATAAAATTTAGATTTACCTTACACACATTCCTCACGCATTAAACAAACTTATTCTGTGCATATAACAAATTTATTATACCCAATCATTTATTTCAAGCAGTACAATTTCTTTTCCAGTCCTTTCAGAGCTAATTATATTCGTTTGTTTCCAAGTTTAAAACTTTTTTTATAGTAAAAATTGTGTTTTTTTAGTGTATTCGGGTTGTTTACTTTAGATGTATTCATTAATCCAATGAAGTGACACTAATGAAGGTTTTACGTGTTTGCCTAGTATAAGAAGAAAGTGTTTACTAGTTTTATCTAACATGAAGGCATTAGACATAATGATAAACTCTATAATCAAAATAAATATATTTGGATCTTGAATAACTCTTTTTATGTAATCTCGGTGGGTATAATGTCTTTAAAAACTTATATATTTATAAAATATTTCAAATATGTTAAAATGTTGTCACCCTTACAATGTAATATTTTACGAAATTCCCTTTCATGGGTGATATGAAATGAACAAATATTACATATATATATATATATATATATATATATATATATATATATATATATATATATATATATATATATATATATAAATATATATATATATATATATATATATATATATATATATATATATATATATATATATATATATATATATATATATATATATATATATATATATATATATATATATATATATATATATATATATATATATATATATATATATATATATATATATATGTATATATATGTATATATGTATATATATATATATATATATATATATATATATATATATATATATATATATATATATTATATATATATATATATATATATATATATATATATATATATATATATATATATATATTATATATATATATATATATATATATATATATATATATATATATTAATGCAATAAAACTTGGCAGCCTTTTGACGAACTTTTTCAGAGAATTACGGAGAGCATTAACACAGGTCCTACTTTTAATAGATCTGAACTTGAACTGATTGTTATGAGAACTCACAGCCTCTTTATGCTGCTTTCATGTTTCTGGAAGTTCCACAAGGTTCTAGTAAATTCCAGAGAAAGGGGGGGGTGTTCGGCAACAAATGTCACCAATTTACGAAATTTGGCGACAAAAATTAGTCTCCCAAAACTTCGCTAAGGAGCCAATATCTCTCCAATTTGGCGAGATACCATACAAATTACATGTTTACAGCATTCATAACAATCAGGTTTATCAACCTCTATACATTGTTACGGGAATTTCTGAATTTTTCTCGTATTTTATGCTGTCTACACTCTTCTATCATTGCAATATTCACTATCCCTTCTTAAACATTTGATAATCCCCATATAAATATCTTATAAAAGAAGTTATTTTGTTAGATTCATTTTGTTTAGTACTTACTATTCCTTCTCGAAAGGTACACTTATATTCTTACATTTGTGCTGAAAGGAACACAGTAAAAAATGAATTAAGTTTAGATGACCGGGGAAGAAAAGTTCTTAATTATCTCGAATTTAGAGATATGCGTCTGCATATTGCTGTGTTGAAATTTTTCCTTGCATAACTATTGCATATAGAGCAAATTTTTGGTAGAAATTGCAGTTAATAAATACAGTATTTGTTTATGGACACATTCGAGTGTGTTATATACGTACTGTTGAAACCTGTTGTATTTCTACTCGTATTCCACTCTTTTGCTTTTCTATACAGCCCCACAATGACTGAAAATGTTATCTGGTACTCATTCGGTACATGAATTCAGGTAGAATAAAAACAAATAACTTTCATATGTCGATATTTTTATTTATAAAAATGTGAATTTAAGTAATATTTTCCAACCTCATTAGTTCTATAAAAGCAGAAACTACATAGTTTTCCGCTAAACAATACCTTCTAAAATTTAGTTGTGTTGAAATTATAACTTTAGCTACGACGAGTATCATATAATTGTTATTTAATTTGAGAATAACTGGCGTTTTGCATATAAAAAAAACCTAGTATCCACGTTGCATTTAGTAATTATGGAATAATTTAGTAATAGATTATAATGCTATGATTAGGTGCAATGACCAAGATCAAAGAAGTTAAATCAGGGAGCACAATTTGGAGAGGGGGATATTTTACATTAAATTTATGAATAAGTATCATGCTATAGACCATAACGATACCTCATATTTTTTTAGATACATTAAAAGAAAATGATCTGTCTAGACTGGATTTAGACGTTCTTATGATGATTTAGTAAAAATATAAAAAAAAAAAGAATAAAGTATATGTTTATATAAAAGTTCAGTTTTAAAGTCATAAATAAGCTTTTTCTTTACGAGCACAGGCAACAAAAGAATTGGTGTTAAGGCACAAATAAGCACTTTTTTATATTTTTTTCTTAATTCTGTGTATTTATTACGTTGACTTAGCTTTCCAATTTATGTTATTACACAAAGTAAAAAGTAAAGTAAGTACAGCGTCTATATAATCTCTTTCGGAGGGTTTTACTCTATCCTGATATCTATCAAATAACAAATCTAGGATGCGTAAACCATACTCAACCTTTTATGCCTACAGGTTACAAATTATTTTCTTGTAAGGGAATATACGAGAAAATGCAGAGAAAACCAATTTCAATTAGGTTTATTTTACTTTCGTCACATGTGAAAATAAACTCTCCTTAACATCTTATCTAACATCATTGGTGTTTTAAGTGACCTAAAATAAACTAAAGTTACAATATTTTCGAAAATATCCAAGCTAAAATCTTAACAATTTCTCCCTAACTCTTATTTTCGGGGTTATTTATTTCAAAATATCTCATCTAAATGCTCGGTATACAATAATAGAGATCAATATTTTTAAAGCTATGATAAAATTGCTCCAATTTGTCTCACATAAAGAATAATAGTATAAATGAAGAAACATGGAAATAAGGTTTTATGCATCGTAAAGAGTGAATATTGATTGAAACACACGCATTTATTTTCAGATAATGGAACTTTCCATTACAGTTAAGGAAGCCAATAACATTTTTCTAGTAATAATACATGAGCTTATCACTTCTTATAAAGGATATATCATAAGTTCTGCGTTTCAGAAATTCCAAACTAAGCTTATTTTCTTTAATTTTGTGTTACTATCGATCTTGTTGTAATTTTATGTCTGGTAATATTAAGGTTTTTATAGATTGAAACTTATAGGGCTTATCATTAAGCATTATTTCATGGCAATTTGTTGTTTAGAATTATTTTGTGCTATCGTAAGGGTACTTTAAGTTATTTTATTTAAACTCATTATTATATTTTCTCAAAGGTTATAGAATGATTAAACAGAAAAATCAGTAGAATAGTTTGAATATAATTTTTGTCTTTTTTACACAATACTACGGTTTTAGAAAAACACAATTACATGTTTAATTCATCATTATTTCATGCCAATTTGTTGTTTAGAATTATTTTGTGCTATCGTAAGGGTACTTTAAGTTATTTTATTTAAACTCATTATTATATTTTCTCAAAGGATATAGAATGATTAAACAGGAAAATCAGTAGAGTATTTTGAATATATTTTTTTTTCCTTTTTATATATTACTACTGTTTTAGTAAAACAAAATTACATGTTTAATTCAACTTTATTTCATGCCAATTTGTGGTTTAGAATTATTTTGTGCTATCGTAAGGGTATTTTAAGTTATTTTATTTAAACTCATTACTATATTTTGCCAAAGGGTATAGAATAATTATACATGGCAATCAGTAGAATATTTTGAATATATGTCCTTTTTACACATTACTACGGTTTTAGTAAAACAAAATTACATGTTTAATTCAACAGCATATTTATATAATATACAGAAAGAACATTTTGCTATTTATATTACTACATTTAAAATATAAATACATAATAATTTGATATAAAAATATTTCTTTAAAAAGAATTTTGTAGAATATATTATTACAGTACATATTTACTACGTTATTCAAACTATAACTGAAAATGGTCAGAAGACACCGGTGTTTCAAACTTTAAATTTTATGAGGGTACATTTAGATTGAAATACACTGTCTACCAATAAGTATTTGGACACCTGTGATAGAAAAGAAAAACTAACTTTATTCAAAATCAATACTTGGTAGAGCCTCAAAGAGAGGCAATTAAATTGTGAACCCTCTGGGGCATACTTTCTACAAGTCTTTGTATTACAGCTAGTGATATTGTCTTCCACTCGGCTTAGAGTAAACATACAAGTGCCTTCACCGGTTTTGGACCGGTAGTGCACCCCTTAAATCGGCTATCCAACTCGTCCCAGAGGTTCTCGATAGGGTTCAGGTCTGGGCTCTGGCAGGCCAGTCCTTTCAAAGAACTCCAATGGCACCATACCAAGCCTTGGTTAACATCGAAACATGACAACTGGCATTGTCGTCCTGAAAGTAACAGTGGTCCAACTCATAAAACTGCCACAACTTATGAAGCACATTGTGATCCAAAATATCGTCATTTTCATAGCTGTCCAAATACCTATTGGTACACAGTGTATAAAAGAAATATTTACTTTCATTAAAATGGTAAAAAGAGATTAATTAATATGAATAAAAAATATTGAGTTAACAACTCGAAAATCTGAAATATTTTATTCGAATAAAAACAATTTTTGGATATAAAATAAAATTTCTATAAAACTGTTATAATTTAAAATGCATAAACTTGATTTTAAAATTGTTGATATTTAATTGCGCATATTATTTCACATAATGTATTTGAATTTTTAAAAAAAGAATATCTGATGAGTTTAAACATTGATAGAAAAGGTAAGCAAAATCTAATCATTTCTTGTAAAAAGGAGGAATGTAAATCACGCATAGTAAATTTACGTAAATTCTTACTATTTTTAAACACAAAGAAGAAAATAAATATTGTAGAAATCATTCCTATTTCTCAAGAATAAATTAGATTATGTAAACATTATGAAAAATTTAGAGTTTTACAAAATTTAAAGCTAAACAAACATGAATTTCTAAATGAATGATATCATTAAAATATGATTTTGTAAAATATATTGTTACAACAATTATTTAGTAAGTTTTATTAAATGGTAACTAAAAATACTCAGTAGAAAATCTGTTTACAACTCTAAATATTATGATAGTGTATTTAGCAAAAAATTTAAATAAGTATATTATAAATTCAAAATTAGTTAAAATAGGCTAATACAATAAAACGGGGATTAAATCAGTTAGAGAAAAAATAATGAAAATTAGTTTAAAAAGAATATCAGTTTAAACATCTAAAGTATTTTATTTGACTACAGTTCTTTTTAAATTAAAAACTAGATTTTCTAATCCTATTATAATTAAAAATGCATTAATCTTATATATCAAAATATAGTTTAAAATAACATTTATGAATTTCACAGAAAAATATGCAGTTTTATAAAATTTAAATAATGGTGTAGATTTCATTTTAAAAAGCTGAATTATCTACCAGAAAGGACTACGTGAAGGGAACATTCTCTTCATGTGCATGAGTGCAATATATCTGTTACACAATACTGTATCCAAAACTTACGGGAAGCTTACATAAAAAATCCCAGTGTATTTAAAATTGCATAGTTGGTAAATTGAAGTGTATTTTTGTTACTCTCTAAAACTAGTTTAAAAAAGTAAACAAACTGAAAAACAAACATGGGTATAAAAATTTATACATAATATAAAATTTAAAATTTAAAATTTAGTATTTTAGTTTGTAGCATTTGTAAATATATATATATATATATATATATATATATATATATATATATATATATAGTCACAATAATATAGTATATTTTTTTACATATATACAACAAAGAGAAAGCACGATCACCTAGCAGTAATAACGATGCAATAGCCCACGTGAAGAGGACGGCACAAGTTTAATTAAACTTTATTTTTAAACAGCCAAAAAATACTTTTAATATAAGAAACACGAGAAAGACCAAAACATAAGGAAACAATAACACATAAACGTATAAAAGACAGAAAATTTACATCTATAGGACAGATTGCTTTATATGTGTCGAAAGATTTTAAGTCGGACTCTCCTTATTAAGAGATTTAGAATATATATAAAAGATTTTAATAGTGAGAATTATATATATATTTTTTAAGAATATATATAAATTTATATAAATTTGATATATTATATAAGCATTAATTGATCAGGAAAACGAGAAGCCGTTTAAGCGACAGCTGGAAAATGTCGAAAAGACAGAATTATATCTATATAAGAGAAAGCTTTGGAAATGTATAAAGAATTTTAAGTCGAGGACACTTTTGTTATAGAGGTTAAAAGATTTTAATAAATTAGAATAGGAAAGGAGGTTTTTAAGAATATAAAAAGTTAAATAATTTTATATATACATATACATATATACATTATAAATATATTATATATAATTATATTATATTTTTATATAAAAATATATAAATCTATATATATATATAATATATATATATATATATTATATATATATATATAATATATATATATGATATATATATATATACAAAAGAATATATATATATATATATATATATATATATATATATATATATGTGTGTGTGTGTGTGTGTGTGTGTGTGTGTTCTAAAATGATTAAAATATTAAATTATTGTTTCTTTATTAATTAGTTAATACATTATGTTAAATCAATTTACATTACTCGTTATTAGAGTACATAAATTGATACCTTTTTTCTGAATTAAAACTTATTTTACCAGTGAAATCTCCTTAAAAAATTTATGCTATGACATTGGTGACATTTGCTTTCATATTTAATCAGACCTAAAGATAATATTAAAGATAATTTTTAAAACCTTTATTTGATTAATATAGAGAGTATTCAATTACATATAAAAACATGAAACCCCCGAAAGAATACAGTAATACCCGTAAAATTGGTAAACTAAAAAGAATATTAAATAAATCTGACAAAGAAATGCCGAACAAACGATGATCCCCATAAGGCAAGAATGTGAGGCATAGGTTTCTGGTGAAAATAAAGAAAAAAGAAAATCATCTGGTATGACATAAAAAAGACGAAATAAGCAAAATAATGGAGCAAAGACACTCCATTCTCCAGACAGCATTGACTCTTTTTCATCAGAATAAAAATCATTTATTAAGAATGAATAGCATTGGTTGAAAAATTTAAATTTATAAATATTAATGACATAAGACAATGTAATATTATGTTTTCTCTCAAATAAAGCAAATTTAAATTAAATACTAGTCTATGTTTTAAGAAATGCTATTCATTTACTGAAATATTTCAACAAGAATTTCTTTTTTAAAATTTTATTTTCAGAAGATATTTCCTTAATTTAAACATAAAAAAGTATTCCATATTTATGTTTCTCTTAAATAAATGATTCTGTGAAAGTAAAATTTTAGAAATAAATGACTGAGGTTTCAAATTCCTAAGCTTTAATTTTTATGATATTTAAGAGCTTTTAATTTCCTAAAAATTTTGAAAATAGAAGCGTTTGAGGCGTTATTATAAATAACAAGCCAATTTATTTTTCCCTTCAAAACTCCTAAGTACTTCATAACACTTTAGGTAATTTTCATCTGGGTCTAATGTTATTTATAATTATAAACAAATTTAAATGGCATAAAATGGCTTCAGTATTTTGAAATGAAATTTTCTTCATTGGAGCAAGCTAAGAAATTATCGCTAAGTGGTTTGTTAAAATATTAGGTGCTATTTCGAATGATAATTATACAGAGTGCATTATCATTAAGCTTATCAAACAGACATTTCAGTCCTAAAGCAGTAAGATATCCGCAGTTGTGAAAGATGAATAGTGTTTAATTAGGTAAAACTCTTCCTTTTTTTCTAATAAACTCTTTATTTCATTTTTCAAGATCCAAGTCTCCCCAGTCATAAACTTAATTAAAGTTGAAAAAGGGGAAAAAATCTCAGAAATTTCTCAGTTGGCTCAAAATGATTTACATAATTAAGGAGGCAATTAACCGATAAAAGAAGGCACGGATCTCAAATAGGGTAATAGCTTCAAAATAGGAAAGCAGATTCAAGAATACACTTTAAATTAAAAATAGGTAAAAACAAAGCGATATTACATTTAGCTTTCTATTCCTTCACAAGAAACACAATAATGGCATTTTTTTTAAATATTTTATTTAAATATTATAATCATTCATTTTAAAGTGTTAAATAGTGTTAACGATCAAACTAATTTTTCTGCAAATTTTGAAAATTAAATAGTGTTTCCTTAATTATCAATATTTTAAAAACGACTTCTACATAGG
>CM063505.1:126035230-126047730 GCA_032207245.1 Pardosa pseudoannulata | reverse complement strand
AGTAACATGTTTGGGACATTTTGTTTTAACTCTTTACCTTCCTGGAGTTATTAGTTTAATTACATATAGCAATGTAAAAGTGGATATTATTCCTGAGCTTGAGTTTATTTGCGACTGCTGATGTAAAGCTAGTACAACGTTAGGCAAAAATGGCTCTCGTGTTTTGTTAGTAAATCTATTTATATGCATTATTATTGGGAATGGATCATCTATTTGGAAACAGATACTTATTACAAAACCTCTAGGGAACTAAAATAATTAGAAATTATTAAATTATTTGTTACTTATTAAAATATTTATTAAAATTGAAATATTTTGATATTTCAAGCTTAGTAACATGTTTGTGACAGATTGTTTTTACTTTTTACCGTCTTAGAGTTATTAGTTAAATTTTATATAGCAATTATAATTTAACTAATAACTCAAGACTAACAAATAATTTAATAATTTTTAATATATAATTTAACTAATATTAAATTATATTAATTAAATTATATATTAAAAATTATTAAATTATTTGTTACTTATTAAATTATTTATTAAAATTGAAATATTTTGATATTTCAAGCTTAGTAACATGTTTGTGACAGATTGTTTTTACTTTTTACCGTCTTGGAGTTATTAGTTAAGTTATATATAGCAATGGAAAAGAGGATATTATTTCTGTGCCTGAGTTTATATGGAACTGCTGATGTAAAGCTAGTACAACTTTAGATAAGTTTAGCTCTCGTTTTGTTAGTAAATCTATTTATTTGCAATATTATTGTGAATAGATCATCAATTTCATAAAAATACTTATTAAAAAAACCCCGGTGAACTAAATGAATTAGAAATTTTTAAATTATTTGTCATTTATTAACTTATTTATTAATATTGAAATATTTTGATATTTGAAGCTTAGTAACATATTTGTGACATTTTGTTTTAACACTTTACTGTCCTGAAGTTATTAGTTAAATTATATATATCAAATGAAAAGTGGATATTATTCCTGTGTGTGAGTTTATGTAAAGCTTGTACAACGTTAGGCAAATGCGGCTCAAGTGTTTTGTTAGTAAATCTATTCATTAGCAGTATTATTGGGAATGGATCATTAGATTGGGAAAGGATGCTTATTGCAAAATCCCCGGGGAACTAAAATATTTAGAAAAGAAGGAAGAACTACAAATGTAAAACACTTCTATTCTAAAAACTGAGTTTGATTTTTACAAAAAAATCAACATACCCATACATAAATATAGCTACTTTCCGTCTAAATTCAAGTCTTGATATAACTTGTAAGTGTGACTCCCCGATGACTTTCGTGAAATTAAAAGACCATTACCACTTGACAATCATCGTACGGAAATTCTGTTAATGGCTATAATAAATTTAGCATCAACTTTTAAATGTATATAAAAAAGGCTTTAGTCGTTTTACTTGTTATCAGTATGATTTTATTATATTTTAAATTTAACAATACATTGTTAAAACAATATTTACATAACTCATTACTTTGAATTGTAATATATTTATCAGTTTATTTTGCTCATCACTTAAAACTTATGAGCCATTTTTTTAAAATTAAAAATAAATTTATGTTTTTAACACTATGAATAGAATGTAGCTATTCATAGTGTATATAAAGCTGAAATAAATCTGAATTTCTTTAGCCACATGAACGCACAATATTTACAGAAGTACACTTTACAAACACTGCTATTTTATACATTATTGTATACCACACCGTCAAGCCATAAAATTTCTCAGCTTGGAATGTATTAAATGAAAATAACTCATTTCGTGTGAAATTACACACACACATATATACATGTGTGTAATATAGCATTCTTATATTATTCATATTCTGTATTTTTATTTATATTTTACCGTTTAATAATTTATAACACATGTTATTAGAGAAATCTTAATGCAAAATTTTAGAGTACTGAATTTCTTTCCTCTGTGAATCATTGGATCCTAGCTTAATAAATTAAATTTGCTATTCTTAGTTTAAATGACATTTTTTAATCATATTTTACAATTTCACTTATAATTTACTGGCTAAAACTTTGGAACATTTTGTATTAAAATTCATAGTATATAGCTTTATTAAATGAGTGTTTCCTTTCTCAATATTTGGATGTCAACTCATTAAATTAATATTGTAGTAGAGGATTCCAAATATTTTCAAATTCATTAAGAATGAAATCGTTAATTGCATTTAGTAAGTCACCAAAATATTTAAAATCAGCAAATTTTCGGATTGAAATATAACTGATTTTGAAGAATTGTAGTTTTTAAAATAATATTTGTTGTAGTAGAAATGATGTAAAATAACCAGGTTGGAAAATACCGTTTCAAATAATAGGAATTCTCCTAGATAATCAAGTGTAACTATTTGAGTTTAACCAGAATATATTTTCTGACTGGTACTGTTCAGTTCTATTACTATTTTTTTTTATATTGTGCAAAATCAAGTTGTGTAACAAGATTATCTTATCTCATTAGGAAAAAACAAGCAAAGTATGTAATGTTTTTATCCTACAGGAATAACACTGTTTTGAAAAAAATGCAGATTACAGTTCAATGAAATCTGTATTGTGATATGCTACTATTTAATAAATTAAAAAAAAGATATATCTTCTGATTAACGTTATTTTAGTTTTTTGGGAATAGAAAATATCAATATCTCAGTAGTCTTTTTAACAGATTTCAGGTTATCGTTTATCAGTGAGGATTTTGAACATTTCTTAAAATTATATGAAATATTAACTATTTTGGTAAAACAAGCAACATTATGTAATGTTTTTATCCTACAAGAATAACACTGTTTTGAAAAGAAATGCACATTACATTTCAATGAAATCTGTATTCTGATAGAATACTAATTAATAAATTTTTAAAAAATATATTGCCTGATTAACGTTATTTTAGTTTTTTTGGAATAGAAAATATCAATATATCAGTACTCTTTTTAATAGATGTCAGGTTATCGTTTATCAATCAGGATTTTGAACATTTCTTAGAATTAAATGAAATAGGAACTGTTTTGTTAAGTCATAATGTGTTTCTGACCGGCTTATAATGTAATTAATTGTTGAAATGTTTTACATATTTAAATAAATGTGTTATACTATTTGTATTTAATGTAAATTAAATTGATATTCAGTTATATAAAGATTTAGCCAATTGTTAAGTTTTAAAATATATTTTGAAAATTAATTTTTGAGGGAATTTTAATGGTATGTTTGTTTAAAAGGCTAAAAACTAATATACTTCCCTTTAATTCCTAATGGAGATCAATTTGTATGACAAAGTAGTACATTCTGCCTTATGGACATTAGTCGAGTTGAATCCACAGCTGTTTTCCATTTAACGAAAAAACTTTTCAGGGAATTCAGTTGATTACATGCATTTCAATCGATACAATGACTGCATTTGAACTCTAATGGAAAGCATGAAAATTGTAGCTGATCAAATCTAAATAACTCATATAGAGAAATTTCAATTTTGAAAATAATTTCACCTTATGCTTGAGATAAAGATGTTGAGTCAAGAAATGTTTGCTTTTATATTTATTTCATTTATTGGGCTATAAAATATTTGTATGCAAATTGAAAACTTAAAAGTGATGAAAATACAACTTTGCAATGAAACTGTGTCTGCAATGTATTAAATCTTCTTTTATGCCTGGACAAAAATAATTACGCTTGCATTTTCTGTAGGATGAAATTGCATAATGCTAGACAACTCATTATCGTGCGATTTGTATTTCAATTTTCTTACTTCACTCAGAATATCTATATTCATATTAGAATATTTATATTTGTAAAGGATAATTTAATTTTAAATTTGCTATTTCATTAGCGAAAAGAGATATTTTGTACCGTGTTTGATATAAATGTATAGAAATTGAAACAGATTTTTGACGTTTTTTTCAAAATGTAGTAAGAGTGTAAATTACATAATTTAAATATTTATTAAATTAGATATTAATTTCATTGTGGGCACTAGTAAGCACAATAAAAAATAGAATTAAGATAACGTATATTGCTTCATAAAGGAAATATATCACTAGGGGTAATTTAAAAGATACGAATTCCTGAAAAAGTTGTTGAAAATCAACAACTTTTTCAAGAGGTGAATATGATCTCAATAAATTTCTTGACAATAATTGTTCTAGTAGAAAGGATGTAATATAATCAGGTTGGAAAATACCGTTTCAAATAATCGGAATTTTAATAGATAATCGGCTGTAACTATTTCAGTTTAACAAGAATATATTATCTGACTGGGTTCTTCAGTTTGATTACTAATTTTTTTATGTTATATTGTGCAAATTCAAGTTGTGTGACAAGATTCTTTGATCTGAGTAGAAATAAAAACAACCAAATTATGTAATGTTTTTATCCTACAAGAATAAAACACTGTTTTGAAAAGAAATGCAGATTAAATTTCAATTAAATCTGTATTGTGATTGAATACTATTTAATAAATTTAAAAATATATTTCCTAATTAACATTATTTTAGATTTTTGGGTAATAGAAAATATCAATATATCACTACTCTTTTTTAATAGATTTCAGATCATCGTTTATTGATGACGATTTTGAACATTTCTTAAAATTATATGAAGCAGATACTATTTTGTTAAGACATAATGTGTTTCTAACCGGCTTACGACGGAATTAATTATTGAAATGTTTTAAATATTTAAATAAATATGTTATAGTATTTGTATTTAATGTCAATTAAAGTTGTTAATCGGATATAAAGATTTAACCAATTGTTTAGTTTTTTAAAGATATTTTGAATACTAATTTTTGAGAGAATTTTAATGGTATGTTTGTTTAAAAGGCTAAAAAACTAATATAACTGTGACTTTCATTCGTAATGGAGATAAATTTGTATGACAAAGTAGTGCATTCTGCCTTAAAGACATTAGTCGAGTTGAATCCACAGTTGTTTTCCATTTAAAGAAAAAAAGTACAACTTTTCGGGGGATTCAGTTAATTACATGTATTCCAATCGATACAATGACTGCATTTGAACTCTAATGGAAAGCATGAAAATTGTAGCTGATCAAATCTAAATAACTCATGTAGAGAAATTTCAATTTTGAAAATAATTTCACCTTCTGCTTGAGATAAAGATGTTGTGTCAAGAAATGTTTGCTTTTATATTTATTTCATTTATTGGGCTATAAAATATTTGCATGCAAATTGAAAACTTAAAAGTGATGAAAATACAACTTTGCAATGAAACTGTGTCTGCAATGTATTAAATCTTCTTTTATGCCTGGACAAAAATAATTACGCTTTCATTTTCTGTAGGATGAAATTGCATAATGCTAGATAACTCATTATCGTGCGATTTGTATTTCAATTTTCTTACTTCACTCAGAATATCTATATTCATATTAGAATATTTATGTTTGTAAAACATAATTTAATTTTAAATTTGCCATTTCAACAGTGAAAAGAGATATTTCGTAACGTTTTTGATATAAATGCATAGAAGTTGTAACAAGTTTTCGACGTTCCTTTTAAAATCTTGTAAGAGTGTAAATTACATAATTTAAATACTTATTACATTAGATTTTAATTTTATTTGTCGTCACTAGTAAGCATAATAAAAAAATAGAATTAAGATAACATAAATTGCTTCAGAAAGGAAATATATCTCTAGTGGTAATTTAAAATTGTCTAATTCTTGAAAAAGTTGTGGAAAATCAACAACTTTTTCAAGAGGTGAATATAATCTTAACATATTTCTTGACAATAATTGTTGTAGTAGAAAGGATGTAAAATATCCATGTTGGAAAGTACCATTTCAAATAATCGGAATTCTCGTAGATAATCGACTGTAATTATATCAATTTAACAAGAATATATTATCCGACTGGGTTGTTGAGTTCGATTACCAATTTTTTATGTTATATTGTGCAAATTCAATTTATGTGACAAGATTCTCTGATCTGAGTAGACAAAAAACAAGAAAAATTATGTAATGTTTTTATCCTACAAGAATAACTCATTATCGTGCGATTTGTATTTCAATTTTCTTACTTCACTCAGAATATCTATATTCATATTATAATATTTATGTTTGTAAACTATAATTTAATTTTAAATTTGCCATTTCAACAGTGAAAAGAGATATTTTGTAACGTTTTTGATATAGAAGTTGAAACAGGTTTTTGACTTTTTTTTCAAAATGTTGCAACAGTGTAAATTACATAATTTAAATGCTTATTAACACATTGTGTGCTGGTACATTTTGCAGCGTAAAACTACCAGAAGCTGTTGTTTTGAGCGTAAATTTATTTCTTCAATTAAATCTCAAGACATCAAAAATTATTTAATTTTTTAACCTACTTTTTGTATTTTATATTGAAATAGATCAACAAGTAAATACATAGAAATATATACATAACAACTATAAGCTTTGAAATATATATATATATATATATATATATATATATATATATATATATATATACATATATATATATATATATATATATATATATATTTAGTGGATAAATTTAATATGTCGTAAGTATGAAAAAGCAAATAGAATTAGTAGTATATAGTTTCAATTTTTTGGGAATTATGCAACATACAAACATTTAAAAAAAATGAAAATAGCAATCATAAAACTAATAATTTAAAAACTAGTTTTTATTTGTCTAAATATTTTTAGATTATATGTAGTAGACAAGGACATTTGGCTTCGTTTTCCTGCATATACCGGAATTTTTGTATCAACA
This sequence comes from Pardosa pseudoannulata, assembly GCA_032207245.1. Lineage (NCBI taxonomy): Eukaryota > Metazoa > Arthropoda > Arachnida > Araneae > Lycosidae > Pardosa > Pardosa pseudoannulata. The sequence continues at coordinate 126,040,975 of CM063505.1, read as the reverse complement.
AACACTTACACTCACCCGTACTAGTACGTATTCCCGCGCTGAAGTATCAATCGTCAAAAGACATACTAGTACGTGTCCCGCATAAAATGTGTTAAATTAGATATTAATTCCATTTGTCGTCACTAGTAAGCATAATAAAAAATAGAATTCAGATAACATTTATTGCTTCATAAAGGAAATAGACCTCTAAGGGTAATTTAAAAGGGACTAATTCCTGAACAACTTTTTCAAGATGTGAATATGATCTCAACAAATTTCTTGACAATGATTGTTGTAGTAGAAATGATGCAAAATAACCAGGTGGGCAAATACCTTTTCAAATAATTGGAATTCTCCTAGATAATCTACTGTAACTATTTCAGTTTAACCAGAATATATTGTCTGACTGGTGCTGTTCAGTTCAATTACTATTTTTTCTGTTATATTTTGCAAATTCAAGTTGTGTAACAAGATTATCTGGTCTGATTAGGAAAAAAAATCAAAATTATGTAATGTTTTTATCTTACAAAAATATGACTGTTTTCAAAAGAAATGCAGATTACATTTCAATGAAATCTGTATTGAATAGAATACTAATTAAAAAAATTAAAAAAGTACTTTCTAATTAACGTTATTTTAGATTTTTTTGAATAGAAAATGTCTTTATTTCAGCATTTTTTTATAGATCAAAGATCATCATTTGTCAAGAAGGATTTTGAACATTTCTTAAAATTAAATAAAATATGAACTGTTTTCGTAAGACATAATATTAACATGGGTTTGACCAGCTTACAACGAAATTAATTCGTGAAATGCTTTAAATATTTAAATAAATGTGTTATATTATTTATATTTAATGTAAATTAAAGTTGATAATCAGTTACATTTATGTATAAATAATATTTGCAATAATATTTATAAATATTTTATATAAAATTTTTAAATAATTGAAACTGCCATTTATTCAATAAAAAAGGTTATGTTTTGGATATATATTGCTAGAAGTCTTAAACTTAAGGAAAATAATTTTATTTTAATTAAATATTCCTTTTTTGTAGAATATATTTCCTATATACTTTGTGAAATAGCATTGGATTCATCCTCTGTAAAAAATACATTTGGATTTGTATAAATTAAAAATAAAGATTTAAGTTATCTTATCAGTGGTCTTTGACATTTATCGACTGACGAATGCTTAGGTATTCCTGTGAACCTCACCCCACACCTAAAAAATATATGTAATTTACGTTAATCACCTAAAAATATATGTAAATTACGTTATTTGTAAACATATTTCCTTTTCTGCATTAGAAATTATTTTTGTATTTAGTTAATAAGTATTTAGGTAAAAATTACACTTATATTTCTGGAATAATTTAAATATTTTCTTTACAATAAGAATTAAGAATTCTTACGAATTCCTTAGAATAAGTTCCGCTTACCACAGTTTAAAGGCAATTAATTTAATTCATAATATAAGAAATATAGGCTGCACACTAAAAATATTCAATATTAAATGAAGCATGATCTGAAAGCAGTTTCTAATTGAAAACCTTCTCATAATTAAATATTTTACCCGAATTTTGTCTGTGGTATCAATGTGTAATTGCTAATAGATGATTAGCTTCGACCTAACATTATAAAGTGGATATTTTCCCTTGGATTTAAGTGTGCCAGATTACTTAAGATTACACCCTCCACAATACGTCATATTTGATCGAATAACAGCTCTCATAAAACGTGGTGTAAGTAAAACTGACATACTTTTTAAAAATAAAGTTGATCATGAAAAGAAGTTTTAGATAAATGTTAAATTAAGAGAAGTTTTATAGTATAGCAATTTTAATCTTCATTATTATCATTTTAATTCAGAAATTTTAATTCAATTTTGTTATGAGAAATTTCTGCCAAATTCTAGCAAATTTAAACTTTCTATTATATAATATTAAATTCTTTAGGTCTATAGCACTTCATTCTTAAAGTATCACACATACATTATTTCTCGTGTATCTCATGCCTATTTCTCCCAATAATATTTCTGTTCTCTCACTCTCTCTCTCTGTATATATATATATTTTATATATATATATATATATATATTATATATATATATGTATAAATTAAGGATAATGGAGTTCAGCAATGAAAGAGACAAAAGCAAAACAAATTTGACTTATTTGTAAAGTCTATTTATTAAACAAAAGGTAAAGAGCAAAAAAGATGCTATATTTTTGACATAATTAATAAAAATTGCGATTTTTACTCCCTGGAGCAAATTTCAAAAAAGAACCTATTTACAGAAAACAGTATAACATGGTTAGTATGATGGTTAATACGGAGTATGTCTCCCGGACGATGCAATACAAGCGTTACAACGCCTACGCATGCTGAGTATCAGATTATCAATCTGATCTTATAGAAAATTACACCACTCATCAAGCAATGCCCTCCGAAGTTCCGATAGACAGTTGGGAGGGGGTTGACGGGCTGCAATTCGTCGGCCAAGCATGTCCCACACATGCTCTATTGGATTCAAGTCCGGTGAGTATGCTGGCCAATCCATACGGGTGATATCCTCCGATTGAAGGCATTCGTCTACAATGTTTGCACGGTGAAGTCGGGCGTTGTCATCCATATACAGAAATTCAGGACCCATGGCGCCCCGAAACAAACGTACATGTTGTTCCAAAATGACATCCCGATAGATGTGGCCTGTCATCGTTACACTCTGAACATGCAGGTCAGTTCTGGAACCAAGAATAATTCCTCCCCAAATGAGCCATCCTGCACCACCGTAACGGTGTCGTTCAATGGTGTTCTCTTGGTGGTAACGGGTACCTGGCGCTCTCCATATGAAAGTCCGGCGAGAATCAGAATGTAAACTGAACCTGGACTCGTCGGAAAAAATAACACAAGACCAGTGTTGCGTTGTCCAAAATGCATGCTCTCTAGCCCAATAATCACAGGCGACAGTGAGTTGCGGTAAGGGGAACACATCTGACAGGCCTACGAGCATATAGACCAATGTTCCCTAAGCGTCTGTACACGGTCTGCCTTGAAACTGTCGTACCGGTAGCTGAAGAGAGCTGACGAGATAGGTCTGATGCTGTGCTCCGTCTGTTTCTTTTGGCAGTAACTGCCAAATACCGGTCATCATTCGACGTAGTAACTCGGGGCGACCTGTGCTGTAACATCTACTCACATTACCATTATGTTTGAATCGTTGCCAAAGCCTGGAGATGACACTCTGGGCGATTCCAAGTTCCTCGGATACTTCCAGCTGGGTACGTCCACATTCCAGTCGTCCGATAATTCTACCACGTAAAAAATCATCCAAATGCTTCCTTTGTGCCATAACTATGCGGTTATTTCACTGAAAGGCTTTTAAAGCGCTTGTGAACAATTTTACTTCTTTGCTACCATTCCTTATATACCCCTTTCATACACTCTCGTCATTGTGACGTACTATCCGCGCCATCTGGTGGTTTCCTGCAATTTGCATATTCTTCTTCAAGATGTGTGTGATAATTCTACAGGTGAAATTTTTAATTTAGAGCTCAATTTCTGTGTGATTCTGAATTATCCTTAATTTATGGACATAAGTGTATATATATATATATATATATATATATATATATATATATATATATTTATATATACATGTATGTATATATATGGAATATATATATATAATATATATGGAAATATATATATATGTCAAAGATATAAATATATAGGAAGCATTTTATTCACATATTGGTATATATGGGACATTCTCTGTGAAATATATATATATATCTTTCAGGTAATAGGAAAAGATGTAGTGCCTGTATATACATTATATATATATATATATATATATTAAAAGAAAATTGTATATATTTATATTCGAAACCATATTATTCCTATTTCTATATAATCCTTATATAAATTTCATAATTTTATCTCATAGTTGATGAGAAAAAATATATAATAATTATGCATATATATTTAAGTTTACAGTTTAAAAAAATCGAATTTATTTCTCTAATTCACAGGTACATACATACACACACACACACACACACACACACACATATATATATATATATAATATATATATATATATATATATATATATATATATATATATATATATATATATATATAAACATAAAATTGAGATATACAGTTAGATGCATAAAAATGAGTTAGAAATGAGTTTATGGTCATTAATGCGGGGGTGAAGGTTTTAGTGTTGATTTAGAAAATATATATCATTTTCAGTGAAATTTCTGGTTAAAAAAATTATGTTTGAATATATTTTCATTTTAGATATTGTATTTTTCTATGATTTGTTATTACTTATTTTTGTGTTGATTAAAGCTCTTTTATTTTAATGAAATCAACATAACTTGAAATCTGTAGTGCGTGCGACATCCCAGTATATATCTATGCAAACACATTGGTATGGCTGTACTTATAATTTATAAGTATATCAACTTTTAAATATATATATACGTTTGATTACATTTACTTCATTTAATAGTTAAATCTCTATGCTATCTATAAATTTTACATTTTTTACTTTAAAAGAGGTTGTAGAGAAAATAATAAATTTAATATAGAAAACTATTGTAGATAATGTCTGTGTATTGTGTATTACTCGAGCTCTTCTACTAGAAAAACAGCTAAAAAAAGTTTTTTTCTTGTATAATGCGTGAATAAAATATGGCTTAGAATTAACATTCACGATTTTAAACCCATGTTTATTTGAACCCAAGGAATTAAGTTTCAACGCTCATTATTTATGATATCGGATGTCTTTGATTATTATTTGGGATTCATCCAGTATAAGATAAACGTGGGATCTGAAATAATCCCCGTCCATGTTCCATTTTTAGAGACAGCTATACAAGGGACTGACTTTTCTTTATTCTTCTTCATTACAGAAGAAGAGTATTTTATGACAACATCAAAGCAAGATGACGAAAATATTTAGTTATTCAGTATCATTTAATTTACAAGCAATACAACATTAAAAACTAAGTAAAATTACTTAAAGTTAAGGTGATAATCGTTCTTCAAGTTAGAAAATTAGAAATTTGACGTATTAAATATTTAGAACATTTAGAACTATAGCATCAAGGGTCTTATAAGGAATAATATAAGCATGCAGTAATATTTCTATTAAGATAGTCCCTTTTAATCTTCTACATTTAATTCATATCTTTAATAAAATTATATAAATATATAATATAAATATATTATATATATTTATATATATATTATATACGAAAATATATATATATATATACATATATATATATATATATATATATATATTTATATATATATATATATTATATATATATATATATATATATATATATATATATATAAATAAATAGCAATATAAAAATTTCATATCAAGCAAATACAATAATACGATATGTTTTTATACTCTATGCATTTACGATATTAATTCCCAGTAAATATGTAGGTATAGTTACAGCAATATTGCTATTTGTTCCTTAATAACATGCATTTATGCAGTTTTTCTAATCCATATATCAATGGTAACAATTTATTTAAATAAATGTATGTGTTTCTGCGCATGTATGCTTGTATGTTTAGGAATTGTATTGTGAATGTGACTGGTTTGTATTATTTATTAAAAAAGTAGAATATAGTTCATTGAATATAATTTGACTATGAAATTCGAAATTTCCTAAAAGGATTAGTTACTATATATATATATATATATATATATATATATATATATAT
>CM063505.1:126002730-126020230 GCA_032207245.1 Pardosa pseudoannulata | reverse complement strand
TGATAACAATGTACACTGTATTGAGATCTCTTGTCAGAAAACATCATAATCTGATTTAATTACAAAATTTCACCTCATTTGTTATTCTTCGTTGGTTCATCAAAATACAAAATATATCACATGTCGACAACTTCAATCTATTCCAAAAATAATATTATAACAAAATTTCATCATGGTAATTCTCTCAAAAATTATTCAGTAACTTATAATCTCAAAAGTAAAAAAGGTTTGTCATAATGATTATCACTCATTATGTGGCAAAAGTAAGAAAAAACAATATAGTGTTTACAATAGTGCATACATTTTTGATAAAAACAGGTGTGTGATTCTTGTTTGTGTCTGTTTGTGTAGGGGTTTTGTCTTCCCCAGCAGAAGACGTGCTGTTGGTGGGTGACATTCCATGTCAACACACACCAGTCGCAAATCCAGGCCAAGTCGGTTACAAAGTCATAAATCTTAATGTCATTAGGTTTATTTTCCTAATGGAAAAAGTAGTATGGTTTTTTGGGATGTTTTTCTTCCTGGGCAAATTAAATTTAGAACAGAAAACTCCCTGGGCAATTAAAATTAATCATCAAAAATATAATAATAGCAAAAATCAACTTAACTAATTATAAAAACAGCAACATCAAAAACCTTCCTTAATTAATTAAAATACAACAAAATTCAAAACATCATGACATCATCAGTTCTTATGTCAAAATCAGCAATAAAATTGACTCCATAGATGAACAAAAATTTGTTATACATCTTCATGGTGCATCAAAACATCTTCAGTTAAAAAAACAATTTATGTAATACTAATATCATAATTAAATCAAAACACAATTTCAAAAATTTCAACAACATTCTATAAATCCCCAGTATATTCCCCCCCTCACAATGAGAAAAAATTCAGTTTTTACATCATAAAATATAAACAATTTTCCAAATAACACTTTAAAATTTTTCTTTACATGTCACTCAATAAAAAGCAAAAATTAAAAAAAAACGACTAAATACAAATCTAGTTAAATATAAGAAATGGATATAAAATAGCACATAAATATCAAAATAACTCTAGTTAAAATTCGTAATCAGTAGATCATTTCTTTAAAAAACAAAACCTCACTCAGCAAAAGTTGTCAAAACATCATCTCAGTTCGATTGCAACTCACTTCAGATCGAAAATGCTGCATCATTAGAATTAAGAATTCACAGTTTCTTGCAATGGTCATAACAAGAAAATAAAAGATTTAACGTTATCGGAAGCAGTAATTTATGCGCTCAAGCCGCAAAAAGGGTGCAGTTTTAGATTACAGGGATTCGAAGTTACAACTCATACAGTTTCGTTAGCTTCCGACCAAGGTCACAGACGATTCACATTTTTATCGATAAAAATAATGGAATTTTTAATCACTCGCGCTGAAAATAAAATAATTTTTCTCTTCGATCAAAAGTTTTGCCCATGTAGATGGCCTCTTCTAAGTGATAAAATCATAGAATAATCAAATTTCTCTGAGATCAAAATTTTAAAATCCCTAAGCAAATTATTAAATTTTAACTCTGTTAATATATAAAAACCAAAAATTATTCTTAAATGATTACGTTTTATAGTACACAATATTTCAATCCTGTCATTTCATTAATCAAAATTCAACCAAACATCATGTTAATAAAACACCAAATAAGTAAAATTTAACCACTTCTTCAATATTAAAAATCAAAAAGGAAAACAATCATAACAATTTTTTAAGAATTATCACATGTCTATCAATGTTATTAATTTAAACAAATTTAGATATATTTACAAGAACAGAAATTTCAAACTATAAATCTTAGAAATACAAATACACATTAATTTGAAAAAAGTTTCGTATATAAAAAGTCTTATAATAATTTTTTATACTAAAATCATAATTGACAATTTTTTTTACATGCTCTGTTAAAAAAAATTAAATTTACCTTTATGGGCCGAAAATACAAAGCAGTAAGTTTTTGTAGAAATTTTTTTTTCAATAATTTGCTGAAATTTAATTTTGCTCTCGTCTTGAAGAGTTCTTGCGTGGCTTTAAAGGGAAAACGGTCAATTCGATGGGGAAGGCTCGTTGTATGGAGCTTCGATGAAATGAGCACATCGGAATCTCGACGTGGCCCTGCCAGGCCAGCAGGCCGGATCTCTCGAACACAAAGTTTTCGAAACTCTTTCTGCCGACGGCGGATGGAAGCCATGGTCCTGGATGATTATCCGTGTAAGTCCGAGCTCGCTTGATCGGATATAATTGTTCACGTTTGATGTTCTGCATAGTTCGTGAGACATCTCGGCTTTTGTTGTCCATCTTAAAAAAAAAAAAACTTTTTCCCGCGTAGGTTCGAATCCTACTGACTCGTGACACGGTCCGAGTATCCACTGGTCAATATATAAATCAGTTCACACTCAAGTCATTATTTTCTTCTCTTTATTAATCCACTTAACACGCTAATCAACATGGCGTCTCATCTTTGGCGCCCAACTGCAAACAAAAGCAGTTTTCACTATTCGAGGAGCCACAGGGTCCGACTATAATAATTGCTTATCGCTCTCTGCTAATATCACTGCGCGTGAGCAGTATCTATGTGACTAGTAACGCGAGGCGCGTTACTTCCATTAAAATAATCCTAATTAAAATCTCTTAAATTACTCTATATTTTAAATCCTGAGATATATATATATATATATATATATATATATATATATATATATATATATACATATATATATATATATATATATATATATATATATATATATATATATATATATATATATATATATATATATATATATATATATATATATATATATATATATATATATATATATATATATATATAATATATATATATATATATATATATATATATATATACATATATATATACATATATATATATATATATATATATATATATATATATATATATATATATATATATGTATATATATATATATATATATATATATATATATATATATATATATATATATATATATATATATATATATATATATATATATAATATATATATATATATATATATATATATATATATATATATATATATATATATATATATATATATACATATATATATATATATGTATATATATATATATATATATATATATATATATATATGTGTGTGTGTGTGTGTGTGTGTGTGTGTGTAATGATATTTTTAGCACTTTCAGTTTAAGATTCTATTTTCAGAGTAATTCTTCTCCTGGAAACCTAGCAAATATTTTTGAATGTTCGCTTGTAGAAATCTTTCGATTCCATATCTAAGAATAGAGTTATTTAACGTATAGGTTACATCACCCACGTGGCATAAAGTAATAGCTGATTGGTCGGCACAAACGACTATTTAAGCAAATATCTAGACTTTCATCACCATTTTTTTGACAGTGTGTTTCTGATACAGTTTAGATATTGATAGATTTTTGTGTAAGCTTTAAAGATGATGGTTTATTATGTCGTTAAATAAACGAAGTTCATTGAATCATAGTTCCTACTAAGCGAGCTCTATTGTACTAACTACTTGATGATATATCATCATTTTTACTAATAAATTTTAACTGCTTCTGTGTAAAGTATTTAATATTTACAATTGATACTATCTAATATTTCTAATCGTACTTTTATAATCGATAGCTTAATATATACTATTAATAATACAAAAATTTCTGCTGAGTATATTTTACGATATCAAAGATATACGGAATATTTATTTGATTACATATTCTATAATATTAAAAAATGATATCATCTATGTAATTTTTCCATATAATAGACGTCTTTTATTTTTGAATGTCAATTATGAAAATATTATTTTTTTTATTATTAAAGCTTATTTCAAATGGATTTTAATATTTTTATTGTAGTTTATAAATTTAATTATCGAATTAAAAATTCGTATTTCATTACATTTATAATTGTAAAAGATTAGCTATTGGATTATGAATGTAAAATTTGTTAAACTAATTTATAGTAAAAAAGAAAGCTTTCATGAATGTTCAGTTCTTTCATCACCATAAGTTTTACATTTCTTAAAACTGTGTGATGAATTGTAATTACTTTTTATTAACTATTTCAGTATAATCAGCCACTTTTTAGTAATAACGCATTTTATAATTATTTTTTTAGCTATAAAGTTTGCTTTTAGGCCACCGAATATGGATATAATTTGATAGTACCATGTAGTGGCACATGAATAGCCTAAATATTTACAATGTTAATCTCTTAGATTAACATCTCAAAGCATAAATGTTTACTCTTAGAGTTCTAGCAACTCTTCTATTAGAGTTCTAAAAATTTATCAAGCTGTTTAAGTTTTTACGAAGATGTTACTAATCATTAAATGAGTCTAACTAATGTCTAATAAATAAGAAGTAATCATTAAATGTGACTAACTTTAATGTAAACTGTGACTGGAAGTTTGACGTATAGTTTAATTTTATTTACTCTTCAAATAGTTTGCCCCATGGAAACGTAACAATGTAGTACTGATTTAGAAATGTCAAGTATGCAGTTTGCATGTAGAATAAGAATATATAAATATGTTTACAGATCAAATTTTAATTATTGTAACTAAATACCCTTGTATTGAGAAGAAAAAAAAAATTATGTATCAAGAAATATGTTTATTGTGCTTATAAGTATCATTCTAGGTAATATAATTTGAATGAACCATGAAATAATTTGGTAGAACTCATTTATTTTAAACTCAGTGTTTAATTAATTCTTCTATATTTTAGAGTTATTTATTCATACAAATTTTTATACAAATTTCAATCAATTTAGAATACTGTAAAACATATATGTGAAATAAAATGCTGCGTACATTTTTTATTCATTTTAGGAACACGTCTTTATTTTATCTGAATGATAATTAAATCTTGAGACAAATAATTATATCTTAAATGAGATGGACAAATTAGAAAAAAATATGGATGTTTTAAAACTGGAGAATATAGTTCTGATATTAAATGAGATTTATTGTTTTTTTGTGTTTAGAATAAACTATATATATATCTAAAATCATACAATTGTTATTTTACTGTAAATGAAGGACAAAAATCCTTCAAATATTAAGAATTTAGCAAAAGAAAATTGAAAAGTGTCGTTTTTTTGCTCTAAAATTTCAATCTGAACACTATACTTTTATATCACAGTTATTCATGTACAATAGAGATATTTTTCTTTCATTAAATCTATTTTACTATCATATAGCCCTTCATATGACGGAATCAGTAAAATTTTTAATTTTCCAGAATTGTTAAGAATCCTATGAAGCAGGTAAAAAAATGGTTTGTTTTTTTGGTTGTGAAATAACTTTCAACAAAAATAATCAATTAAAATTATCCATATGTACTTAATCTATTATTTAAGTCAAATAAAAAAGAAAATTATTTATGTATCTAAGTTTAGTGATAAAACGCATGAAAATAATGCAAAAAATATTTAAATAATTTAAAATAAGAAATGAAATGGTTAAAGGAATGACGTCATAATGCTAGAAAAAATTGTAATTTTTACCTATTTCTTATGTGAAAAATTAATAAATTTAATCGCTTGTTCTTAAAATGGGGCTTGGTATAATGGCATTAAACGCTCGAAAAGTGGACGGGGTGGATTTCGAACGTTTTAAAGAGGACAGTATTTTTCTCTGTGATACGAAGCTTATTCATACCAATTTACTTCAGAATCGGATCTATAGTTTAGGAAAAGATAAACTGTACTAGCTTTGAATTTTGCAAACCCTAACTCATCAAAAATCCAATATGGATGCTTTATCCAATTCAGGTTCAACAGCTTCATAACTTGGAGGACAGACGGACAGATAACTTAGGCTAGCTATTATTACATTACGAGAAGAAAGTTTAAGGATACACAACATGAAATGTTTATGTCACCAGGGACATCCGTAAAGCAATGCTTGAATTTAATAAAATAAAAATTATAAAAAGTTGAAAAAATAGTATACATTTATTTTAAAAACAATAAAACGACTTTTAAAATAACTTTCGGAATAAGAATTTAAAAGAAAAGGCAGACAATATTAAATTTATTAGACATTAAAAAATTGGCTGCGTCGGGGATAGAAGCGTAAAACCTAGACGTACGATGATTAGGTGGACTATCATTCTACCAAACATACAACGCCTGTGTGCTGTGAGTGAACTAATTAGAATATATGAAGGTTCAAGTAAAAACAGTCCAGAAATTTAAATATTACTCTCCGCTTTTGCCATCCTATCAAGAAGGAATTTCGTATAGAAAAAGAGGAAGGATAAGGCTTGAAATAATAGCATTAAACGCTCGAAAAGGGGGATGGGGTAGATTTCAAACTCGATTTCAATTTTGCTAACCCTAACTCATGAAAAATCCAATATGGATGCATGTATCCATTCCAGGTACAGCCGCTTCAGAAATTCGCGGACAGACAACTTAGGCTATTATTATGTAGAGGATTTTTAATTCACAGTTATATAAGAAAAAAAAAAACAGTTTATCAGTTTTTTATTAGTTGTATCTTCTTCTACATTAGTTTTTTTAGAAATATTTCAAAAGCAGCTTTTTTTTCTAAGTTTTCTCTTGAATTCAAGACATGGCATAATATTTTTAAAAGTTTAGTATGAATTTTTTAGAGGAACATCCTGTAGAAAATGCAGAAACAACGTAAGTAACTATTGAAACGCTTGGAAATCTGTATAACTGTTTTATATGCATTTCATTTAGCATAAGAAAATCTGATGTCCTTTATATTTCTAAAAAAATATTAACAGAACAACCATTAAGAGTTTCATAACTTCTAAAATATTTTTGATTAAAAGAAATTTGTCTCGATAGGCTATATGCCTTTAAATACCAAATAAACCTACAGAAAATACGGTGATATATTAAAGACCTATTTAAATCTAACAAACTATTAAATAATAATTATAAAATTTGTATAGAGATAAATATGAAGTAAAAAATTTACAAGTTATTTCTATAATAGTTATATATTTATTACGGTCCTCAAGAGAAGTTATAAAGCTCACTATGATAATGTTTAGTGCATTAACTATGTATATATTAGGAGAAAACCTGCAACTATTTAAAAATTAAAGTAAAATAAAATTTAACGTCGTGTATGAAAGTTATTCGATACTAAAAACAAGAGAGAACAAAAACGAGTCAAGAACAAAAAGTGTGCCAAACGAAGCAATAAAATATATTTTAGATTTTAGCTAGAGAGCTTATTTTATTCTTAACTTTCACTAATGGTTGCTGAAAGAAGAAGGCTTGATACTCTTAATTTATAATTTAGGTAGTAATCTACAACTTAAACTATAGGGATCTCAAAACGACATTCCACTCATTTATTTATTCAGAAATCCTTTCGATATGAAAAACATATATTAAGCCTTTTGAAAATTAATATAGTCTTTTAACTTGTAATAAAAAATAATCTTTCTTGCAAATATTAGAACAAAATTTGTCATGCAATAGCAGTATTTACTATTATGATGTTTTAATCAAAAATCTGTTTAAAAGATTAATATTTAAAACATGAAAAATTAAGTTGTTTTCCTTCCAAATCATTGACAACAAATGTATTTCTGTAAAGTCTGTTTGTTTTATGTTTTTAAAAATTTTCAATGTAACTGAAAATCATTACATATTTTATTTTATTAAAAAGAACTCATTTATTTTAAACTCAGTGTTTAATTGATTCTTCTATATTTTAGAGTTATTCATTTATACAATTTTTTATACAAATTTCCCTCAATTTAGAATACTGTAAAATATATATGTGACATAAAATGCTGCGTTCATTTTTTATTCATTTTAGGAACACATGTCTTTATTTTATCTGAGTGATAATTAAATATTGAGTCAAATAATTATATCTTTTATGAAATGAACAAATTAGGAAATAAAAATATGGATGTTTTAAAACTGGAAAATATAGTTCTGATATTAAATGAGTTTTATTGTTTTTTTTGTGTTTAGAATAAACTATATATATCTGAAATCATACAATTGTTATTTTACTTTAAGTGTCACTTCTATGAAGGACAAAAATCCTTCAAATATTAATAATTTAGCAAAAGAAAATTTGAAAGTCTCGTTTTTCTGCTCTAAAATTTCAATCTGAACATGTACACTGTTATAACTTAGTTATTCATGTACAAAGAGTTTCCTTCTTTTTAAAAATCCATTTTATTTGTAATTCATAGTTATAAACGAAGAAAACAATTTTTATTGTTTTTTTTAACTTTAATTTTAGAAATTTTCAATTTTTTTATTGTTTCTTTCTCTACATTAGTGGGTTCAAGATATTTCAAAAGTAACTTTTTCTAAATTTCCTTTTGATTTCAAGAAATGGTATATTATTTTTAAAAGGTCAATATGAATTTTTTAGAGGTACATCGTGTAGAAAATACAGAAACAACGCAACTATTAAAACGCTGTGAAAATCTGTATAACTGTTTTATATGCATTTTATTTAACATAAGAAAATTTTATATTCTTAATATTTCTATAAAAATATTAACAGAACAAGAATTAAGAGCTTCATAACTTCAAAATATTTTTAATTAAAAGAAATTTGTCTCAATAGCCTATATGCCTTTAAATACCAAATAAACTTACAGACCTATTTAACTTTAACAAACTATTAGATAGTAATTATAAAATTTTTATAGAGATAAATATGAAGTAAAATATTTAAAATTTATTTCTATAATAATTATATATTTATTACGGTCCTCAAGAGAAGTTATAAAGCTCGCTCTGATAATTTTTAGAACATTAACTAGGTATATATTAGGAGAAAACCTGCAACCATTTAAAAATTAACTTAAAACAAAATTTAATGTCGTGTATGAAAGTCATTCGATACTAAAAACAAGACAGAAGAAAAATGAGTCGAGAACAAAAAGTGTGCCAAATGAAGCAATAAAATATATTTTAGATTTTAGCTAGGGAGGTTATTTTATTCTTACATTGCACTAATGGTTGCAGAAAGAAGAAGCCTTCATACACTTAATTTATACTTTAGGTCGTAATCTAGAACTTAAACTATAGAGATCTCTATACGGCATTTCACTTATTTAATTATACAGAAATCTTTTCGATATGAAAATCATATATTAAGCATTTTGAAATTTATTATAGTCTTTTAACTTGAAATGAAAAATAATCTTTCTTGCAAATATTAGAACAAAATTCATCATGTAATGGTAGTTATTACTATTACCATGTTTTAATCAAAAATATGTTTAAAAGATTAATATTTAATACATGAAAAATTAAGTTGTTTTCCTTCCAAATCATTGACTACAAATGCATTGCTGTAAAGTCTGTTTGTTTTATGTTTTTAAAAATTTTCAATTTAACTGAAAAACATTACATATTTTAGTTTATTAAAAAGTTTACTCATTGCTTTCGACAATGACTGCTTTTGTTAATGTTTTCAACATACCAAACTTTACTTTCTTTCCCCGAAATGATAAGTTTTTCTTTGAATTTGCACCCACACCGCTTCTTAAATCTTTTGTCACTTTATTATTCGATATTTAGATGAAGTGTTTGGATGATCACAGTGGCCAGAATTGCAAAGTTTATCATCGTCATTGCAGGTTGACCACTGATGTGAAAGTCAGTAATCCTCTCTTGATATATAACTGAAGTATGAAATAAATTTATGCCCGAATTTATTACACATCCAGCAATGAGTCTCGGATTGCAGTAACTACTAAGATGTCCAAGTAGCATATTAAAACTTTCTCATATTCCTGAATAAAGTATCACAAATTTTACAATTTGTTTTATATTTAAAACCTTACAAATAAGGGTAATAAATTTCTGCAAAATACGTAAACTTAATCATCTTAAACGTTTAGATACATGTTGATTTTATAGACTATAATTTGATAGAACAATCCAGGGACAAATAGCTTGTAAGCAACTAAAATGATGAAAGCTGGAAAATGCTCGGAATCAAAAGATTTTCATATTGCTGTGTAAAATATCCTAATTTTTAAAATTTGTTTAATTGTTGAAATCTTTCAAATCAGACAGGTAAATACTATTAAAATATGAAATATAAATCTTACATTTTAAGATAAATGTTGATTTAGTAGTACCCTTTAAACAAGCCATAAAATATATCTATAATATAATGAAGCAATGCAGTGACAAATAGATTGATTCTAAGCAAATAAAATGATTAAAGCTGGAAAATATTCAGAAAAAAAAGGTTTTTCATGTTTTTGTATGTAATATCCTAAATTTTACAGTTTGTTTCGTGTTTGAAACTTTACACATAAGAGTAGTAAATACCAATACAATATGAAATATACATCTTGCATGTTAAGATTAATCTTCATTTTATAGTACGCTTGAAACAAGCCATAAAATATGAATATAAATTCATGCAGCCATGCAGGGACGAATAAACAGCTTCTAAGCAACTAAATTTATTAAAACAATAAAATACTATGAATAATAAAACTTTCATATTGCTGTATAAAATATCATAGGTTTTACAATTTCTTTAATATTTGAAACGTTTTACATAATAAAAGTCATTGAAATATGAAATATAAATCTTACATGTTAAGATAAATGTTAATTCTACAGTATGCTTTAAAAAAAGCATAAAAAATGACTATAATTTATTAGAACTATGCCGGGACAAATAAATAGCTTCTAAGCAACTAAAATAATTAAAGCTGGAAAATAATCAGAATAAAAAAATATCATATTTTTTACAATTCGTTTAATATTTGAAACCGTACATATAAGAATAATAAATATCATTAAAATAAGAAATATAAATCTTACATGTTAATATAAACGTTAATTTTAAAGTACGCTAGAAATAAGCAATAAAATACAATTATAATTTGGTAGAGCCTTGCAGGGACAAATAAATAGCTTCTAAGCAACTAAAATGGTTAAAGCTGGAAAATGTTCAGATTCTAAAGTTTTTCATATTTTTGTACAAATTATCATAAAATTTACAGTTTGTTTAGTGTTTGATACATTACAAGTAAGAGTAAAAAATATCTTTAAAATAAGAAATATAAATCCTACATTTTAAGATAAATGTTATTTTCAATGTATGCTTGAAACAAGCAATAAAATACGATTATAATTTAATAGAGCCTTGCAGTTGCAAATAAATAGCTTTTAAGCAGTTAAATGACTAAAGCTGGAAAATGCATATAATCCAAAATTTTTCATATTGCTGTATAAAATATCTTATTTTTTACAATTTGGTTAATATTTGAAACCTTACACATAAGAATAATAAATATCATTAAAATATGAGATAGAAAACTTATATTTTAAGATAAATGTTCATTTAATAGTACGCTTTAAACAAGCCATAAAATGTATCTATAATTTGATAGATTAATACAGGGACAAATAAATATATTCTAAGCAATTAAAATGATTAAAGCTGGAAAATATTCAGAATCAAAAGTTTATCATATTTTTTTTTATAAAATATCCTAAATTTTACAGTTTGTGTCGTGTTTGAAACTTTATACCTAAGAACATTAAATGCCATTAAAATATGAAGTATACAATTTCCATGTTAAAATTAATCTTTATTATATAGTACGCTTGAAACAAGTCATAAAATACGACTATAAATTCATGCAGCCATGCAGGTACAAATAAACAGCTTCTAAGCAACTAAAATTATTAAAACTGGAAAATACTATGAATCAGAAAACTTTCATATTGCTGTATAAAATATCATAAGTTTTACAATTTGTTTAATATTTGAAACGTTACACATAATAAATGTGATTGAAATATGAAATATAAATCTTACATGTTAAGATAAATGTTAATTCTACAGTATGCTTTAAAAAAAGCATAAAATACGACTATAATTTATTAGAACTATACCGGGACAAATAAATAGCTTCTAAGTAACTAAAATAATTAAAGCTGGAAAATAATCTGAATAAAATAAAATTTCATATTGCTGCATAAAATATCCTATTTTTTACAATTTGTTTAATATTTGAAACCTTACATATAAGAATAATAAATATCATTAAAATAAGAAATATAAATCTTACATGTTAATATAAAAGTTAATTTTGTAGTACGCTAGAAATAAGCAATAAAATACAATTATAATTCGGTAGAGCCGTGCAGGGACAAATAAATAGCTTGTAAGCTACTAAAATGATTACAGCTGGAAAATACTCAGAATCAAAAAATTTTCATATTGCTGTATTAAATATCATACATTTTACAATGTGTTTAATATTTGAAACCCTACATATAAGAATAATAAATATCATTAAAATAAGAAATATAAATCTTACATTTCAAGATAAACGTTACTTTTATAGTACGCTTGGAACAAGCAATAAAATACTGCTATAATTTGATGGAGCAGTGCATGGAAAATCAAATAGATTATAAGCAACTAAAAAGGTAAAAGCTGGAATATATCCAGAATCAAAAGGTTTTTTTATATTACTGTGTAAAATATCATAAATGTTACACTTTTTTTAATATTTGAAACCTTACAGATAAGACTAATAAATATCATAAGACTAATAAATATCAAAATGTTAAGATAAATGTGAATATTATAGTATGCTGGAAACAAGCAATAAAATACGATTATAATTTGATAGAGGGATGCAAGGACAAATAAATAGCTTCTAAACAAATAAAATGATTATATATGGACAATACTCAGAATCAAAAAATGTTCATATGGCTTTATAAAATAATATATATGTTACAATTTGTTTAATATTTGAAACCTTAAACATAATAGTAATAAATATCATTAAAATATGAAATATAAATCTTACATTTAACGATAAATGTTAATTTTTTAACATTTGACAACAATAAAATACGGCTATAATTTGATAGAGTAATGCAGGGACAAACAAATAGAATCCTAGCAACTAAAACGGTTAGAGTTGTAAAATGTTCAGATTCAAAATTCTTTCTTATTGCTGTAAAATATAAGTTTTACAATTTGTTAAATACTTGAAACCTTACACGTAAGAATAATAAATATCATTGCAATACGAAGTATAAATCTTACAAATGTTAAGATAAATGTGAATATTATAGTAAGCTAGAAACAAGCAATAAATACGATTATAATTTGATAGAGGGAGGCAAGGACAAATAAATATATTCTGAGCAAATAAAATGAATATATATTGACAATACACAGAATCAAAAAATGTTCATATGGCTTTATAAAATAATATATATGTTACAATTTGTTTAATATTTGAAACCTTAAACATAAGAGTAATAAATATCATTAAAATATGAAATATAAATCTGACATTTTACGATAAATGTTAGTTTTTTAACATTTGGCAACAATAAAATACGGCTATAATTTGACAGAGCAGTGCAGGGACAAACAAATAGAATTCTAGCAACTAAAATGTTTAAAGTTGGAAAATGTTCAGAATCAAAATTCTTTCATATTGCTGTAAAATATAAGTTTTACAATTTGTTAAATGCTTGAAACTTTATACATAAGAATAATAAATATCATTACAATAAGAAATATAAATCTTACATTTTAAGATAAATATTTATTTTATAGTACGCGTGTAACAAGCCATAAAATACAACTATAATTTAATAGAGTAATGCAGCTACACATAAATAACTCCTAAGCAACTAAAATGGTTAAAGCTGGAAAATGTTCAGACTCTAATATTTTCATATTTTTGTATAAAATATCATAAATTTTACAGTTTGTTTATTGTTTGATACCTTACACATAAGAGCAATAAATATCATTAAAATATGAAATATAAATCTTACATTTTCAGATAAAAGTTAATTTCAAAGTATGCTTGAAACAAGCAATAAAATACGATTATAATTTAATAGAGCCTTAAAGTTACAAATAAATAGCTTTACACATAATAGTAATAAATATCATTGAAATATGAAATATAAATCTTACATGTTAATATAAACGTTAATTTTAAAGTACGCTAGAAATAAGCAATAAAATACAATTATAATTTGGTAGAGCCTTGCAGGGACAAACAAATAGCTTCTAAGCAACTAAAATGGTTAAAGTTGGAAAATGTTCAGATTCTAAAGTTTTTCATATTTTTGTAAAATATAAGTTTTACAATTTGTTAAATACTTGAAATGTCACACATAAGAAAGAAAAACATTGAAATACGAAATATAAATCTTACATGTTAAGATAAATGTTAATTTTATAGTACGCTTGAAACAAGCAATAAAATGCGATCTCAATTTCATCTAACCATGGAGGAAAAAAAAATAGCTTCTAAGCAACTAAAATTGTTAAAACTAGAAAATGCCCAGAATTAGTCATTATTATCCCTATAAAAAATTACCTTACACAATTATGTTATAATATAAGATACATAAGAAATTTTTCAGTGGATTAAAGTTTGTTATATATTATATTTATCTGTAAACAGAAATTGAAAGAAAATTATCCAAAATTTTGAATGGTATGTAAGAGAAGTACAACAATATCTCAATCAATATATATATATATATATATATATATATATATATATATATATATATATATATATATATATATTTAACAACCTTTACCATTTTTTTATCTAACATAAATATGATTCCAGAAAACTTTCGTTTAAAAGTATAATTTATGATTAATTTTGTTATTTTGTCTATATTCTTTGAAGATAATTAATTCATTAGTATTAATAAATACAAATTAACTTAATTTTTTAATTGTTCACATTTAAAAATATGTAATTTAACACAAGTATGCTTCAACAGGTTGATGTTATAGTACGCTTGAAACAAGCAATAAAATAGGATTGACAAATAAATATCTTCTAAGAAACTAAAATTGTTAAAATTAGAAAATTCCCAGAATTAGTCATTATTATCCATATAAAAATTACCTTGTACAATTATGTTAAAAAATAGATACATAAGAAATTTTTCAGTGGATTAAAGTTTGTTATATATTATAGTTATCTGTAAACAGAAATTGAAAGAAAATTATCCAAAATTTTGAATAGTATGTAAGAAAAGTACAACAATATCTCAGATTTTTGAAACGCGATAGTAAAAAGCTTTCCTTCTCCCGTTTGAAGCTTGGTCTTTTGTTACAGTAAACGCATTCGAGAGTCACTTTTTTTCTTTGTTCCAAGTGAGGATTTTTATTCCATCTATTTTGATAAAACATTACTACTTGTAAAGGAAAAAAAATCAATTCATTCCGACCTTCCCCAGCTTTTGTCAATAATTCGTTTATTGCTTTTTGGAAATGTGAAAGATATTTTCGAAAAAAAGTTTCCTGGCAGCATTTTTTTAATACATTTACTTTTAACCCATTACGTTTACTTAAGGTTTTTCATTTTTATTTTGTTACTGTAGTTTTTTTAAATAATAGACTTTATAAAACTTCTATATTTTAAATTAATGACATTTTTATTACTTTAACAAGAACTTTTCAGCCATAAAGGGCGTATGCATTCATAAAAACGGTCGCAACTGATAACGGTGGGCGAAAAGAGTAGAACAAGAAAAAAATTACTATTGGAGGGGTAAAAAATGAAATTCATAAATGGAAGGAACATTATGGAGCAGTCATTATTCAATAAGGAATAATTCTTTTAAATACAAAATAAGATTTTTAGGTTTTTATTTGAAGTGTTTCAGCTTATAAATATGGTTTCTACACATCAATTAGATTTGAACTGTTGCTGGGTAAAAGAGAATATATTTTGAGAGATATTTATTTTCATCAATGAAAAGAATACGAAATTTATGATCCAAGTTTACAATTTTATTTTCTTCTGAAGATCTTTAAATCTTCACAGTGATGAATATAAATTAATTTCTTATTTGAATAATACACATTTGAAAAAATTATGGAACATCCTTCGCCATTTGTTTATGTTAACACAAATTAAAGAACATTTTCGTTGCCATTCTGGAGAATGTATAATTTATGACTCATTTTGTTATTTTGTTTTTATACTTTGAAGATCTTCAATTCTTTAATATTAATAAATAAAAATTAAATTGTTTTTCGAATTATTCACATTTATAAAATATAAAACATCGTTCACCATTTGTAATTTAACAAAAATAGGGTTCAACACACTTTTCGTTATGAATGGTAATTTATGACTTATGTTTTTGTTATATTTTTTATCATCTTTTTTAAAAAATATATTTTTTAATTTATTTTATTATCACATTTTTTTCTTTATCTAAATATAATTTAAAAATTTTTATGTTTTCTTTATTTTTGTTTTATATCTTTATCTTTTTTTTAAATTCTTATTATAATATATTTTTTACTTTTTTATATCCTGAAAATATATATCATTCCTCAATATTAATAAATAAAAAAAACTCGTTATTTATTCACTTTAAAAAATATATATCTATATATATATATAAATATATTATATATATATATATATATATATATATATATATATATATATATATATATATACATATAAAACAACCTTTACCTTTCATTTATCTAACACAAATATGATTCAATAACACTTTCCTTAGAATGTATAATTTATGACTAGTTTTGTTATTTTGTTTTTATCCTTTGAAGATCTTTAGTTCTTTAATATTAATAAATACAAATTAACCTTTTTTTAATTACTCACATTTAAAAAATATAAAACATCTTTCCTTATTTGTAATCTAAAACAATTATGATTTAACAACATTTTTGTTATAATTCTTGATAGTGTGTAATTTATGACTCATATATTGTTACTTTTTTTATCCTCGGAAAATCTTTGAATCCTCAATAGTAATAAATATAAAAAACTCGTATATATTCACATTCAAAAGATATATATATATATATATATATATATATATATTATAATATATATATATAATATATATATATATATATATATGTATAATATATATGTATATATATATATATGTATATATTATATAGATATATATATATATATAAATATATACATACATATATATAAAAATATATTATATATATATATATTATATATAAATATATATATATATATATTTACCATTTGTTTATCTAACACAAATAAGTTCAAACAACATATTATGTGTAATTTATATAGTTTTGTTATTTTGTATCCTTAGATACTTTAATATCTTTAATAAAATAAATATAAATTAAACTGTATTTTAATTACTCACACTTAGAAACAATAAAACATCGTTTATTTGTATAACACAAATATATTATATTCGTTATCATTCTTGAGAGTGTAATTTATGACTCATGTATTGTTATTTTTTTCATCCTCTGAAAATCTTTGAACCATCAATAGTATATATATATGTTATTTAGAGTTATTCATTACAAAAGACATATATATATATATATATATATATATATATATATATATATATATATATATATATATATATATATATTATATTTATATTTATATATATATATATAT
>CM063505.1:125985230-125997730 GCA_032207245.1 Pardosa pseudoannulata | reverse complement strand
ATATATATATATATATATAATATATATATAAATATATATATATATATATATATATTATATATATATATATATATATATATATATATATATATATATATATATATAGTATATATATAGATATATAATATATATATATATATATATATATATATATATATATATATATATATGTGTGTGTGTGTGTGTGTGTGTGTGTGATTTTAAAACATGTTTGTATATATAAGGAAATATTTACGTTTTTATGAGCCACCTGCCTTCCACTTAATATGGATTTTTGCCATAAACTCAATTTTAAAACGCAATAGCATGACTATATTTAAATTATAACGTATCATATAGGATTATAAAACGAAAATTAATGAATAGATGCTTAAGTTCAGATTAAAATAATATGGTTTCTTTAAAAAGTTTAGATGTAACATGCATATATATTTATGATAAATCTATGATCATAAGATTTTTTAATTATTAATTATTATATCTTGAATTTGGATTATTAATTTCGATCTTTATATATGGTTTATATTTAATTTTCTATCAGCGTAGAATTATTTAAAAAAAATAATTTAAAACGTTTTAAACATTAAAATATTTTCTGTTTTATTGAACATAGCTTATAATCTCTACTTATGACTGAAATAGACTATTTCATAGTGCGTCACAACATATTAAAATGATTTTGGTAGTTTAATAATTGGCAAAGATAAACTGAAATCTTCTTTAAAATATGTAAGAGTTTTGTTTAGAACTGATTAAATGTTCGTCTGAATTATGTATCTATTAATTCAATCATTTAAAAATGAAGGAGGTAAACAGTGTATGTAAAAATTGGGTTTGGATTTATTTAGATGTGTGTGGCATATTTGTTTGCTGCACGAGGGATGATTGGTGTGGTTTAGAGTGCTACAGTCTATTTTTTGCAACAAGACGGATAATGAGACCGGGACCTATAACTTAAAGCAGACTCCGAACGGCTGCAAACTTCGAAGCCACTGTGGGATTCGAACCCACGAACTCCGGCACCGAAAGCCTGCACACTAAGTAATCGACTATTACTTGGCCACGAGGGATGAAGAAATCATTACTTACTTTTTAAATCCAATTCTTAACAGCTTTGAATAATCCAACCTGAAGTTGGATTCGAAACTCCAGACATTGGTTCAAAAGGGTAGCAGCCTACCCATTCAGACACCTTTAAATCTCAGCAGAGTTAAACATTTAGAATAATTAACTCTAGTTAACTAGTTAACTAGAGCTAATTAGCTAATTAACTAGTTTATATGGGTCTAAATTGTTCAATACCTTTTAAGTAAAATCGCTGTATCAAAAAATTTCGTAGGCCTTATAATTTGAATATTTCTATTAGCCGGCTCTGTGAATTAGTTTTTACTATTAGTACGATGGCAGACATATATCATATTTTAAACGTATACAAGCCAAAGTCAAAACTTATTCTGAATTATTTTTTAATTCAACTTTTAAGTATGCTACTTACTTGTGGATATTTTATAATTGAATAGAAAAACTTTAACCCTACTCTTAAATCCGCTTCATACATATTAATGCTATGATTCAAAAAATCAAAAACATCTTAAACTATCTCCAAACTACTGAAATTTTTTGCCAGATTCATAAACAACTTTCTTGCTATTTATATACAATAAGGAAAGTGAAAAGACTAATTATTGAAAAGAATTAATTACTCTCCATCGATCAATGATCCTTTTTATTTAATTATATAACAAAGCGGTTAATTAAATAAAATTAAAGTCATTAATTAGACAATGAAAGAACCAAATGGTTATAAGTTTAACATCTTGAAAAAACTAAACAATAGTAAATGTAGACTTTCATAAATTTTAAAATATGGAAAGTTTTTTCTTGGAAAGAAAAGCGGCCGTTTTTCATTTAAATCGACAAAAAAGTAAAAGATATCACAGTTTAACAGTTAAAGCTATCATAGATGTGAATTTATTTAAAGATGCATAAACACTCGCATGTCTATTTTTTAAATAAAAAGCACAAATTTTATCTGACATATAAATTTGTATATGCGTTTGTAGGTCCCACTTCTATTATGTAAAGCACCATACACATTATTGTCATGTTTTATGGATTGAAAAATGTGCTTTGCTCTCTACAAAATATTAAGAAATCCGTTCTTTTGAAAAACAGCTTATTTGCTATTTGCTTCAGAGCAAAGAAAGAAAAAAATATCATAAATTATCGAAGCTAAGTAGAGTTTATTCCTTTCTATTTGTCATTTTTTATTTTCATTTATTTATATGTCAATTTGTATAAGCTTTCCACGCGGACATTTGTGCATACTCGTCCATCGGAACGAAACCATCCAAGACAGAACAGAGAACGTTTCGATTTTATTATCTACATAAGTATAATCTCTATTTCGGACTCCGCAGTATAAGAATTATCTTCATTTTTCATTTCTCTGCAACCACGAACCACGACAAAAGAAGCTGAGAGAATATTTTTGCAGCTTTAAAAAAATCTAGTTCTTACCAGGACGGGATCGTGAATATTCAGAAGTCAAATATTTTTGAAATCTTGAGAACAGCTAAATTTCAATTTACATTTGTACAGATCACCATGGTTTATATTTAGACATATCCAATGGCCATAAATGATATAACCTATCCCACTAAGTCCAATTCTTCAAATCTGAGGATGTATGAAGCTGGATTTTAGAAGATTTTATGTTCTATTACAAATTAGTTCGTTTAAATTATTCACTATAATATGACGTTTTTTTTTTATACTTCATCAGGATAATTTGATCTATAAGGAGCGTATATATTCTTTAAAATTATCGAAACAGATAACTGTGGGAGAAGAGAAAATTATCTTTCAAGAAATAAATTATTGTTGGAGTATGGAAAACTGAATTCAATTCAATCCCCATTTGAACCATTGCAAAACAGTACTTAATCAACAAGGGAAACTGATTTTAAATAAAAAAAATGTTTTCAATTTATTTAATGATTTTTTAAATATTATTCAATAATATTCGTGATTCGTATATTCGTTAATAATATTTATTTTATTTTAAATATTATTTTAAATATTATTCAGAAGATTTTATTTTCTATTACAAATTAGTTCGCTTAAATTATTGGCTTTATTATGACGGGTTTTTTTACTTAAGATAATTTGATCTATAAGGAGCGTATGCATTCGTTAAAATAATCGAAACATATAAATGTGGGTGAAAAGAAAAAAGTAGTTCAAGAAATACATTATTATTGGAATAGGGAAAACTGAATCCAATTCAATCCCCGTTTGAACCCTTGCAAAACCGTCCTTCATCAACAAGGAAAACTGATTTTAAATACAAAAAAGGTTTAAATTTTTATTATATGTTTTTTAAATATTATTCAATAATATTCGTGATTCGTATATTCGTTAATAATATTTATTTTATTTGAAATATTATTTTAAATATTATTCAGAAGATTTTGTTTTCTATTACAAATTAGTTCGTTTAAATTATTCTCTTTAATATGACTTTTTTTTTACTTCATCGGGATAATCTGTTCTAAAAATGGCGTATGAATTCTTTAAAATTATCGAAACAAATAACTGTGGGTGAAAAGAAAAATGTAATTCAAGAAATAAATTATTATTGGAGTAGGGAAAACTGAATTCAATTCAATCCCCATTTGAACCATTGCAAAACAGTCCTTAATCAACAACGGAAACTGATTTTAAATACAAAAATGTTTTTAATTTTTATTCAGTGTTTTTTTTTTTAAATATTATTCATATGATTCGTGATTCGTATTATTCATTAATAACATTTATTTTATTTTAAATATTATTTTAAATATTATTCAGTAGATTTTATTTTCTATTACAAATTACTTCGTTTAAATTATTGACTTTACAATGACGTTTTTTTATTTCATCAAGATAATTTGATCTATAAAGAGCGTATTCGTTCTTTAAAATTATCAAAACATATAACTGTGGGTGAAAAGAAAAAAGTAGTTCAAGAAATAAATTATCATTGGAACAGGGAAAACTGAATCCAATTCAATCCCTATTTGAACCATAGCAAAACAGTCCATAATAAAAAACTGAAACTGATTTTAAATACAAAAAAAATTTAATTGTTATTTAATGTTTCTTTAAAAATTATTTTAAGTATTTATTTTTTAATAAAATTAACAGTTTATATAACACATAAATATATCTATGCTAATGAATATTCTATTTCTTTTATGTAAAGTTCGGTATATATTGTCATCATTCAATGATTCACAAATCTCTTAAGCTATATCCTGACTATTAATACTAGATTTACGTATGCTGATCATATATCTATTTTTACTAAAGTGAGCCACTTTGACTCATACAAGAAAATTGAAGTTTTTTGCAAAAAAAATAATTCCACGTTAATTTAAATAAAATGTTTATTATCAAAACATTCATGGAAAACATTTTTACACATAAAATCTACTTTTAAAACACATTTTCCGCAAACATTTCTATTACATTTAGCACAATGGTTTCTACATTTTTTTTTTTTTTTTTTTAATGATTGTTGAGCTTGACAATTCTTCGGTGTGTCAGTAAGACGAATTTCTGTGATTGGAATGGAAGTTTTCTCGACTTCTCTATATTTACTTCTTAGGCCTTCAGACAACTGGAAAATAAAATCTTAACTGTTGCCCAGGCATGATAGGACCTATAGATTTCATATTATGCGCTTACCTGTTATATGATTCAAATTGGCTCACAACCATAAAAATAGGTATTCCACATTTTTTTATAATCTCTACATTTACTTTATACTGTACTTTATATACTTTATGCTTTATATGTACTTTTTACTATATTTATTACTATATTTATTTATTTTCATATACATTCAATGAGTCTAATTATCTCACAATCGTGAAAATATCTATACTCCATTACATAATGCGAAATGAAGGGGTCTGCGGGGAAGAGAAATGAAAAATTTCGTATATTTTATTACTTAACTAAAAACCAAAGCATATTTATGAAAAGTGACATTAAAGTTATATATATATATATATATATATATATATATATATATATATATATATATATATATATATATATATATATATATATATATATATATATATATATATATATATATATATATATATATATATATATATAAAGTGATCAAATTTTTAATGAGTCAAATTGGCTTTGTCCGTAAATCTAGTGTTAAAAAATTTGGTAATTAATAGACCATTTTATTTCTATCTACCAATTAATTACCAATTATGTCAGAATAAAAAATTCTGACTTAAAAAAATATTCTGACTGAAAATAAGTTATTCTTTATTGCTATATTGCTTTCTTGCTATAGACAACTTTATTACTATTTACGCCATAATTAATAAAGTGAACAGACAATTTATTGGAAATACTTAATTATTTCCCATCAGTCAACGATCCTTTTTATTTAAATATGAGAAGCATGCTCGTTAAAGTAAACTTTAAAAAAGCCATCAATTAGACAATGAAAGAATCAAAAGTTTATAAGTTGAATATCTTTAAAATTAAAAAAATCTAAACACAAGTAAAAATGGTATGTCACAAAATGTAAAACATACAAATTTCTTTTTCGGAAAGAAAAAAAAACCGTTTATCATTTAAAGCAACAAAAGAGTTTTCTGAATTATCCCACTGACAGTTAAAGCTATCACAGATATGAATTTATTTAAGGATACACAAACACTCGCAAATTTAGTTTTTAAATAAAAAAGCTCAAAATTTATCTGACATATAAATTTATATATGATAGTGTAGGTTCCATTTCTGTTATGTAAAGCTCCATACATATTATTGTCATGTTTCATGAATTCAAAAGTGTGCTTTGGTATCTACAAAATATTAAGAAATCCGTTCTTTTGGAAAACAGCTTATTTACTATTTACGTCAGAATAAAGAAAGGAAAAAAAAATAAATTATTGAGCCTCCGTAAAGTTTATTCTTTTCTATTTGTCATCTTTTCTCTTCATTTACTGATATGTCACGCTGCATAAGCTTTCCATAAGGACATTTGTGCATGCTTTTCTATCAGAACGAAACTATACACGAAAGAACAGAGAAAAACTCGATTTTATTATCTATATATGTATAATCTCTATTTTGGAATCCTCTGTGAAATAATACTCGTCATTTTACATTTCTGTGCACCCACGAATCTCACGAAATAGTGCAGAGAATATTTTTTACAGCTATAAAATGTATATAATTCTTGGTAGGACGGAATCATGAACATTCAGATGTGAAATATTTTTGAAATTCTGAGAACAAATAAGTTTCAACTTGTAATTGTTCGGCAGATCATGGTTTTGTACTTTCACATAAGCAATCATAAAACCCTCCCCTCTCATTTAGAGTGTTCCAATTTGAAGATTATAAACTGTCTACCAATAAGTTTTTGGATACCTATGCAAATAAAGATATCTGCGGTCCTGAGGTACGTTATGGATTTCTCCGGTATACATCGTGTAGGAAACAGCATCGGCATTAGTCGTATTCAAGATGCCGAGCAGTTCGGAGTTCTCTGATTTCGGGAAAGGTATAGCTATCGGGTATCACAAATATGCTGATCCTTACGGGTATCTAGCGATATCTTACGATGACTATTAGCGATGACTTATCTAGCGATCTGAAGTACTCAAAATCGACAGTGGCCTATGTGATTAGGAAGTGGAAGGTCAGCGGTGATTATCGGAATGTGCCCCGAGTCGGCAGACCATCGAAACTGGGATATAGAGAACGACGAGTGCTGTCCAGAAAAATTCGAAAGAACCGCACCCAAGCAATGACCCTCATCCACGAGAGGTTTCAACAGGCATCCTGAAGTATTGTTTCAATAAATACCATCCTTAAAGAAGCACGTCTGTTTTGTTTTCATGATCGTGCTGCTGCCCATAAGCCTTTGATCACAAATTCCAACCGCACTGCTCGGTCAATGCGGTGTATAGCACATCAGAATTGGACCGTAGATCAGTGGAAACGGGTTCTTTAGAGCGACGAATCACGATTCACCTTTTATCGTTCAGATGGCAGGGTCTGGGTCTGGCGGCTGCCTGGAGAACATCTCCTGCGAGAATGCATTGTGCAACAGTCAAGTTCGGTGGAGATGGAATTATGGACTGGGGGTGTTTCTCCTGGTACGGACTGGAACCCTTGATCCCAATTCATGGTAAGCTCAACGCCGATGCATACTGCACTATTTTGTATCACAATGTGCTTCCTACGTTGTTGCAGTTTTACAAAAATGAAGTGTAAAGGTTGGACAGGTTGGACTCCTGTTACTTTCAGGACGACAATTCCAGTTGTCATGATTCGAGGTTAACCAAGGCTTTGGTATGGTGACAATGGAGTTCATCGAATGGACTGGTCTGCCCAGAGCCCAGACCTGAACCCTGTCGAGAACCTCTGGTACGAATTGTATAGCTGATTTAAGGGGTGGGCTACCCGACCAAAATCGGTGAAGGAACTTGTATATCTACTCCATGCCGAGTGGAAGATAATACCACTAGCTATTATACAAAGACTTGTGGAAAGTATGCCCCGGATGGTTCATGCTGTAATTGCCTCTCTTAGAGGCTCTACCAACTAATGGTTTTGAATAAAGTTAGTTTTTCTTTTCTATAACAGGTGTCCATATACTTATTGGTAGACAATGTATGTATGACTAGTTTTCAGCAGGTTTTATTTCCATTGCACAGTTGTTTGTTTAAATAACATACATTATTTTGGAATTTTCACGAATTCAACAAGATATTTGGAGCTTAAAAGCGCATAGACGTTTTTTAAAATTATCAAAACTGTTAAGGATCAGAAAAAAAGAGCGAAAAATAAATTACGTACTATTGGAGGAAGGAAAACTGAATCCATTTTAATCTCCAACTGAACTGTCATGAAACAGTCCTTATGCTACAAAGAAAACTGATTTCAAATGCAAAATAAGGTTTTTCAATAATTATTTATTGTATAAGTTTAAAAATATTATTACTATACTAAGTAAATATTATTACTATACTAATTCAACTGGTACTAGACTAAGGAGTATAAAGTAAAATAACATTTATGTCCTCTTTCGTATCTCTACAACTTCGAAACTCTTCAAAGGAAAATCAGAGACAGCTTTCAGAGATTTAAAATAAAATTTATTCTTGCCGATACAAGATGAGAAATATATAACAGTGAAATCGTTATGGGAATCTGAAAATAAATGAATTTGAATTTAAATTTGAATAAAAAAACAAGATTTTATATTTAAACTCATTAAATATTCATAAATAATGAAATTCCATTTTAATTTAGATTGATCAAAATTAAAGATTTTATTTAAGTAAACATTGAAGGATCTTAAACACTTTAGAGAAAGCAGTCTACCATATGTTGAGCTAAAATAAGCCATAAGTTATAGAAAAAAGATATATTTCTTTTTTTTTGTGTTTTTGAACCCACCAAAGGCTAAATAGAAAAAATGAAGTATTTTAACAAACTATAAATTTACTTTTTGGGAAAAGAAAAAGATACCTTAAAATAATAAGTATTTTGATCGTTATACCACAAATGATTAAGGCTAATTAAAAAACAAATACATACATATATATATATATATACATATATATATATACATATATATATACATATATATATATACACATATATATATATATATATATATATATATATATATATATATATATATATATATATATATATATATACATATATATATATATATATATATATATATATATATATATATATATATATATATATATATATATATATATATATATATATATATATATATATATATATATATATATATATATATATATATATATATATATATATGTATATATATATATATATATATATATATATATATATATATATATATATATATATATATATATATATATATATATATGTATATATATATATATATATATATATGTATATATATATATATATATATATATATGTATATATATACATATATATATATATATATATATATATATATATATATATATATATATATATATATATATATATATATATGTATATATATACATACATATATATATATATATATATATATATATATATATATATATATATATATATATATATATATATATATATATATATATATATATATATATATATATATATATATATATATATATTTATATATATTCTGCGATCTCAGAACTCTACAAAAAATGCAGAAAATACTTTTTTGAGATTTAAAGTAAATGTGAAGCTGAAATCAAGGTTATTCAGATATAAATTATTTTGGAGAATTCTGAGAATTTAGTTATATAAAATATGGATTTTTATTTAGACATGTCCTTATGAATGAAATAAAAATCCCATTTCCCCATTACTTATTTCTTCGAATAGATCTTTAAAAGTTATTCTATGAAGTCTTAGAATAAAATAAAATCTATGGAAGAGAGGATAAATCCAAATCTTTATATACTTTTTCTCTTTATATTACAAAATAGAAAATAATAAAAATGATGCTATTTAAAGATTTAAAATTAAATTTTGTACGGAAAATGTTTATTGATACGGATAAATATTTTGAAGATTATACCAGAACTGATTCAGGCTTTCATAGAAATTAAAACATATAAATGACTGCATGTTCATTATGCATATACAAAAAAGAATAATTTATGTGTAAAAATGTCTCTATCTTTCCTACTGCTAAGTTAAACCTTTACTATGTAAAGATCTGTAGTCAAAATTTTCACGTTTTCGAGGCTCAAGAATATGTTTTGCTATCTACGAAATATCAACTTATATACTGATCGACTCAAAGTAAATAAAAATGTCATAAATTACGGAAATACCGAGAAATTTGTTCCTTTTCATTTGGCATCGCTTCTTTTCATTTACTTATATGACAAAATTTATAAACTTTTCACATGCACGTCTTACCATGCTGATGCTCTTCATTGAAATGAAGCTATCCAGAACAGTAAGCTTTTTCATTTTATTATATCTGTAAGTTTAATCCGTATTCCGTTCTCTGAAGAAACAAATATGTATATATTTGTCATCTTTCGTTTCTCTGCTACTTTAGAACTCGACAAAAGGTAGGCAGCAGTAGTTATTAAGTCTTTAATGAAATTAATTTGTGGTAAGATGGAATCGTGAAAAATTCTAAAATATGTTAAGTAAAGATATTTAA
Source organism: Pardosa pseudoannulata (assembly GCA_032207245.1). NCBI lineage: Eukaryota > Metazoa > Arthropoda > Arachnida > Araneae > Lycosidae > Pardosa > Pardosa pseudoannulata. The sequence continues at coordinate 125,987,490 of CM063505.1, read as the reverse complement.
TTAGATATACGATAAAGATTTTCAATTGGTAACGGAATATAAGAGAAACTTTTGGATTTTGCATCTATTTACATCTTTTATTCCAGTTTTCTCTCTATAGTAGATAAAACAGTATCTAGTGTATTACTTGAACAATATGTGTCATTAGTGAGAGTAGGTATTTTTATAATTCTTAAATGTGCAAAAATACGATAGCCGTTAATTACTGTATTTCTGGAAATTTAAAAGTTATAGTTTAATTAAGACCAAGGAGTAACACTTGCATATTCATTGGCAAAGAGGAAATTTTTTCCTTTCTAATTTTTGCTTTTAAATGCACATATACCTGACATTTATCTAACAGTTATCCAGGGCACTTAAAAATAAGATTAAGTTTCAAGAAAAAAAATGTATAGCAATGGAAAAAAAATTATAGTATAAACAATATATAAATTACACTAAAAGTTGCTTGAGGTATGATACTGATCAAACGTGAACTAAAAATTTAAAATTAATTACAAAAACTCAAATGCTTGCGTGATTAAATGATCCATCTTTTACAAAATAAATAAAAAAGTTGTTAATATTTGACCTAAGCTATAAAATAAAGAAACCAGCCCATGGTATAACAGGATGACTGTCCAAACATTTATAATTTACATTTATCTACATGTAAAATTAATGTATCCGATATATAATTAATACATTTTAAGGTATCCAATTTACTGGTCAAAATTCCCTCTTTAAGCACGTGATGCATACACGCTACGAGCATTTTTATAAATATAATTTAATTATAAAAAAATCCGCAGATAGCATTGAAAACATCTTAGAATCAATGCACATATAGGTCTAAACTACAAAATGTTCTATTATCGACAAATAATATCCTTCAGATCCGTATCTTATATTAATCACCATTCACCAGTGAGGCTCTAAAGAATTTGAATCCACCATAGTAAGTTGTCTGTTATGATATAGGAAAAAATTAAAAAAAACTAAATAAGGAATTAAAATATCAGATACTTCTATTCTCTTGAATATATGCACAAGATAGATAGATAAACACAACAACACACAGGATTTCAAACACCATAAATCTGATTTTCTTTCTTATAAATATAAAAAAGAGTTTGTAATGAAAATCCAGTGTACATTATATCATATATAATTAAGGCATCGCAAATTCAAATTTATTACAGAACACATATATAGCAGATTAATCATTTTAAAATTAAAAAAACACAGTATTTATCTGTAAAGTGAGAAACATAAAGTGCCTGCTTGCTTCTGTAAAATCCACTTTTTTATTTAAAGCTCATATTCATTATTTTCCATTTTGGGGTTTAAATAGTAGACTATGGTATCTAGAAAATACTAAAAAAATATGCCCCTTTTGAAAAACAACTTATTTGCTATTCGCGTCAGAATAAAGAATGAAAAAAAAAATCATAAATTATTGAAGCTCCGTGGAATTTATTCCTTTCTATTTGTCATCTTTCCTTTTCATTTACTTATATGTCAAGCTTTTCACAAGCACATTTGTGCATGCTCTTCCATCGGAACGAAACTCTCCGCACCACAACAGAGAGCCTTCCGATTTTATTATCTCTATAAGTATAATCCGTATTTCGAACTCCGAAAGAAAAAATATATATTTGTCATCTTCTATTTCTTTGTGACTTGTGAACTCAACAAAAGGCATGCACCAAATGGTTTTTATGGCCTTGAAATAAAGTTAATTCTTAGTGTGATGGAATCGTGAATGTTCATCTGGGATATGTTTCTCGAATTTGGAGAAAATTTAAATTAATTTTAGATTTGGGGCAATATTTATTCTATCTCCCTTGGCTATGCATGCATGAAATATTTATTTTTTTATTATTTGCAATATTTTAAATTAATTACAAAAAATGAAATTCCTACGCAAATAAATGATCCACTTTATACAAAAGAAATAAAAAAGTGATTTATCTTTGACCTAAGCTAAGACAAAATTCACTCGTAAAGCACGTGATGTATATATGCTGCAAGTATTTATATGAATATAATTTAATTATATAAAATCAGCTGTTATCATTGAAAACATTGTATTACAAACGCATATATAGGTCTAAATAAAGTACATCATGTTCTCCCACTGTTCACAAATATGAACCCCCGAACCTCTACCTAATGTTGATGAAGATTCACCATTGAGGCTCTAGAAATAATTTACATTCACCATGGTAAGTTGTCTTCTATCAGGTAGAAAGAAAAAAAATAAGAAATTAAGTAAAGG
>CM063505.1:125935230-125980230 GCA_032207245.1 Pardosa pseudoannulata | reverse complement strand
ACGTTTTGGTTCTTAAAAGAGCATGCATTTAGAGATTCTGAATACATTAGTGATAAAGCAAGCAGTTAATATGTTAATGATTTTCATATTATTTCGTATAATTTTCATGACGAAATGAGAACATTTATGTCATTCGAGCATTTAGGTGCAAAGAAATGTAAATTAAAAAAAATAAAACTTAAATTTGAATTGCTCTTAATTTTTCTGGATTTATTAGAGATACCATTAAATATTGGAATTAAATACTGGATTCCGTCAATACTTAATGATTTTGTTGGAAATACCATTAAAATATTAGATATGTTGGCATGGATATGAGACTTTCATATATTGCAAAGAAATATGTATTACTTCACTTTAGTATAGGGTGCCCCTAGATTTAGATTCTTTATCTCTATATATATCATTGCAAAGAATGCTAGTTTTCTCGTATCTATGACTTGGCTTGGTTTGGAGCACTAAGATCTACTGTTTTGCTACAGGATTGTTAATGGGATACGCAAATACAAGAGTGCTATTAGAGATACCTATTAGAGTAGACCTACTACATAAAGTATTGATGGAATCCAATTATTAATTCAAATATTTAATATATTGGAATTAATTATTGGATTCCATCAGTATTTAATGATTTTGTTGGAGATACCGTTAAAAATTTAGAAAAGTTAATATTATATAAGACTTTCATCCATTGCAAAGGAATATCTATTAGTGGCTTCACTTTAGTATAGGGTGCAACTAGATTTAGTTTCTTTATCTATATTTATCATTGTGAAGATTTCTAGTTTTCTCGTATCTATGACTTGGCTTGGTTTGGAGCACTACGGTCTACTGTTCTGCTACAGGATTGTTAATGGGATAAGCAAATACAAGAGTGCTATTAGAGATACCTATTAGAGTAGACCTACTACATAGAGTATTGATGGAATCCAATAATTAATTCCAATATTTAATATATTGGAATAATTTTTGGATTCCATCAATACTTTATGATTTTGTTGGAGATGCCTTTAAAAATTTAAAAAAGTTAATATAAGACTTTCACACATTGCAAAGGAATATCTATTAGTGCTTCACTTTAGTATAGGGTGCCCTTAGAATTAGATTCTTTATCTATATTTATCATTGAGAAGAATGCTACTTTTCTCGTATCTATGACTTGACTTGGTTTTAGGAACTACGGTCTGCTGTTTTGCTACAGGATTGTTAATGAGATAAGGCAGTGATTCTCAACCTGTGGGGCGCGAGCATATCCAAGAGAAAATGTTATTTAAAAAAAATTGATTAAGTGACTGAAAGGAAAGAACACACACACACATACAAAACAAAATACATTTCGACATATTTAATAATTAACTTATTAAATTAAAACAACTTACTAAATTAAAAACAAATTTAATAATTATTAGTGACTTCCTTGGGCCTGTCTTTCAGAGCAAAGTTTTTCGAAGGAGGGTTTAATATTAGAAATAGACACTCTCAGTTCTTTTTCTATATTTAGCTGAGATCTATATTTTGTCTTCAAAGAAGCCACCGCAGAAAATCCAGTTTCACAAAGGTAAGATGTTGAAAATGGTAGTAGTAGAATGCGAAATGCCCTTGTTTTTAGTGCAGAAAACTCATCATCCACTCCTGCCCAAAATTCAAAGAGTGATTTATTACTAAATTGTCTTTTGGTTTCGCCGCTTGCCGTGAAGTCTATGAAGGTTTCTTCCTCTTCAATTGAGAGTCCTTCGTGAGTATTTTGAAATGGATCCCTCACCCACTTGTAACTTGATATCAGTTTGTCGTCAGCAAGAAAGTACTTTTTAAAATTATTTGCTAGCATTGCTAAATGATTTTCAATGGTTGCAAAAACAACTTTTACATGTTGTTCTTCAGCCTTGTAAGTTTTAATACAATCATTCAAATTTGCAAACATTGTTAAGTTTTCTTGCTTTAAATTTCTGCTCCACAATTCCAATTTCCTACAAAAAGCATAAACTTTAATCTATATTTATCATTGCCAATAATGCGACTTTTCTTATATCAATGACTTGGCTTGGTTTAAGGCACTACGGTCTACTGTTTTGTTACAGGATTATTAATGAGATTGTTAATGAGATAAGCTAATACAGGGTTGTCATTAGAGATACCATTAACTATTGGAATTAATTATTGGATTCCTTCAATACTTAATGATTTTGTTGGAGATACCATTAAAAAATTAGAAATGTTGATTTGTATATAAAACTTTCACACATTACAAAGAAATATGTATTTATGGTTTCACTCTAGTATTGGGTGTCCCTAGATTCAGATCCTTTATCTATATTTATCATTGCGGATAATGCTAGTTTTCTCATATCTATGACTTGGTTCGGTTTGGAGCACTATAGTCTACTGATTTGCTGCAAGAGGGCTAATGGGACTGGGACCTACTGTTTAAATCCGATTCCGAACTGCTACGAGCATCTACTCCACCAGTGGGATTCGAACCAGTGAACTCAAATAAAATAAATACTGTAATATATCAAAAATTATTACACTTGAATACCTCTCTAATTTTCTACTTTCCCGGTTCTCATTATTTGATATCTATTTTCCCAGCCACGAAATATCTTATTTAAAGGAGTATTCGATGACTTATAATTATCTTAATAATCTTCCAAAGTTTACTATGAAAATTATTTGTCCACTCTGATGAGGTGAAATATTTCATTGTTACTCCAGTCAATTTTGAACTTGTTTACTTAGAATGACAAGTGAAAAAAAAGACTGGAGGAAGGAAAACATGTAAACTTTTAGAGTACCAGTTAAAGTTCATGTCCTCAATGGAATTTGCCAACCTAGTAACTTATTGACGACCATGTTTGGCATAACGATTCCTGTCTATACTGACAGCTGCGTTTTAAAAAATCTACTTTTAAGGAATATTCGATGACTTATAATTATCTTAGCCGTCTTCCAAAGTTAACTCTGAAACAAATGCAAATTTTTTGTCCACTCGGATGACGTGAAATATTTCATTGCTACTCCATTCGATTTTGAACTTATTTACTTAGATTAACAAGGGAGAAAAAGACTGAAGCAAGGAAAACATGCAAACTTTTAGTGTGTCGGTTAAGCTTCCCGTGCTCCTTGAAATCGGCCAACCTAGTAACATCTTGTTTTGTATAAAGATACCTGTCTATGTTGACAGCTGCGTTTTAAAAAATCGCCTTTTAAGGAATATTCGGTCACTTATAATAATCTTAACAGCCTTCCAAAGTTAACTCTGAAACAAATGCAAAAATTTTTGTTCACTGGGATGACGTGAAACATTTCATCGCTACTCCATTCAATTTTGAACATATTTATTTAGATTGACAAGTGAAAAAAAAATTTGGAGGAAGAAATACATGCAAAAATTTTAGTGAGCCAATTACACTTCACGACCTCCGTGAAATTTACGGACCTGGTAACATCATGGAAACCATGTTTGGCAAAGATACCTATCTATATTGATAGCTGCGTTTTAAAAAATCTTTTTTTCCAAAAGAGGCAATAATGTGGACAACTTTTTCCAGTTAATTTATGTAATATTTTGAGATTTCGACATGTACTGTATTCACACTAGCATATAGCCTGTCATACGGCGGGATCAGTAAAATTTTTAATATTCCTGAATTATAAAGTACCCTATAAGAAAGGTAAAAATTGGTTTGTGTTTTGGCTGAGAATTATCTGGTAAACGCTCAATAATTTGTTTATCTTCATACCCTCTAAAGTTTTCCGATACTGTGAATATAGTTTGGAATCACGTTGAATTCATTTAGAAAAATAATTAAAAGTTTTCTTAGTAAGTCGAAATTATCGCTAAGTCCTTCCCAATTTTTGTAGAGTAATTAATGGAAGTAAGGGAATGAAACTGTTATTTCCACTACAGACTGTAGGTAGATAGAATTTGTTGTTAAATAATGGCTATAAATTTTTTACCGCAACAAAAAATAATCGATTAAAATAATAATTTAATATTTCAGAATTGTAAAGTACACTATGAGGCCCTATGAGTACAAAAATGGTTTGTTTTATGGCTGAGAATTATCTGGTACAAGAGTAATAATTTGTTTGTTTTCATACTCCTCTAAAGTCGCCCGATACTGTGTATGCCGTTTAGAATGACGTTGAATTTATTCATAAACGTAATTCAAAGTTTTCTTCGCCAGGTCAAAATTGTCGTTAAGTTCTTCCCGATTTTATACCACAGTAATTAATAGAAGTAAAAGAATGAAACTATCATTTCTACTCCCTGGAAGTAAGATCTTGTTCTTAATACCGGTGATAACATTTTCGTTGTAACAAAAAAATAATAGACGATTAAATTTAAAATTATCTCATATGTACCTAATCTATAATTTAAACACAGCATAAAATGAAATAATTTACGTAATATCTAAGTTCAGAAGCTAAGAACAAAAAACTTACTAAATATTTAATCTATAATTTAAACACAACATAAAATGAAATTATTTACGTAATATCTAAGTTAAGAAGCTAAGAGCAGGAAACTTACTAAATATTTAATCTATAATTTAAACACAACATAAAATGAAATTATTTACGTAATATCTAAGTTCAGTGATAAAACGTATGAAAATAATGCAGACGATATTTGAATAGTTTAGAATAAGAAATGATTAAATGAGATGGTTAGAGGAATGACTTTGCAATGCTAAAAATATGTCATTTTTACCTATTTTTTATGCGATAAATTGATGAATTTAATCGACTGCCCTTAACCGAGGAAAATGGGGCTTGAAATAATGACAGTTAAAGCTTGAAGAGGGCGAATAGGTGGATTTCGAACGTATTAAAGATGACAGTATTTGTCGCTGTGAAATAAAGCATATTTATACTAATTTATTTTAGAATTGGACCTATCGTTAAGGAGGAGGTAAACTTTACTTGCTTTAAATTTTGCTAACCCTAACTCAATAAGAATCCAATATGGATGGATGTCTCTATCCATTCCAGGTCTAACCGCTTTATAAATTCAATTACAGACATACAGAAAACTTACTAAATATTTAACAGTTTATAAAGCTTCTTTTTTGTTTCTGTTGTTCTTGTTGGCAATAAATATCCAAACTAGTTAGCTATTTTTTAAATAAACCAAATTTTCCCGAACTGAAGCTATTCAACTGATTTTAAAAGCTCATTTACATACCATGAGTAAACGATGTTAAACAGATAACTCCATGTTTAAATAAATATAGAATAGCACACTCGAATTTATAAATTTTTCCTAATGATACTATTAATAATTCATGAACCGTCGCATACACATAATTTTATTCCATGACCTTCTGCATTGAAATCGAATAAATTTAATATATTTTTCATTCAAAGGAGGTATTCTAACTGGATTTCAAAATTTTATCGAAATGAATAAATTTGGAGATTTACGATTTAATATAAATACTTTATATTCATTTTCAATTATAATTCATTCTCACGGTTTGAATAATATTTCTTACAAATTTTTATTTTCTTAAATTAAATTTATCGATGCTTAATACAATAAATTTTGAAGAAGGATTCAATAAAGCTTCCTATCCTGGATCAAGTTAATTTATTCATTTCATTTAAAAATTAAAATTTTATCAAAAGCTTATGAGGTTTTAATAAATGTATCTGGGCACTTATTAACATATTTTTTAAACAGAAATTACGTATTGGAACCTACATTTTTTCTTTTTCAACCTTCTAAGAATTTAGAACAATTATTGCTCTAATTAACACACCTCTTTAATACGAAATACAGCAATTTAAACAACATATATGTTTTAATTTATTGGATTATATATGTTTTAATTTACTGGATTAAAAATTTAAAAAATACCATGATAGTTTTAAATATTTATCGTAAATTAATTGCAAATAAATTTAAGTTTATTTCTTTGATAATTAAATTTGATATTTTGTTCGTCATCTCTTGAAATGTTAAGATAGAATGAAAGGAAAGGGGGAATTAAAATAATTATAACTAGCATAGAGCCCGTCATATGACGGGATTAGTAAAATTTGTAATTTTCCAAAAATGTAAAGGTACCCTATGAGGCAGGTAAAAAAAGGGTTTGTTTTTTGGCTGAAAATTATCGTTCTTTAAAAATATTTGATTAATTTCATCACTTATGTACCAAATATATTATTTAAGCTAAATATAAAAGAAAAGTATTTAGGTAATATCTCAGTTTAGGGATAAAACGTATGGAAATCATGCAGAATATTTAAAATCTAAAAATAATGATGAAATATATACAAGTCTAAAAAAATTGTTAATTTTTACCTATTTATTTGTAAATTGAAAAATTAGGTAATATTCATTTGTGATAAAATTGTGTATATTTAATAATCATTTGCTCTAAATCGGGACGTTAGCTAATTGTTATTTTTTAATTTAGTGATAAATTGATTTTATAGCTTGCATAGCTTGATATAATTATTAAATCACTATTTATTTTAAAATAAACAGTTTTCGCTTTAATTATTAAAAATAAATTTAAATCCAATATGATGACTTTATCGCTAACTACCTAACTCGTCAAAAATCCAATATGGATGCTCTATCCATACCACGTCCAACCGCTTCATAAATTCGAGGACAGATAGACAGATAACTTAGGCTATTATTACATTACGAGAAGAAAGTTTAAGTCATAAAAAGTTCAAAAACTAATAAACATTTATTTTAAAAATAATAAAACAACTTTAGTAATAATAATATAAAAGAAAAAGAAAATATTAAATTAATTAGACATTTAGAAAAACTTGGCAGAGTCGGGGACAGAACGGTCAACCCGAGAAGTAATCCGATCAAATGGGCAGGCCCTCTACCGAACATGCTAGGCCTACACTCGATGAAGAAAATAATTAGAGTATATGAGGGTCGAGTAAACACAGTACAATTTAAATATTATGTTCCGCCCTAGCTGCTCCCTCTTATTCTATACTAAATTCATATCAAGAATGAATTTAGTATAGAATAAGAGGGAGAATAAGACTTGAAATAATAGCATTAAACGCTCGAAAAGGGGGGATGGGGTGGATTTTGAACTCGCTTTGAATTTTGCTTACCCTAATTCATAAAAAGTCAAATATGGATGCCTGTATCCATTCCAGGTACAACCGCTTCATAAATTCGCGGACAGACCACTTAGGCTATTATTATATAGGGGATTAATTATAGTCTAATAAGGACTTCCTATGACTTCCTAGTAAGCCTATTAAATTAAACGCATGTTTTACATTTTAATTTTATGATCCGTTATCAAAATTATCATTTATATAAAAGCTGAAAGTTGGTTTCATTTCTTATGTGTCATTAAAGAGCTGAATTACAGCTAAGTGACCGCAATCGGCAACATTAAAATGTTTACATTGTTATTTATTTGGTTATAATAATTGATTGTCATGAAATGTTATATTTCACGAGTACGATGCTTATTTTACACTCTGTCACAAAATAATAAAACTACAATAGATCAATTACTCCTCTGCAAATGTGTTTATGCTTGTTTTTTTCTTTTACTTGTCTGTTCAAAAATTGATTTAAAAGCATTATTTAAGCTGCATCTAGAATTCGTTGATAACTTCTCATTTTATTACTATAGAGCATTATTTAAGCATTATTTAAGCTGCATCTAGAATTCGTGGATAACTTCTGATTTTATTACTGTAGAACATTATTTAAGCATTATTTAAGCTGCATCTAGAATTCGTCGATTACTTCTGATTTTATTACTGTAGAGTATTATTTAAGCATTATTTAAGCTGCATCTAGAATTCGTCGATAACTTCTGATTTTATTACTATAGAGCATTATTTAAGCATTATTTAAGCTGCATCTAGAATTCGTGGATAACTTCTGATTTTATTACTGTAGAACATTATTTAAGCATTATTTAAGCTGCATCTAGAATTCGTCGATAACTTCTGATTTTATTACTGTAGAGTATTATGCATTATTTAAGCTGCATCTAGAATTCGTCGATAACTTCTGATTTTATTACTATAGAGCATTATTTAAGCATTATTTAAGCTGCATCTAGAATTCGTGGATAACTTCTAATTTTATTACTGTAGAACATTATTTAAGCATTATTTAAGCTGCATCTAGAATTCGTCGATTACTTCTGATTTTATTACTGTAGAACATTATTTAAGCATTATTTAAGCTGCATCTAGAATTCGTCGATTACTTCTGATTTTATTACTGTAGAGTAGTAGTTTCAATGTAATGATATGTTTTATTATATAAGTTGCAGATTGCACTCAAAATGGGAGATACACAACTGGGTTTTATACTTAAAACAAAATGTTATTCTTCTCTGGGTAATAGTGTTTGTGTTATACCCGAGTGAGTTAATATAGTTTATTGTAACAATAAGTTACATTCGGTTCAATGTGTTTTTATCCCTTCTCGAAAGGCTTCGTCAAAGACATAGAAAACATGACCAATTTGAACAGGGTTTCTTAACCTGTAGTTCATAAACCCATGGAGGTCCATGGGTCATATTTTGGTGGTCCACCAACTGCTCCTAATTTTTAAAATATTTGGATCAATATTTAAAAAAAAAAACTTTTTTTTTTGTCACTGGCAACCTCTGTAAGCCGTCTGTCTGCAATTTCCCTATAGAGACCTCTACGATAAGAGGAAAAGAACATTCGCAAACCATATGAAATTTGAAATTTTTAGTAACACAAAGTAGCTTTTGAATTTTACTTCACTTGGAAATAAAGTGACGTTAAAATCAGTTCCGCAAAGTTCTTGCTAATTTTTAAAACAAAATATTTGTTTTACTTTTTCATTTTAATTCTAAATATTTGTCTTGTCACAATAAAAACAAAACATCGAAATCGACTGAATATCGAACATGATATGCGTGTTGCTTTGTCGAAAACCATCCCTCGATTCAATCTGTTAATCAAGGAAAAGCAGCAATAGCCTTCACATTAAATCTTTTAATTTTCTTCAAATTTTTTATATTATTGAAATAAAAATATTAAAATAATTAAATAATAAAACTGAATTTTTTTGTAATAAATGATGTTTAAGAAATTTTTTTCTCACAGAGGTGTCCGTGACATATTTAAAATTCTTAAAGTACTCCATTGTGCCAAAAAGTTTAAGAAACACTGAACTAGAAGAAAATTCTGACTTCTCCCAACCAGTAGAAGGGTTTGGCGGGATTCTGACCCCTCCGTTCTTGAGTGGACCTCTGTTTTTTACTCCGGGGACAGTCTGACTTTTTAGAGGACAAAGTTGTTGCCAGAGGAAAGAAGAGGGTGAACGCTGCTGGCATCCGCTGCTTGAGGGATAGACTTTTTTTGGAGCAACAAGAGAAAAAGAAAAACCGATGCCATTTTCTTTTAAACCCTTCCCTGTTTTACCCGTACGCCGTAAGGGCACAACTTTCGGGCATTTACTGGTTTGCCCGTACACCGTACGGGTAATCTGATTTCTATTTCCCCTGCACTGTTTCGGCCGTATATTTTTCAATTTTAGTAACACATTATTCCTATAGATGTCCAATAAATGATAGTTTGCAGTTTATTGTATTTTCTACTCTGATTGGTACAAAAGCGAGGGTTTTTTCGCATGTTTTGTATCAGAAAACGAATTGTTATCTTTCAGTGTGTAGCTTTCTGGTTATATTTTACTAACCACCTGATATTTTTTTTATGTAAGAGTTGAATAACATATTTTTACTTTTAAACAATGGATAATTCAGAACGTATGGAACTAATTTCTTGTGACTCGAACTGTAACTCGGAATCAGAAACTGAATTATCTGTAAATGATTGTAGCGAAAGTTTACTAGATGACCTGGATAGTACTGACTCTGATAGTAGTACAGATGGAATCAGTCAAGTAAGACAATTTTTTTAAATTAATTGTGATAATCCTTCGGATCCGCTTCCTAGATTTTCTTTCACTGGAATTTCAAAAATTAACTTGGATATCGATGAGACTAAAGATAAACTTTAGTTCTATGATGCTTTCATAAAAAGAAAAAAGTTGTAATAAATGCTTAAAAATATTAGAAATGTTAATTTTAATAACATATCTTTACTTAAAAATGTAAAATGAACAAAAAAATGCAATAAAAAATGTGACATTTTTCTTACCGAATTCTGGAAAAAATGAAACTGTCAAAGGGTTAAGGGTGATTCCAAGTCGAGAGGAGTCATCAAATATCTATAAATGATAAGTTGTATTCTAGTTGTATTCCTTAGGCATTTAATTATATAAAATCTTTTAATCAAGACATATTTGTCAAGGTGTGTTATTTAATGAGTAGTAATTTCTTCTTTCTCATTCTCAAACACTAGGCCAACGTAATATTATTTTTACAGTTATATTGATACTATTGATATTTTTTATAGTAATCAAATGTTACAGCCAAAGGAGAAACTGCAAAAATAGTTGTTAAAGCAGTCCTGAATTTTAAAAAAATGAAGATTTCTTTTAAATTATCCATTAAAATAATACCATTATATAAATAAATGCTGTGAATAAAATGCTTTTATGTAATAATAAATGTAGATATATAAATAAAAATCTGCAAAATCTTCGATAGACTAAATAATACAATTAAGCTGATATATGTAAAAAAGAATAAATATAAAATTTATCTTAAAAATGTAAAGATGATATGTATATGTAAAATTGGTGATAAAAATCTAATGCAATTTTTCACTATATCTTTATAGTTCTTCCTGTTTGAAAATCAATTGTAGTAGTTGTATAAATCTTACAGCTTTTCTCGTTAAATTTTATAGGGTTGGTTAAAAGTTTATAAACAGGGAGACAAGAAAAATTAAACAAAATCAGCACTTGCTGTAACATTATTTATTAAAGTTTCTCCCAATTTTTTTCTGTACTATTCTACTGATTTATTTGCTTACATTTAAGTTTCTGTAACTTTAAATCATTCTTTAACACTAGATTTACGGATGTTGGTCATTACTACTTATCATTACTAATCACTACTGTTTATCATTACTCATTATTACTTAACTAAAAACCAACGTATGTTTTTTGAAAAGTGATATTATATATATATATATATATATATATATATATATATATATATAGTGATCAAATTTTTAATGACTCAAACTGGCTCTGTCCTTAAATCTAGTGTTAATAAAGTATGGTAGATGTAGTTTAACCCAATTGACCTTAGGTCTTGACCTTTTGGTTGTCTCTGAGTGCATAACTTCAGTTCTAAATTCAAAAATTAAAACATTCTACCGCTAATCATTTTTTAATCAAGCGAGATGCGTACTACGTGTGTACTGCCATCATAACAAAAGTAGTTCAAAATTACCTTATGGTTGGCCTAAAATCATGCTTGCTATTAATGCTACTAAAATTACACTAGAGTTTCAGAATTCAGTCTAGGTACAGATTCATTCAATACACGTACAGATGTAACATTTAAGCTTGTTAAAAGTAGTTCAAGCACAGTAAAAATTAGTATTGAAGTTAAAATCTGAACACTGAAACCTTTCGCGATTACAGTTCACCACTTACATCTTACTAGGAACTAATTATAAAACATAAAATAATTTATTTCGTTGTGACATGTTTACAAAAAACTTCAGATTTCTGAAATATTGCCACAGTTGAAGAATATATCTTAAAAATTTTTCAAAATATCATTAATGACCAATAATTATATCTATAAAGTCCCTTTTACATGTTACAAGAAGCTAATTATCAAACATCAAATATTTTACATCGTTGAAAAGAGTTTGCAGAAAGCTTTAGATTTCTGCAATGTTTCTTTAATTGGGAGTGTATTTCTTAAATAAAAAGAAAGTTTCAAAATATCAGTAATGTACAATAAACATATCTATAAACTCCCTCTTACATCTTATAAAGAACTAATTATCAAACATCAAATATTTTACATTGTTGAGAAGCGTTTGCAGAAAACTTTAGATTTCCGAAATATTGCCACAATTGGAGTATATTTCGTAAATAAGAAGAAAGTTTCAAAATATAAATAATATACTATAATCATATCCATAAAGTTCCTTTTACATCTTACTAGGAACTTTTATCAAACATCAAATATTTTACATTGTTGAGAAGCGTTTGCAGAAAACTATAGATTTCCGAAATATTTCCTAAATTGGGAGTGTATTTCGTAAATAAAAAGAAAGTTTCAAAATATTAGTAATGTTCAATAAACATACATATCTATAAAGTTCCTCTTACAAGGAACTAATTATAAAACATCAAATATTTTACATCGTTAAGAAGAGTTTGCAGAAAATTTTAGATTTCTGAAATATTGCCACAATTGAAGTATATTTCTTAAATAATCTCTTACATTTACGAGGAACGAATTATCAAACATCAAATATTTTGCATCGTTGAGAAGCGCTTGCAGAAAATTTAGATTTCTGCAGTATTTCATTAAATTGGGAGTTTATTTCTTAAATAAAAAGAACATTTTAAATATCAGTAATGTCTAATAATAATGTCTATGAGAAAATTTTCCAGAAAGCTTTAGATTTCTGCAATATTTCCTCAATGGACGTATATTGCTTAAATAAAAAGAAAGTTTCAAAATATCAATAATATACATTAATCATATCTATAAAGTTCCTCTTACATCTGACAAGGAACTAATTTTCAAACATTGGAACTTTTACATCGTTGAAAAGCGCTTGCGGTAAACTTTAGTTATCTGCAGTATTTCCTCATTGGAAGTATATTTCTTAAAGAAAAAGAAAGTTTCAAAATATCAATAATGTCCAATAATCACATCTAAAAAGTTCCTCTTTCATCTTACAATGAACTAATTATCAAAATAAAATATTTTATATCGTTGTAACGCTTTTGCAAAAAACTGCAGATTTCTGCAATATTTCCTCATTGGAAGTATAGCTCGTAAATAAAAAGAAAGTTTCAAAATATCAGTAATGTCCAATAATCATACCTATAGAGTTCCTCTTTCATCTTACAATGAACTAATTATCAAAATAAAATATTTTATATCGTTGTAACGCTTTTGCAAAAAACTGCAGATTTCTGCAATATTTCCTCATTGGAAGTATAGCTCGTAAATAAAAAGAAAGTTTCAAAATATCAGTAATGTCCAATAATCATACCTATAGAGTTCCTCTTACATCTTACAAGGAACTAATTATCAAACATCAAATATTTTACATCGTTGAGAAATGTTTGAAGAAAACTTAAGATTTCTGTAACATTTCCTCGATAGAAGTACATTTCTTAGATAAAAAGAAAGTTTAAAAATATCAGTAATATACAATAATCATATCTTCAAAGTTCATCTTACATCTTACAAAGAACTAATTATCAAACATCAAATATTTTACATTGTTGAGAAGCGTTTACAGAAATCTTTGGGTTTCTGAAATATTTTGTCTATGCAAATATATTACTTAAATAAAAAGAAAGTTTCAAAGTATCAGTAATGTCCAATAAACATATCTATAAAGTTTTTCTTACATCTTACAAAGAACTAATTGTCAAACATCAAATATTTTACATAATTGAGAAGCGTTTGCAGAAAATTTTACATTTCTGAAATATTTCCTCAATTGAAGTTTATTTTTACAAAAAAAGAAAATTTCAAAACATGAATAATGTCCAATAAACATATCTATAAAGTTTCTCTAACATCTTACGAGAAACTAATTATGAATCATCAAATATTTTGCATCGTTGAGAAGAGCTTGCAGTAAATTTAGATTTCTTTTGTATTTCATTAAATTGGGAGTGTATTTCTTAAATAAAAAGAAAATTTTAAAATATCAGTAATGTCCAATAACCATATCTATAAAGTTCCTCTTACAATTTACAACGAACTAATTATCAAACATCAAATATTTTACATCGTTGAGAAGCGTTTGAAGAAAACTTTAGATTTATGTATTATTTCCTCAATGGAAGAGTATTTCTTAAAGAAAATAAAAATTTCAAAATATCAGTAATGTCCAATGACCATATCTATAAAGTTCCTCTTACACCTCACAAGTAACTAATTGTGAAACATAAAAAAATTTACACCGTTGAGAAGATTTTGCAGAAATCTAAAGCTTTTTGCAATATTTCCTCAATGGAAGTATAGCCAATAAAAATAAAGTTTCAAAATATCAGTAATATCCAATAATCATATCTATAAAGTTCCTCTTATTTAATAATCTGTTTCAAACTTTCCATCAACTTCTAAATGAATATCTATATAATACAATACATTAAAAATATTCAACAAACTCACACGCAAAATATCTGCATTAGCAAACTGCAGAGTGCACTTAATGAACTGAATTCAATTTCAATCGTAATTTTCCCCGAAACCAAAGAGCAGGTTGAGATGAGGAAAAAATGAAGGGACAAGATTGCATTTTGAGGAAAAAAAAATAATCCAGGGACCGGATTCTTTTCCTCGGATTCCACAAAATGTACTAGATTCAAAAGTGGAAGATGGCAGAAAATTTATCGCAGTGGACATAAAGAATTCGAACGTGAATAGAAACCTGGCACAATAAAAAGAGTTTTGTTAAATAAAAGCTGTTGCCGCTTCACTGCGAAATTTCTATGAAGTATTTTTGAGAAAGGGAAAACCTCCCTCCTTTTTTTCCATTCGAATGTGTTGGGTAGATTTTTGAAAGAGGCCTTATTTTCATTTTCATGCTCTGTGGCTTCAAATTTGAACGCAAAATAAGTGCCGTTAAATGATTGAAGACGATGAAATTTTTATTCGAAGTGTGGTAAATATCGAAAGGAGCGAAAACTTTTTGAAAAATGTGTCTCAAAGTATTTTGAAGATCGTTATTTAAGTCACATGGAATAACAAATACGAATGCAGACATTAGAAAGCAGTTTATTCATATATCTATAGCTTATTCATATAAGAAATTTATGATTTAATATAAAATGGTTGCATTCTCTTGTTGATAGTATAGTTTCTGAATTATAATTTAGTATAATATTTACCAATTGTAGAAACACATATTTCTTTAACAATCAAAATTTATTTGACAGAATGGAGAATTAATATACTTGTACTGATTTACTTTCACTCGAGGGACAGCACGTGCACCATTCAGCTCTGGACTACATCTCTAAGAATTGTATATAAAAAATTTATGATTTAATATAAAATGATTGCATACTGTTGTTGATAGTATAGTTTCTGAATTATAATTTAGTATAATATTTACCAATTGTAGAAACACATATTTCTTTAACAATCAAAATTTATTTGACAGAATGGAGAATTAATATACTTGTACTGATTTACTTTCACTCGAGGGACAGCACGTAAACCACGCAGTTGTGTATTAAATTTCTAAGATGTATATAGATGAAGCCGTGGAATTTGAATTGTAATAGGGGACACCTGCGGAGAAGTTTTAGCTTATGGAGTTGCAGAATCGTAGTTGTCAAGCCCAGGCAGGGATGCAGAAGTGAGATATGGGGGCAGTGGCTAAGAAATAATGTTAATTTTCACCAAAGAGGGCATTTTAATGAGCCCACCTGCACATTTCACTAACAAATGATTGGAAAAGAGAAAAAAATAGGAGCGCTGAACCGAGGAGTAAAGTGGTTTTAAAAAGTTGGAAGAGGTGTAGAGGTCGGAGGTCAAGAGTTGTTGGGTATATCGAGAGCCCCTGAGCAAGCCAGAGAACCATGGAATATATACGGAAATATTGCCCGATCCCTCCGCCCACATTTGAAAAGAAACAAGTGACGACCTTTGCGCCTGCCTGGAGCCCTACACGGATATACAGCTTCCCTTTGAATACCTGGAGGTAAACCGACTTAACAGATTCATGATTAATACTTATGCCTCAAAAAATTACCTCAATATTTTGATTAAAAATATCCCTTAAATAAAAAAAAGAAAAGTGTAGTTAATTATTGTATATTTCTGAATATCAAGTAATGAATGCCATATAATAAATCAAGAAAATATATCTGTAAATATATAATGTATGTAATAAATATTTTAGTTAAAATATAAGGCATTTACTTTTAATTTTCTGGAGCATATTTTATTGTGTTTCTCCTTGGAAGAACGAACACTCGTAAGGGCTATAAGTACTACTACACCCTCTTTTAAGCTATAGTGGAATATTCTAGAACATCGTTCTTGTAGAGAACAAAAATTATTCTACTACCTCTTCTACTAAATATTCTAGAACTATCGGAAAAGTAAAGTAATTAAATTAAAATCTCGTAAGTGAGAATATATATTCGAACTGAAGCCCGTTACACGAAAAATCGAAGCATTACCTCTTTCCACGTGAGTCCCTGACAGACAAATTTTATGAAGCAGTGTTAATTTGACTCAAAAATTATAATCATGAAAACGAAATAAAGTAAGAGTAAGATGATATTTTAAAACATAAAAAACCTCGTTTACATTTTTGGTATCATTTTATTACGAACTCAAATAGTTGTATAGGTTGTATATAAAAATTAAGATACAAATATATTATAAGTAAAACATTTTAATAACTTTGCAATCTTAACACTTTGCAGAACTGTGTGAGCTTTAAATGTCTGTAATGCCGATTCTTCCTCTACTTCAAATCTACTACAAAATTTGATAATTGAACACTAACAACTTTAAATACTATAATTTATTTTACTGTCAAACCTACATTTAGCATTCCATCAGATATGGTTATTTTTGAAACAGACATTTACTTTGTTAAATTTAAACAAATTAAATGTCTGTATCAAAAGATGAGAAGAGAGATGAATATTTCTAAGAAAGGTAGTCTGAAATTCTTTACACAAGGAAATGTTTCGAGCTAAGTAGTTTCCAATATTTATAAAAATCGTACAAATTTTACTTTATTAGAATATTTTATTCAGTTACTTTGTTTTTGTTTTAAACCTTTACACGTATTAAAATCAAGTTTTATATCAAATTATTTTTTTATACAGTATAACATTAAACACCTCATGATTTCCGTTAATATAATGTTAAATTATATAGCCATTTAATTACTTACGTATCATGAATATATATATATACATATATATATATATATATATATATATATATATATATATATATATATATATATATATATATATATATATATATGTATATATATATATATATGTATATATATATATATATATGTATATATATATATATATATATATATATATATATATATATATATATATATATATATATATATATATATATATATATGTATATATATATATATATATATATATATATATATATATATATATATATATATAATATATATATATATATATATATATATATATATATATATATATATATATATATATATATATATATATATATATATATATATATATATATATATATATATATATATACATATATATATATGTATGTATGTATGTATATATATATATATATATATATATATATATATATGTATGTATATATATATATATATATATATATATATATATATATATATATATATATATGTATGTATATATATATTTATATATTATATATATATATATATATATATATATATATATATATATACATATACATGTGTGTGTCTGTATGTAAGCAGGGTAGACATAATTACATGTATATACTGAAAATTACAAATGATTATACTAAAAAGCTTTTCACGTATTTGGGAAATTTCTGTGTAATTTTATGAAGTTAAAAATATAAACTTGGTCTATATATCATCTTTTATTTGTATTTCATAGATTGATAAAAGTTTTAAAAAGAGAAGAGGTTAGAGATTAATAAAATTTATTTTAAAATATTTAGGTAAATTCAAATGACAAATTGTGTTAGTAAAATTTATGTTTTACTAACAATCTCTAAATTTTCCAAGAAATTCAATTTTGGCTTATTTTTATTATTTATGTGCTCTGACAATTTATGCAATTATAGATTAACAAGGAAATATATTACAACTGAATTGAAAGTATACTTTCTCTAAAATATAGAATGTTATTTTTTCTCGGAAAGCTGAAGTGAATTCTTTTATTCTCGTTTTTTCATTAATTTGCTTAATGAAAAATGTTTTTATTCGAAATTCCAACAATTTCTCAAGCTAAAATATACCAAACAAATTTTTAAAATGCAAATCAAAAAATCTTGTTATACCAAAACGGACTTTATTTAAGAAACCTCCTAGATATTGTATGTGGCATTTATATAAATTTTTAAAAATTAATAAGAAGAGAAAAACATCTTAACTCAATCATTATTTTAATATTTAACGATTAGAACACTTTTATTTGGTATATGTTTTCACTTCCGTTGTATAATTTTTCTCTTCCAAATTTGAGTAAAATGGTATAGTCGCTAGTATATATATATATATATATATATATATATATATATATATATATATATATATATATATATATATATATATATAACTGAAATATGTTACTTCTTTAATGCTGCATTATACATGCAAATACACATTTTAATAAAACAAGGGAAAGATAAAGAATCATATCCAATAATTTTTCCATTAGACAAAATCTTAAATATATTTTCAAAATGCTTATGATAATATATTATAAAAATTTCTTTCATTCATATTTATCGGTTTAACAAAAGCCTGAGATTCCAATTGCAATAAAAAATATCACTAACGATCATAAGTTCCATTTTTAATGAAATTTCTATTTTGATACTTCTAAATATTTCTAAATGCATATTCAATTATTTACAAAAAAAATCAGCAGATAAATAATATGCTTCTAACCTGATTACAATTTTTCCTATGAATTCTGTTATACTTATTTCAGTTTGAGAAAGCTGGACTAAATTCTATGAAATTCATTTTTTGATTCATTTTCCTAATGCAAAAATATTTTCTCGGGGAATTCAAACAGTTTGTCAGTAAGTTTGTAATACGACCAAACAATTATTAAAAACATCTAAAAAAATACTTTTTCAAAAACTTTTAATAAACGAAAGCAGTTTTTACTTAAGGAAATTCTTTGTTCCTTATATATATATATTTTTTCTACAAACTGCTCCAAATATATTTTGGAAACAGAAATAAATTATCAAGCAACTTCAACTTTCGAATCTAGTTTATTTTTCAATTTATGAGAAAAAAAAGAGTGAATTTTTTTTTGTACTAAACATAAATATATATATTTTGCTCCCGTTCTTTTGCTTACAATTCTTTTGACATAAGAAATTGAATTCAATTCATTTTAAACATTCCCCATCCTATGCGATTGTAGACGTGTACAGAAAAAGAAATTGTTGAATGTTATTTTTTAGGCATGGGGAGAATGTGTTCTTTCACGTTCCACACTTTATCCGGATAAAAACTCTGAAAATTTCTGTATTGAATTATATACGATTTTCGTTCTATTTTCCTTTGCTGACATAGTTATAAAACTTTTTTTGCTCATTCGAAAAAAAAAGTATAGCAGCAGACAAAAAAAAGCTGAGTAACAAATAAATAAATAAACAAAGGGTAAATAAAAAACTGAAAACTAAAGTTTGATTTTTCATTTTTTTTTCACTTTTTCTTGTTAACATGCTTGTCGTAATTAATGAGAATGTAAACACAACCACAGTGGCGTTAATATTAAACAATCCATTCATGATTAATTCAATGGTGAAATATTTTGCTTGGAGCTTATACCTCCATAATTAAAGCAGTTGGAGTTTTTATGCGTTTAGTAAAAAGACGTAGTATCTGAATTAGAAACAGAACACTAATTCAATTTATTTTTATTTTAATTTCCAAATAAAATTTCCCCAAAAAGTGTAGTAATAAAAGTTTTCATAAAGAATTTCATTAGTTAGAAAAAAAATGCTGTACAGTAGATCAATATTTTAAAAGGGTTAATTTCATTATATATCTCTGGGGTACTTTTAAAGAACCGCTATTTTCACCAAACAAAAAAATTCCAGCGCTAATGTATTTTATTGGTTTTTGTAAGTAGTTTGTTCCTTTTGAAGTAAAAGGATTATCTTGTGTGTTCTTATATAATTTTCTACAGTAAACATTGAATAATTCAATATGCAGGTAAACAATGTTTCTTCTGTATATTTTCAACGACGTAGATAATATATAATTTATAGTCATTTCTATAAAATACGTATAAGTATTCTTCTATGTCTATGGGTAAGAATGGCTAAATTTCTGAAACCATTATACTTATCCAATTACTTTTAAGGGAACAGTGGGATTCACAAAGCGTGTTTTTTTTAAATTATTTAACTTGAAAGTTTAGAAATTTTGCATGCAAATATTTTGCTGTAGGAGTAAATCAATGTCTGACGAAAACATATTTTAATATAAAATAACTTTTAAAAAAAACATGAATATAAAAAAATATTTTGTTAAACATTAAAATTCTCCTTACGTTTCAGCCTTCATAGTTTTTTATAATTTTTTTTTCTTTATATTATTCTTAAAAAATATTATTTTATTATTTGACTAAATAGTTAAATTTTATGAAATATTTTTATGTTTGTACCCTGAAATTTTCCGAAAACTTCAGACTTTTGTGCTGTACAGATACAGTTAAAATCAGTTTCGAAATCAATTTTGTATTCATACATTTTGCTGTAGGAGTAAATCAATGTCTCACGAAAACACATTTTAATGTAAAATAACTTTTTAATAAAACATTAACATAAAAAATATTTTATTAAACATTAAAATTCCCCTTGCGTTTTAGCTTTCAAAGATTTGTATAATTTTTTTTCTTTATATTATTCTAAAAAATATTTTATTATTTGACTAAATATTTAATTTTTATGAATTTTGTTTTATGTTTGCACCCTGAAGTTTTCCGAAAACATCAGACTTTTGTGCTGTTCGGATACAGTTAAAATCAGTTTTGTTGTCAAATGAAACACCTTGGTTTGTTCACTCATACACAAAATACTAGTCAAAAGTACGTGTCTTAATCTAACCTTTGTCCAGGCCGACTTCTCAACTCCATAAAATAGTCAGCTTCTAATTGGGTAAAGGAAATTTATCCCAACGAATTTAATAATACAAGTTCTTACTTAAGCGGCTCATTTTAACTTGTTTGTTGCTTGAGAAGCCGATCTGCGTAATGAGGGGTGCAAAACAACTTCGCTTTATGAGGTTCTGCTTGTGCCTGGTTCTGGGTTAGCCTAAGGTTTAGTAAGGTCATTTTTGTAATCGTTTTCAATGTTTTTCTTTTGCTAGTAGTAATATTGTTTAACAGTTTAAGTTACCAGTTTAAAGGATTCTATACTATGTTTATTTGCTTTAAACCTTTTGTTTGTATGTTTTAAGTAAATTAAACGTTAGTTTTATTTTTAAAAGTTTGTTTATGTTCATTTACATTTAAAACACATTACTGATACTCTGCAACGATAACTTTTACAATTCCTTTTCTTTTCACAATTTAAGACTGTTTAAGAAGTCTGTTTAATTTTTAGTTTGACTAAATTAGATTGAATTTCAAGTTTCAAAATCAATTTTAGAAATTTTGTATGCTTATATTTTGCTGTAGGAATAAATCAATGTCTGACGAAAACACATTTTAATATAAAAGAAATTTTTAAGAAAACATTAACATAAAAAATATTTTGTTAAACATTAAAATTTCCTTTGCGTTTTACCTTTCACAATTTTGTATAATTTTTTTCTTTATTATTCCTAAAAAATATTATTTTATTATTTGACTAAATAGTTAATTTTTATAAAATATTTTTATGTCTGTATCCTGATTTTTACGGAAAACTTCAGACTTTTCTACCGTACGGATACAGATAAAATCAGATACATGTTTGGAGTGGTAAATAAAAATTTAAAAGAGATCTATAAAAAATTAAGCAGCAAAGACCAATTTAAAAATTACAAAAAATATTCATAAATTAATTACACAGGCCTGCGATGAAAAAAATACAAGGGATGTGACATCTAAACTTAACGTATTTTTTAGCACTGATTTTGAAAATAATCATTAAAAATGTCTATCACGTCACATTTTTTTTTTTAAATTGAATTTTATGTGGTTTTTTATGAATATTTCTCACGTATTTTGCTTTCATACTTTCCTTCGTGTTTTGACATTTTACCACGATGAAACCCTCAAAATTACCCTTCTGTGGTAAACTACAACAGCGCAGTTAGTATTTTAGGGCTTTTAAAGCTTCAATGTTGTTCCAGATTGCCAATTAGACAGATTCCTGGAAGCGCGCGAGCCTGGGAAGAGCCTAGGAACGCGCTATGTCCCTCTTCATCATCCCTCCCTCCAGTCACAATCGCTGTTAACCTATAGCGACGCTCGAATACTTATCAGTGACCTCATGTAAGCACCAGTACTTAGTCTGTAAAAGAGGCAACTCATTTATTAGGCTCTGGATTGAAAGAAAAAAACATATTGGCCAAAGAAACCACTTTTTATTGGTACAGGAATCGTGAAAAGGAATTTATTCAGTATTTTAATGAAGACGAGGACCTCATTTATTGCTCAGATGTTCCTGGATTGATGAGAAAATTGAAGATTCCCTACAATAAAGATGAATGGAGGCTTTTTATAGATTTGTGAAAAAGGAACCTTAAAGCTGTCCTACTTCATCAAGGAAACCAATGGGCGTCTGTGCCAGTTGAATACTCGGTGAATTTAAAAGAAAGATATGAAAACCTAGCTCTCGTTCTCAACAAAATAAAATATGAAAACCACGGCTGGATCATTTGCAGTGATTTAAAAATCCTCACCATGCTTCTCGATCAACAAAACGGGTATACAAAATTTCCGTGTTTTATTTATGAGTGAGACAGCTGTGACAAAACACAATATTGGGTCAGAAAAGATTGGCTCAAAAGGCAAAATCATGCGCCAGACACCAAAAATGTAATTCGAGAAAGCTTAGTTGATCAAAAAAAAATATTACTACCGCCCTGCACATAAAATTAGGTGTTATGAAGCAGTTTGTTACGGCTCTTCTAAAAGATGGTGAGTGCTTAAAATGTATGTGTAAAAAGTTTCCTTGATTTTCTAAAGCCAAATTGAAAGAGGGAGTCTTCGTAGGACCAGACATCCGAAAACTTATTAGGAATAACAAATTTGAGACAACTATGACATTAAAAGAAAGAGAAGATTGGGTTGCCTTCAAAGATGTTGTGGAAAAATTTCTGGGAAATCACAAAGATCCTAAATTTAAAAGAATTGTTGGCAACATGCTAGACAAATTTCAAGTGTTGGGCTGCTCCATGTGTGTAAAATTGCATTTACTCCAATCGCATTTGGACTTTTTTCCCGAAAATTTAGGATCCGTCAGCGAAGAACAGGGAGAGGTTTCCACCAAGACATGAAAGATATGGAGAGAAAATATCAAGGTAGGTGGAATAAGAATATGCTTGCCGACTATTGTTGGATGTTAGCAAGAGATGAAGATAAGATTGAACATAAAAGAAGAACGTCAAAGAGAAATTTTATTGGAAAAAATGTACATTGGAAAAAAACTAAATTTAAATGTCTTTGTTTCGTATTGAGTTTCAAATATATTTTAAACTTACATTTATTATATATAAACCTTAATAAAACGTAAAAACAGGTAGTTGGGGTTTTTCAAGGACTGTTTTTCTTATAAAATTAATGTAAAAAATTTAATAACGAGGGAACTTTTTGTCTCGCCCTGGTGCAGCTCATGCGTTCTGGTTGAGATGGTTTTCATTCTTTATATACAAAATGTATACATTTTTAATTTTAATTGTTGTTTAAAAATTAATATGCCTAATCATAAACAGATTAAATAAACTCACATGAATAGATAAAACCCACTGTTGTCAGTCAGTACAAGCTAACAGTTCGAGAGCATTTTTTCCATATAGGATATTACCAGTAATATGTACATCAATTTTACAAAAAATCCTGACGTGATGGGAAAAAATGGAGGTCATTTTCGAAATCAGCATACCAAATAACTTAAAAATAAGAAAAAACTTATCTTGTATTTTTCAAAAATTTCAATTTCGCAGGCCTGTGTTATCTTTAAGTATTAACTAATTGTATAAAAATTCAAAATGTAATAAATTACTTATTCTTTTAAATATATGTGCACTAAATTTTTAAAATCTAAATCAATATTTATAAAAGTGAAATGCAATGTCCACCTTACCTGTCATAAAATATAAATTCATGAAATTACTTACTGAAGTACTAATAACATGATAAAAGTAACAGGTTATCCATCTTCTGAGAATTTCATTTTATAAATTTATGTTTGAAAAAAGAAAGGTAAGTTTACATTTTGTGCTGTATAAACTCTTACTCAAACTTACTCTGCAAACATAACATTATATTTCTGATGTAAAGTCATCTACAGGTAAATATATTACAGAACAGCAGGTGACTATGTTGTCAGACATTGATAAAGTCAAGGTCACAGAAATTGAGTTTAGTGCTGTAAACGAACATATTGAAAAGTTCAAATCTGATAGATCAGCCCACTCAGCTGATTATTAAATTCCCATTTAATTTATTATAATATATAACTCTTAACACTTATGTTAATGATTTATGCTTGAAGTTACTTAATTTACTTAAATTTCTCTACTTTATTATTGTGTTTCAATTTTTCTATGGAGGCTGTAAGTACAATATTAAAACAATATATCTTTTTTTCTTTTACGGATAAAGAATAGATACTGGTAAAATTTTTTTCAATAAATTATCATACTCAACGAATTATTATATTTTAAGTAATAGATTATGGTTTAACACTACAACATCAGTCGGTGTCGATTCAACACCGGAGCCTGATTAATTTGTTCTCCTTTCCACATACTGGAGGGAATTTGAAGTTTTAAATAATAGATTATAGTTTAACACTACAATGGCAGTCGGTGTCGATTGATCACCGGAGTCTAATTAATTTGTTCTCCTTTCCACATATTGGAGGTAATTTGGACTTTTAAACAATAGATTATAGTTTAATATTACAATATCCGTCGGTGTCGATTCAACACCGGAGCCTGATTAATTTGTTCTCCTTTCCACATATTGGAGGTAATTTGGACTTTTAAACAATAGATTATAGTTTAACATTACAATATCCGTCTGTGTCGATTTAAAACCGGTGACTGATTAATTTGTTCTCCTTTCCAAATTTTTGGAGTAAATTTGGACTGTTTAAAAGTCTAAGAATAGATTATAGTTTAACATATAGATTATTACAGAATATATTATAGTTTAACACTACAATGCAGTCGGTGTCGATTTATCACAGGAGCCTGATTAATTTATTCTCCATTCCATTTATTGGAGGGAATTTGGACTTTTAAATGATATATTATAGTTTAACACTACAGTGACAGTCAGTGTCTATTGAACACCGTAACCTGATTAATTTGTTCTCCTTTCCGCCTTTTTTTGAGGGGAATGTGAAAGGTTTTTTATGAATTACCATGGTGATTACGCATAAAAGGTTTTGTGGTCCTAAATTATTTAAGATAGATTTTACAACTAATTATACCTAGAACGTCTGCTTAGAGTTGTTTCGACATCAAAGGAAATTATCTTTATAAATAGCTGTTGGTCAACAAAAGACAATTCACTGTGTAGATGCCATTAGTAAAACATATTTCTCAAAGTACTATTGCCCATTTGTTAGACCTTGAATGCAGTCTTATTGAGTTCACTGCGGAAATATGTCAATTATACTAAAATTGTTGTGTAAGTATTTCGTTACACAACAGGCTTTGTTGCAGTTTCTTATGCTATCAAGGGTCATAATATGTGATAATTACATAAAATATTATTAAAAATTTTTAAAACTAAATACTACTCAACAGTAGTCCTGCATTTATTTAGTTATTAAAATTATTTTACTTATTTTATGTGCAGTTTCTATATATCTTTTGTATGTATAATGGATTTTAATTTATATCAAAACACTCGATTTCAGCGTATTTAATCAGTGCTGGCATTTGTTGTTTCATTTTGTAAATATAATTTACATATTAATTACGAAATGAAAAGTGAAAACTAAAAATAGACTTAAAATCTATGAATTTAAAAGTTAAGCTTCATGAAATTGTCTAAAATTAAGCATTCAAATCTAGGCTCACAAAGACAGGCAATTGTTTATATTATTATAGATATTATTAAAGTTATTATTGTTGGTGTCTTATGCAACTTGGTAAAACCGAGCACCATTGAGCAGGAGGCTACTCATTTTAAGGCAAAGGGGTGAGCCTTTCGTTTATAACGAGCATCACAAGTGTGAAAAAGTGCGACTTAAGCTCAAAGGTTTCCTCTTAAGTTTGAGGCAGGGATCAAGCAGAAGACCCATAGACTTGGCCCGCCACCCCCAGAGATATTGATTGAGAACTTGGAGGACATTGTGACCACGAACATATTTTATGTGCCCCTGTCACCTTTAACAAGTGCAGCTGATCTTAGTCCGACTCGGGCTCCGAACCAGCAACCTCTCAGTTACGAGATCGTTGCCTTACCGACTGAGCTACCTCGGCTCGTCACAACTATAAGCTTAATTTATTTCATTTTTCAGTAATGTTAGTTTAAGTATGCAATACAGTATTTTAAGCAACCTAATCTGTTTATTAAAGTTGTATGATTCATGAATTTATTTAGTACTCTATCTCAGTAACTCTCAAGACATTTCTTTCAGTACTTTTAACATATGTCTAACCGAATCTGACATTTAGTAATTGAATAAGAGATGAATATTTTGTATTAAATATAAAACTACCATATATATATAATTTATATTTCAAGGAAAATTAAATATCGAAAAAATATCTTTTTGTGATCGACATATATTTTCATTTAAGTATCGTCTGTTAAAATACTGAGAACATAAAATATTTTATTTGACTTCACTCACCCTTTCTGCTTCCTTTTCAATAAAAAAAGAAGTGTTGAGTATGATAAAAGAATAGATTCGTATGTTAAATATTTAAAAATGAGTTTCAAATAAGATTCATGAAGCCATATTTTAGTAACATTAACCATTATGATTATTAGAATATATTTTTCAGTATTGTGTAGGTGTGATCATTTATTTTAGTTGTAATCGTCAATTTTATCTTCACTGTAAAAAGTTGACACATATCTCTATTATGTCACCTTAAGACCTGTTAAATATTAAGACGATAGCTTCAATAACCTATTTCATTTTTCAAATACGAGAAATTAAACGGTGCATGTTACCTTAGGATATACCTATTTCTCCTAATTCAATAATTTTTTACCCTGCCCCTTGGGATTACAATCTTTCTTTTGCAAAAACATCCTCATAAAAACCATTATGTTATTGATTACACTCTACTTTATTTGTTTACATATTGACAGTCTATTATTTAAATTACATTTCGATCTATGTTTGAATTTATGCTACAGCATTATTGTTTCTATAGTCTTTCCTTTCGTTCATTCTCTCTTCCAGATATCCATAAATTGAATGGCTATTTTAATGCTTTCATCCTTGCTGCATAAATTCTGTGATTTATTTATGCCTAAAACAGCCACCCAATTGATTTATATTTTTAGAAAATACTCTCGAAAACCACTTAGGGGACATGACATGTAACAAACGAAAATATTACTTTATTTTGCTTTTTCCCATAGATTTTACATGCTAATTTATTTGCTTATAATATGCATCTTAAATATTAGAAAGGGGATATAACAAACTCATTAATTCGCTCACTAAATTCCTTTCTTCAACTGTATACCTTTAAATTGTTCCTCAGTTTTGAAAGTTCTCTAATTTCATAACAAAACTCATAAAATTAAAAAAAAAAGATTTTGAAGAGAGAAAACTCAAAACAGAGAAATTTAGAAAGTTGTTTTTTTATTTCATTGGAACAATAATTTCATGAAAATTAGTAGAGTAGGAGTATAGAATTAAGAACAGTGTCTTCTTTCTAAGGAGGATCAGAACTGAGTGGAATGTCTAAAATTCATTCTTCGGTTCTGATACTTCACACAGAATCTCTAAACCAATTAAAAGTATTTGAGTTGAACTTTAAAAATATTGCAGGAATGAAATGTTACAGATACACTAGTAAATGTTGGGAGATCTTAAATACTTATACCTACGTAATTCACAACAAAACTGCGAGCTTCTCACACTGCTATCCTGTGTTTGATTGAAGGCGGGAAAGATTTGAGCAAAGCAGGGTTAGAGAAGAAGGTAAACAACCATGGGTACTAAAGTGGCCCAGTAAACATATCCTGGTACACACAGAGAACGTGAACGATAGATCTAATGGTCCAGATATCCTCTAAATGGAAGATCGACATGTTGGTAAGGTATAGCATAGGGAACAAAAATACATTTTTCTACTAGTGATCACAATTGTATAGAATCCTTCAAAATACATTCTTCGGTTCGGATACAGAGAACAGAATCTTTAGTCTCTTTCAATTTTAAGGAATTCAACAGTTCATAAATTTCAGAAATAAAATGTGATGGATCCATCCAGTAGTATATCGTAACTTTCTGGTAAATTATCAACTTTTCCCCCTACTATCCTTGATTGAGTCCCAGACCTAAAAACTCTGGACATTATTTCAGATTCAGGTTAGCGAGCGGAAGTAAAATCCAGTGGTACTGGGCTAAAGGTTCGGAACAAGAAACAACATTTGGTACACACAGAACACATGCAAAATGAATGAGAGTGTCTTGATGTCCTCTCACTGTATAATCAGTGAGAAAGAGGTACAGAATTAGAAAACAAAATCCCTCTTCCGAAGGAGAATCAAAACTGAGTGGAATCTTCAAAATAGAATTACTCATGCCTTCGCTCCGGAGATTCGGTAAACTCTTAGGAGTTAGCTGTTTTTACCTAGAACAACAATTTTAATACTCTTTTCCCATTAAGCATGAAAATATGTATATGAGATCTAATTTTTTGAAACCAATATTTTAAATATATTGAGGCACATATTGTTTGTTGAAAGACCTTATATCAGGTGGTAATTATTTTGAGATCATTCACTTAACAATATAATATTTGATAGGGGGAAGGAGATATGAAAATGCAGGCAAGAATGAAATACATATACTCTGACACACATACGTACACACAGATCCATTAACACACACACATGCACCCACGCACACGCGCACACACACACACACACACACACACACACACACATATATATATATATATATATATATATATATATATATATATATATATATATATATATATATATATATATATATATATATATATATATATATATATATATATAGTGCGCAGTGCGTACATCATATATGGTCGTTTGCGCGCTACGTGGTACATCACCTACTACCGCATGCACTGCGGGAATACAAGCAAGAAATCAACATAATATTTGAATATATTATAAATAATATTTATTATACACCATATAAAGGCAGGTAGACATAGGTGCAGAAAATTATTGTCCCTCATAATTATTCCAGGGTGTGCAGTGCACACCCTGCACATATGGACCGCACGCCACTGATATATATATATATATATATATATATATATATATATATATATATATATATATATATATATATATATATATATATAATATATATATATACATATATATATATATATATATATATATGTATATATATATATATATATATATATATATATATATATATATATATATACTTATATATATATACATATATATATATATATATATATATATATATATATATATATATATATATATATATATATATATATATAAATATATATATATATATATATATATATATATATTATATATATATATATATATATATATATAATATATATATATATATATATATATATATATATATATATATATATATATATATATACATATATAATATATATATATATATATACATATATATATATATATATATATATATATATATATATATATATATATATATACATATATATATATATATATACATATATATACATATATATATATATATATATATATATATATATATATATATATATATATACATATATATATATATATATATATATATATATAAATATATATATATATATATATATATATATATACACATACATATATATATATATATATACACATATATACATATATACATATATATATATATATACATATATACATATATATATATATATATACATATATACATATATATATATATATATATATATATATATATATATATATATATATATACATATATATATATATATATATATATATATATATATATATATATATATATATATATATTATATATATATATATATATATATATATATATATATATATATATATATATATATACACATAACCAAATACATCGTTTCCTTAGTTTCATCATTTACTGAAGCAAAATAATTTTTTTAATATTCATTATTAATTAAAATAGATAGGAAGATATTAACAGTTTCCAGAAATATCGGCTGAAGTTACGGTGATCTTTGTGGAAAAATAACTTCCAGCTGCAAAAATGTTTAAAAAAATTCTCTAACGAATACATTCTTGTATTTATTCTGTAAAATAGTATGAAAATCTAATTTATTTCTGCAACATCATATAAAATTCAAGCTGCTTTAGTTAGGCTGTAAAAGTTTCAAAGAAAACATAAATATAAAATTTAGTGTTTATCAAGTATACAAGCTTATTTATGTTTTAACCTTAAATATTTTCATGCTTTCGTCTATGAAACATTTATTTTAGCAACACCAGATTTTTATTTACTGTGGTTTATATAAGGCTAACAAAAAGACATATATAAAGTTGTCATTTCTTCCCCTAAGACTTTCAGAAAAGTAATTTTTCTGGACGAAATTAGTTTCAATGCCATTTAAGCGAGTCTGGGTGAACTAAAGACTTTAATGTGTCATTTCTTAAAAAATATAATCATTTAAAAGGTTTTGAAAAATAATTAACTTGCTTTTCACTTTTGTAATCCTACCCTAAATTAAAATACAATTCGACATCGTAATTCAATTGATTATTGTTTGAACTTATGTGAAAGGAAAATATACGTTTGTGTGCTTTTATTTTATACATTTTCCAAATTTCAAATTTTGGAAACAATTTTAATCAATCCTATTCCTCTGCTACTACTCTTATATTAGTATACAGTCTAAGACCATAATTCGACTACGCTATGTTTCAACGTGTTTCAGTAAAAATCATTTTTTGTTCAGGTTTATCGAAATGTTACAGTCACCTCAAATTTTGGATAAAATAACAGTCCGCCTGTAGAGGTGAGGCCGATAGAGCGTCTAAGCCAATCTCACATATAAGTGGATTTTGGTTTTGGTTTTGGTTTTCGAGTGCTACGGTCTACTTTTTCCAACACGACGACTAATGAGACCGGGACCTACTGCTTAAAGCCGATTCCAAACGGCACGTATAAGTGGAGTACTCGTGAGGAAATACAAAATTTAAAAAAAAACTAATTCCTTCTGCTGAATATTGTTTATTTTGAATATAAATGAAGGAGTTAATAGAAAATAAAAATTCTTATTAGTCCATCATGCCAAAGGGACCATACTCGATCAAAGATTTTTCTAACATGGCGTCTTGGTCTTACAAACAAAATTGAGTTAGATCATGTGCAAAAGAAATTAAGCTCCACACTTGAAAATATGGCTGCTCCACGGTTAGCAACCCCTCTTGACCAATGGGCTCGAAGGAGAGACACTCACTTCGCTTTCACCTCTAGGTCAGTTTCGCGCTGGAGTTGTTGAACTGTAACTCTTTGTTACACCGCCAATTCTCTCCATATAGCCTTATCTACACTAAGATACAATATAACCTTATAATTTAGTTGATCAATAATTTTAAGTTTATAAAAGAACCATTTTCCTTTTTTTCAAAATAAGGACAGGTTTTTAAAGTTTATTCAAAATATCTACCTTTTCGTTCTAGGCTCAACCTGTTTTAAGTCTCTTTTAAGAAATAAAAATTCGCTTGCATATAGTTTGAGCATGTGGTCGTACACTTTTGTTTGAGTACATTAATCTGAAATAATCGGAAGAAATTTATTAAATCCTTTGCGATATTTCATATGAATGAACATTGCTGTTTCACTTCATCCCTCCAGAAAAATAACACATTTAAAATATTTTGATGTTATATCTTATGAGTTTATAAGTGTAATAGTTTAAGTGATTTTTCTATCCATGATCATATTTAAATATTCCTTTGCTTACTTGTGACTGCAAAACTGATCTGCCAAAGAAGTACTGCAGTATTTAGTTAATTTAAATAAATTTCTAAAACAGCCTCTCTTCGATTAGCTAAATATTCTATATTACATGAGAAGATCGATTCGGTAGAATACTTAACGCATTGTTGACCGGCAATTTTACTGAAAATTTATCTCATGTCACCGGTTATTAGCACAATTTGATTCATAATCACTCAGACAATCAGATAAAGCATCCGCGTACAATTCACTGAAAGATTCTTTATTACGATCCGTCATCGTTTTAAAATTTTTTTTTAATTATTAAATATTTTTTACAACAAAAAATTTGGCGGGTCTTATAAGCGAGAGAAACAGCTTGTGTTATACTGGGCAACACTTGCACTGTATGGTCGCCAAAAAACGCATCACGAGTTTACTCGTGGCCAGTCAGCAACGTTCCGCCATAAAAACACGAGTTAACTCGTGACTGGTCAACAATGTGTTAATATATTGTGTGCGGGTACATTTCGCTGCGGAATTGTACCGGGAGCAGGCGTTTCGAGCGTAAATTTAGTTATTCTGTTAAATCGAAAATATATATTATATAAAAATTATAGATCGAAAATTATTTAATTTTTTAAATATACTATTATAAGTATATTATTATTTAAATATATAATTACTTACTTATTTAATTATTTAATTTTTTTTCGTATTTTATATTGAAATACATAAACAAATATATAAATAGAAATGTATAAATGACAACCATAATATTTTTGTAAACAAAAATATATTTTTTAGTGGAGAAATTTATAATAGTATCGTAAATATGAAATCAAATAAAAATTAGTAGTTTATAGTTTTATTTTTTTCGAATTATGTTGCATATAAACATTTTTACATTATAAAAAATTAAAAGAGCAATCACAAAACTAATAATGTAAAAACTAGTTTTTATTTGTCTAAATTTTTCTAGGATCTATGTAGTAGACAAAAACATTCAGCTTCGTTTTCCTGTATATACCGTTATTTTTGTACCCACAAATGTTGTTACACTAATCCGTACTAGTACGTGACCCGCACTCAAGTATCAATCGTCAGAAAACGTACTAGTACGTGTCCCATGCTCAAGTATCAATCGGCAGAAAACGTAATAATACGTTTCCCACACTCAAGTATGACTCGTCAGAAATCTTACCAGTACGTGTTCCTCATACAATGTGTTAATAAAAGTCAAAGACAATGGTATTTGAATTTAATGCTCAAGTAATTGAAGATAGCATTACAAGTGATTTACCTTGATCTGCATCAAGTAATTTTTAAACCTGAATTAAGAACGTATAAAACTCTAGTATATCATTCATTCAGATGTCACGAGAAGAGTTTTCTTAAAAACTTCAGCTGCATTGAAAAAAAAAAAATACTGACTATAACATCCAACAATCTTTCTAAATGCGTTTCAGTACAATACATTTTCATTTTAGACAAAGGTTTATTTAGAATGACTTAAAAAAAGCTCAATGCAACTGTATTGGATATAAAAAAACAAACAAGGTTCCATGGTAATTAGCAACAATTAAATTGTTTTAAACAAAATAATAGCACAGTATTTGCAAGATCTTATACATCGAGACAAAGTGAATGGACTTTTTTTACAAACTTCGAATGCATTGCAGGAAGAAAAAGCAACTAACTTCCTTAGTAACATCCAACAACTTTTGCAAATATGCTCCAACTGAATTTCTTTTCATTTTAAGCAGAGATTCTTTAGAATGCTGAAAAGGAAGCGGAAACCAACTGGATTTGAGTTGAAAAGGCAAACAATAATCGATGCTGGGAGGCATGCCACTGTCAATGTGTTTTCAGGGAAAACGGGGGGTGTCCGGTTACAAAAGCCACAACTTCCGGGTAAGCCGCAAGAATTTGTTGGACGACGGAATGTGAAAAACATGTCCGTGATACCAATGGCTTTTATTACTCTCTGGGGGTAAATATACGGTCTACTGGAGAGGCAGATAAGATGCTTCGAGTGGCGAAAAGGGAAAGAAGAAAAAAACTACAAGTAAAGAGCAAAAATTAATCTTAAGGGGTTTTGTATTAAACGGGGTAATTAAAGAAACATCAAAGTTCAATGGAACGATAAAAACCCTGTATTATGTAGATGTTTTTTCTTTTTTTTTCAGGCCCTTAAATGTATTACCTCCCAATTAAACACTGCACTTATTTCAGAAAAACAAATTCTCAGTCCTCTGTAATAAAAAAATTACTTATATTTAAAAAAAATGAAATGATTCCTGGGTGTTAAATTATGTTTCCTATAATTGCATGGCAATAAATATCTTTAAACTTAAGAGAAAATTATAAATTATTAAATATTTTATAGCTGTGTGATTAAACCATTTTAGCTATTTAATATCGCACAATATCGTAAAACATTATATATATATATATATATATATATATATATATATATATATATATATATATATATATATATATATATATATATATATATATATATATATATATATATATATATATATATATATATATATATAATATATATATATATATATATATATATATATATATATATATACATATATATACATATATATATATACATATATATATATATACATATATATACATATATATATATATATATATATACATATATATATATATATATATACATATATATATATATATATACATATATATATATATATATATATATATATATATATATATATATATATATATATATATATATATATATATATATATATATATATATATATATATATATATATATATATATATATATATATATATATATATATATATATATATATATATATATATATATATATATATATATATATATATATATATATATATATATATATATATATATATATATATATATATTAAACAGTAAAATCTAAAATCAGTATTAGTTGTTCCAAAAATATAAATTACAAAATTAGTTAATATGAAAAATTACAATATAAACATACGTCAAATTATCAATTGACAGGTACAATATAATCATTGTAGTACAATATAATCGTTATATATTTTGAACCACATAATTAAAGAAGAAACATAGCATGACAAATATGAAAATAGAAAATTATATTATAAAAGATTGAAATAACATTGTATCAGATATCTTGTGTAAATAGCCGAACGAGGATAAATTGATAAATACTGGAAAAGAAGTGAAAAGACTTCGAGGTGAAATAGCATAAAATTAAAGAGTAATATTTATCTTGTAATATTTATTTTAAAATATAATCTAATCTCACATCAGAATGCTTATTTTTGGAGCAGTCATTTCTTTAACATATTTAAATATTGTCTCGAGATTTTGTGTAATTCCAGATACTGTTTTGTTTTACGGTTATACACTTCGAGGTTTTATATAGACAAATGAAACGGGACTTAAATGTGTTTTGATGAAAAACCTCTGTTTCAGTTAAAAGTAAACAGAATATTTACTCTAAAATAACAAATACGAGATTAGGTGAAAATTGAAATTTCTTGCT
Source organism: Pardosa pseudoannulata (assembly GCA_032207245.1). Lineage (NCBI taxonomy): Eukaryota > Metazoa > Arthropoda > Arachnida > Araneae > Lycosidae > Pardosa > Pardosa pseudoannulata. The sequence continues at coordinate 125,944,472 of CM063505.1, read as the reverse complement.
TCCACTGTTTTGCTTTTGGTAGTATTTAAGATAGCAAGATTATAGATGAAAGATGTTTTTAATCATCTTCCATACATAAAACTCTAATTGAATATAAACATTTTTCTAACATAAGGTTGTCTTATTCATGTTCTATAATAAAAACAAATATCTACTTAACAATTGTAGTGAGTTAGCTTATAAATTTGGTAAATTCTAATGTGCTCTTAATTTTTATATAATTAAATGTAGAAACGTAACGAAACATAAATAAGTTTATTTATATTACACTAGTATTTGATGATCCCCATATAATAATAGCCTAAGTTATCCGTCCGTCTGTGCTCGAACTTATAAAGTGTTTGGACCTAGAATGGATAGAGTCATCCATATTGGATTCTTGATGAGTTAGGGTAAGCAAAATTCAAAGTGAGTAAAGTTTATCTTCTCCTAAACGGAACAGATGCATTATAGACTCCGGCCACGTTCTAAATGTTTATTTTGGAGATCATCAGAAAAACGCGTGTTTTGAAAACTCGCCAAATGAATCGTTTAGAATGAAAACTCGCCAAATGAATCGTTTAGAATGAAAAATACAACCTGACCTAGGCGATATTTATCTGGAAGCCCCCCCCCCCCAAAAAAAAAAGACTAACATGCAAATTTCTCAAAAAGTACCGGGTACTGACGTCAGAAATCACGTGCACCAATGGAGTGCAAGAAACACATCGAAGCTGCCATACCCCACCACCAAAGTCAAGACAAACAAACCCATAAAACCACCAAACAATTGCCAAATTTGGTGAAAAAAAACACGGTGTCTATAATGCATCTGTACTTCTTAACTATCCATCTGATTCTTAAATTAATTGGTATAAATAGGATTTATTTCACAGCAAAAAATACTGCCGTCTTTAAAACGTTCGAAATCTACCCCTTCCCCTTTTCTTCCTTTTTTACATTTGGCCTAGATTGAGTATTGTCAAAAAATTATCTGTAGTGAATTTTTTTCTTTGTTTTCGAAAAGTTGTATGAAACGCAAAACGACATATTCGGAATAAGGTTTTGAAGACGTTTTTCAAAAGGAAGACGTTTTTCATAGGACGTCTTGACGACGTTCCTATATGGTAAATCCTTTAGATCGTATTTTAAGTCAACATCAGCGGTAAGCCAAAACTTGATACCAAGTTTAATTGTTTTGTAGACGGAAGCAGCTGTTGATATATAGTTATATATGGTCCAAGTTTATAGAAAATAAACAAATTTGTAAAACGTTTCTTCCTGAATTCAGAAACCAGATAAAACGCATCTGTTTGGTAGCTTTGAAATAGCGTTTTTTTTTTGTAAATCTGGAGAATTTTGATGTAAAATATTTAGACTATTAAACTGGCAATGATACATAGTATTACGCCAAGAGAAGATTTTGGATTCCATTCAATAGACCAAAACAACAAACAGCAGATAGTGCTAATCGAATATGCTAACTTCAGGTATTTTCCTCTGTACGAAGCCATAATGAAATGTCTCTCTTTCAGGAAAAACAGTTATTTTTCATTCAAAGGAACATATATTATCAGAATATTGCAAAGGTTAATTTGCTTTGCAACAATGACTACTGCCACTACAACATAATTCTTAACTGATCTGTTATCAGTGACACCCGTGTGATATCCCCACCCTCTTCCATCATTGTAAATCGACCAGTAACTTTGAGGTATTGTTCTACTTACATCTGATCAAAGAAAATATGACTACAAAGGAATTTTCTAGTCCAGGAAATGTTGAATTCTAAATATCTTGCTTGGGATTATAATGGGTTTAAAATTATCAGTTCCATGGTTTTAGGTATAAGTATTAAAAACAAAAATTTATAAGTCTTTAAAGTAGGATACTTTGATGGATTTATAGGTCTAAAATTAGAAAAAAGTTAAACATTTTTAAATTTCATTAGTAAGTTTTTGAAGAAATAGGAAACAAAATTGATCTTTGGTCATAAAGACCCATCTTGCGGTTCTAGTTAAACAATGGTTTAATTAATTGCTTTTTACCACTTGTTTATAAAAATCTTTATTAGAAAATTTAACAAATAACAATTATGAAAAACATTGAAAAACAAATTAACTAACCAAATATAATATACCAATGGAGAATTTCGACGAGATAAAGGCAAACAATGCGAGTAGGTGCACATAAAATATGTGTGAACTGAACAGATAAGTTGCTGATATGAGAGTTGCCTTTTCCCTTCACATTTCATCCTCTTCCATCCCCTTTATATTGGATTTCAAAGATATAAGCGTGAGTAACAGTAGTAGATAGAGCCCGGCAAAGGGACAAAGGGGCATGGCCGTTCCCCTCCTTGTGATGACATCACGGGTCACGTGATAAGGGGGTGTTGTTGAGTTGTACAGTTCCTTCTGTTACGGTTGAATACTGGCATGTCAGTTAATTTTGAGAGTGTAGTTAGAATGCTGTGGCAACAGCGAGTGAATGGGGACTTTTTGAAAATGTGTGCGGATACCACGAGTGGTAAATATTAAAAATATAAATATCTGAAATTAAATTATGGAAGTATAAAGATGCAAACAGTGCTCCCAGCTATTGTAACCTAGATCACAGTGCGTTAGCTACGTATTTCAAAGGGGATAAGGGTTGGTAATCCAAAAAGAAAAACTCAATAAGTATGTATAATATTTTAATGAATTTTTAATGTATTTATTTTTTTCCACTAGGGATTTACGTCTGCGGTATTTGGGTGTACGATGAATACGATAATATTATACACCATCTCCGACAACTAGATACTCGTGGTCAATAGGGAAGAAGGTCGACACTATAAATTATAAAATTAACAAATATTTAATCAGAAATAAAGATAAGCGTGCACGAAGAATCGTGCTACAGATAGAACTGCATACTGTACACTAGATCACAGTAACAAAGCGGGATGATTCCTTGATGAGTGAAAGTCAGTTACGGTTGCCGCACCGAGAGTACAATCAAGCTGCGTATCGTGCAACCATGTATTGCAATTCTGTCAGGTCAGGAGTTGCGATATGCTGTAATGTAATTGTTCATAGCCACCGTAGTCCTAATGGGCATAAATACAGAATCCACCACAGACTGTGGGATCTATTTGACGTTAGTGATTAATTATTTTTTTTCTGAAAGTAGCAGACTGATAAGAAATACTTGTATTCTATACTATATTTATTGTTAATAAATAAATTTTTACTGGCAGATTGCTTTAAACAAACGCTTGTAAAATATAAATTACATATCTATAATCAACTATTGTTGTTGTTTTTTAAATAAATAAATAATAACTTATTTCACGGTTACAGATGTGAATGCTATATAATACTCAATCTTTATACTCATTTCTCATATTTATTTCTCCTCGTACAAAACAAAAGCACCATATAAAATTTTAAATCACGTCCGACCAATTTCTTCTTTAAATATTGTTTCTACAAAATAGCCTATTTTTGTTTCCACCATTTCCCATGCTCTCAATGATTCGAAGAATTCCGTAAAAGCATTAGAGATTTTTGTAACCACATGTTATGCTCCCATTTTTTCCCAAGATAGCAAGCTTCTATTGTTGTTCTCCTTTGAGGGGGGGGGAAACGATGTTTAATTTTTTTGCTATTCCTTTTTTGGAGATCTAACAAAATTCGCAGGCTGTTTTTTGTTATTCACCAGGGACGATATCCTGCGCAACTAAGATATTCTTGTTTACTCTTTAAGTTTTGTTTTATTTCAAGTTTTTGTACGAATACATAGGATGAAAACAAAATAGGCATCCCAAAGTTTCAAACTGTTTACGTCATAACGTGGTTAGATCAATAAAATTTCCAAGCTGTTTATTGAGTGCAAAATACTAGTAGAGGACCAATATACAGCGATAATAAAATTATATAAGCATTTTAGAATTAATTAAAACTGTAATTATTCAGAGAATTTACTTTTACATATAGATCATTTTTATCTTTATTTTATCTAGAAGTTTTCTTATTCATTTCACTACCAAAATTTTCATTTTTTTAGCTGTACAAAATATGTAAAGTAAAATAATAGCTAGGTAATTAAAAATACATTAAAATTTATCATTTAAAGATACAATGACTGTTTAGAGTTATTATTAGGTAGTGACAGCCGATAACATTGAAGTTACGTTTTAAGCTCCCAGGATAGAAGTAGAAAGTTGGATCTTCGAGCTGTGCAAGGTTAATTCAGACTCAATTCTTGCAGTGGGTTCAAATCTTGCAGATTATAGACAAATGGAAAACCAAGAATTCTTAGTAACTTAACACGGTTCGATTTGGTTTGGAGAGCTACGGTCTGCTCTTTTGCAACACGAGGGCAATGAGACTGGAGTCTATAGCTTAAAGCCGATTCTGAACGACTACGAACGTCCATGCCATAGTGGGATTCGAACCTACGAACTCCGGTACCAAAGGCCAACACCCTAAGCAATTAGTCATAGTTCGGCGAACTTCACACTGAAAGTCTTATGTGTAAAATATTCTGTACTTTCCAGCGAAAAGCTAGCCTCGTCTGAGTAAATATTGAGTGTTTCTTCTGCAGTATTGTACTTGACTTTTATGGAAAGGTAATCCCTACCACTCCAACTCCAAAGATGGATTGAAACCGAGGAAATGCAAATAATGAGAGAGGCTATGGGTTAGGATTGACTGTAAAGTCTTTTGTCTGATGAGGTTTTTCCCAGATTGTTCAAGCCTGGAAGACCTTCACGTTGGTACAATGTAATTAAGTTTTTCTCGATATATTCGTTCCTAATAGTACGGAGTTTATTGGACGGTTATATTAGAAATGCTTCCTCCATATAAGTGTAAAAATTGTGAAGTAAAATGTGTATATATGTGGGCTCAAAAATACCCCCCCTCCCACAAAAAAAAATATAAAAAGGGTTCTTTACCGGAACACTTGTTTGTACACTGGGGTCTTGATCTGGAAAGCTGGTGCCGTAGTCTTTCACCCCGAAGTTGGGCTGCTACTCTGGAAGTTAATTATTAGATAATAGCAGTTCAAATGATTAAAACCACCAAATAGAAATAAAGCTAGTTAAAGCATTTTAACCGTTGAAAATGATTTTTAGTCACCAGTACATATGACTCTCTACACATATAAAATTTGGTATGCATATAACCATATAGAGTCGACCCAGTGTTAACAGGCACACGAAGAGAACTACAGAGAGCCGACGTTGCAAACGAAATCTTACTTGACTGAAAGCTCACATCGATTAACCCTTGAAATTTCATAATTAGAAATTCTTTGGAATTTAATGGAAATCGTTTATAATATTATCTATGAACCTTATAAATGGGAAATTTGTGAAAAAAAAATTCCTTCAGGGTTTGTAAATGTAAAAAGTGGTTTAACTGTAACCCTTCCCTTATACGGCGTGAAAATAATACTTAACTAAAATTTAAATTATATTGGAAGAATGATGAATAATTCTCATTGTGTAATTCAATCAATCTGATGCAATAAATAAATAAATGTATAAACAATTTATAAAAGTTGTTTTAGTGTAAGTATTTTTATTTGGGATTATAAAACATTAAAAATAGAACTCTTGATTGTTTCAAGCAAAACAAGTTTAAAAATGGATATTTGAAAGTGAAAAATAAATTATCTAAAGTGCTACTATCTATTGATAGTTTAAAGTGTCAAAAACGTCGAAAATCCAAAAAGTCCTTCATATATCTTTAAACAGAAGAAGAAAAACAATTTTAACAGCTGGTTTCGCTGAGAATCCAATATCCTTTAAAGGGTTAATAAGCGTTTGTGATAGTTATACTTGTTTTAATACAAGCCAACAACCAGAATAAGCAAACGAAATATGAAATAATACATTTCTGAAAAAATAAACATTTTGATGAAATTTCTAGTGAATGTTCGGAATATCGGAATGACTAAAACAAGTACAATTTTCATCATAATTTGATTTTTTTTTCAAGTGAGTTATTAAAAAATGTTTAAAGAAGCTTACTATTTGTCAGAGAGTAAGCAATACATAAAGTACAAATAATGGGATTGCACTTCCGAATGATCACGTGGTGACAATCCCTGCAAATACGAAGGATGAAATCACTGCTAGTATAAACGAGTTTTTTCTTCCTTCCAAGTGAAATTCCTTTTACCTATAACTTTACTAGCACATGGAAACAGGTATTAAGTATCTAAATTTGGCGATATATCGCTAAATTTTGGCACAAAATTCCTCCATCAAACTTGGCTTCCTATCGGTGAAATAAATTTAGTCTTCAGTTTAAGAATTAAAAAATACATAATTTTAATACAGATATCAAAACTCAAGATACTGTTATATACATATGTTTAATATTTTAGTGAAACTTTATTTAAAATGACATTCACGATTAAAATTTTTATCTATACAGAAAAGATAAGGGCGGGGGAAATCAGACTGCAGGTGGGTGTGCCCCTCCCCCTATGTCTCAAATAAAGAGTGAGAGAGGGGGAGGTTCACTTTCAGTTAAAGATCCCACTAGCTTTAGTGGATTACAAACTTGCAGACAAATCTAAAAATGTCTTTAACAGGCGTATTTTAAGAGAGTGAATATTTTATAATTAACTAGATATTTAGAACAAATCTAGAATATATATATATATATATATATATATATATAGATATATATATATATATATATATATATATATATATATATATATATATATATATATATATATATATATATATATATATATATATATATATATATATATATATATATATATATATATATATATATATATATATATATATATATATATATGTATATATATATATATATATATATATATATATATATATATATATATATATATATATATACATATATATATATATATATATATATATATATATATATATATATATATATATATATATATATATATATATATATATATATATATATATATACATATATATATATATATATATATATATATATATATATATATATATATATATATATATATATATATATGTATATATATATGTATATGCATATATATATATGTATATATATGTATATATATACATATGTATACATATATATACATATATATATACATATACATACATACATACATACATACATATATATAAATATATATATATATATATATACATACATATATATATATATATATATATATACATATATATATATATATATATATATATATATATATATATATATATATATATATATATATATATATATATATATATATATATATATATATATATATATATATATATATATATATATATATATATATATATATATATATATATATATATATATATATACATATATATATATATATATATATATATATATATATATATTATATATATATATATATATATATATATATATATATATATATATATATATATATATATATATATATATATATATATATATATATATATATATATATATATATATATATATATATTGTAACAATTCATGCTCATGGCAGTTTAAAAATTTATATTTAAAGTTTTACAGCTACAATACATAGAGGAATCACGATCCATTTCATTGAAAGTCTAAAATTTAATATTTTGTATTCATTGTAAGGTATTAATGCGTTTAACACGTTCTCGAAGGAACTTAATTTTATTTGGTCACGAAAACAGTATATGTACTGATTAAAATAGCATTTAGGAAAGATTAAAATTATTTCAGAAATCAGTATATTTAAACGAGAAATTTATTTACAATTCAATTGGGAAACTGTTATTAAAGGGAATAACTTTAAATATTAACTCAAAGAGACTTTAAGATCAAAATATGAATGGTATAAATATTTCACAGCTATCTGCATAATTAAATTAAATCAACGTTATTTGTACGGCAGCTGAAAGGGTAATTTTTGACATCCATGACATTTTAAAATTTAAGTTTAATAGTTTACTGTGGTAATAAAGACAAAACTTGAAGCACATTTTATGGAAATTATTAATATTCTGCACTCACTGAAGGTCATTATTCCGTCTGACACGTACGAGAAAGTATGGAATTTTACTAGTTTATGCCTTTCTCCCACGTGACTAAATACAGAATAGAAACTGAGAGGTATGCAGTTTTCACATTTGGTCATATTTTCCTTCTTTTATTTTCAGTATGAGTTTTTGTTTTACCGAAGTGCTTTTAACTCTGTCTGAAATAATAGTAGATGGAAATTACTCTTTTTCAATTTTTAATGCATCTTTTAAAAATAGTGCAAATTTATTTACATATTTTGTTTCTATTTTTTTTTCAAATTATCTGCCTCATAGGATCTCACAAAAACAATTAGCAACTGAACTTTCTGGTCAATCCCTCTAGTTCAAAAGTTACTATTAATGGTACACAAACACTAATGAGATTGTACGTGAAAGTATGGAATTTTACTAGTTTATGCCTTTCTCGCACGTGACTAAATACAGAATAGAAACTGAGAGGTATGCAGTTTTCACATTTGGACATATTTTCCTTCTTTTATTTTCTGTATGAGTTTTTGTTTTACTGAAGTGCTTTTAACTCTGAAATAATAGCAGATGTAAATTACTCTTCTTTAATTTTAAATGTATTTTTAAAAATAATGCAAATTGATTTACATATTTTTTCTATTTTGTTTCTAAATTGTCTGCCTGACAGGATCTCACAATAAGATTTAATAAGTGAACTTTCTGCGCCAATCCCTCTACTTCAAAAGTTACTATTAATGGTACACAAACACTAATGAGATTGAGTTGGCATGACATTAAATTGAAGTATATACTTTAGGGAGTTAGAGGTAAATAATTATTAAAATGTTGCTTGCGTTTGGGCAGGCAAGCCATACAGTGAGGGAAGCAAAAATATAATACAGATCAAGCATAATTAAAACGATGCAATACAATGCAGAAATAAGTGGAGTAATTATAGTGAAAAGCAGTTCCTAAGAGTTACAGGAAATTTATCTTTATTTGTTTCATTTAAAATGAAAAAATAAAGATAAATTTGCTAAAAAAGATAAATGATAAATAAAGATTAATTAAGACTGAAATATGTGCAGTATATCCCCTCGGTTATGAGGCTCCTTAGAACGAAAGACCAGCCAGGTAAGATCAAGGTAACAAAAGCCAGGTAAGATCTGTTAAATAAAAATTAAGTTATGAATTTAGAAAAGGAATAATTTATATACCGGTCAATAAAAGTGGGCAAGGG
>CM063505.1:125917730-125930230 GCA_032207245.1 Pardosa pseudoannulata | reverse complement strand
CACTCATGGCAATGGAAAAGTAATATTTCTATACGAAGGACGATTTTTTTACATCTGTAAGCTTTGATTGGAATTTGTTCTCCTTCAAGATCTTTGAAACTCTCTAAATATGACTGCATTTCCTAAAATTATAATACAACACTATTTTCTGGTGTATCACGGACATTCTATTATTTACAAAAAAAGATTGTGAAAATTTTAAACACTTCTAAATTTTGCGGACTGTTGACTTCTCAAGTTCTAAACAAATTCCTACGAAAGTGTGAAGTTTTAATACCTTTTAATATCATTTCACAAATGATTCCCATCTTAGCAAGTTTACTTCTTTAATTCTCTTGATAGTTCAGTAATATGAAGGGTGAAGAAACCATTCCGACAATTTTACGCTTCATAATGTTTCTACAGGATCCTCTACCTGTCTCCCAAAATATGATCCACAAACAAATATAAACCAATGAAACAAAACTAATTAATTTAAACAGTTTACATGTTTGAAAATTAGAAATTCATTTTATATAATTTCATTCGTAGGTCTATAATTTGAAAGGTGGAGGTAATTGCTACATTTAATCACTTCGATAGTTTTTATCCTACATAATTTTCTACTAAGTCCTCTGCCTGTCCCATAAAATATGATGCACAAACAAATATAAAACAATGAAAGAAAACCAATTAATTTATACAGTTTACAAGTTTTAATTTTAAAATTAAAAAATTCATTTTATATAATTTCATAGGTCAATAAATTCAAGGGTGGAGGTAAGGGCTGCATGAAATTACTTCGACATTTTTTTCCCTACATATTTTTTTTTACTAAGTCATCTGCCTGTCCCATAAAATATGATGCACAAACAAATATAAAACAATGAAAGAAAACCAATTAATTTAAACAGATTACATGTTTTAAAATTAGAAATTCATTTTATATAATTCCATAGGCCAATAAGTTGAGCTGTGGAGGTAAGGGCTGGATGAAACCACTTCGACATTTTTTACCCAGCATAATTTTTCTACCAGGTGCTCTCGATGTCCCACAAAATATGATACCGAAAAAACATAAAACAGTGAAAGAAAACTAATTATATTAAACAGTTTACATGTTTTAAAATTAGAAATTCATTTTATATAATTCCATAGGCCAATAAGTTGAGCTGTGGAGGTAAGGGCTGGATGAAACCACTTCGACATTTTTTACCCAGCATAATTTTACTACCGGGTTCCTCTCCCTGTCCCACAAAATATGATGCAGAAAAAATATAAAACAGTGAAAGAAAACTAATTAATTTAAGCAGTTTACATGTTTAAAAAATTAGAAATTCATTTTATATAATTTCATAGGCCAATAAGTTGAGGCGTGGAGGTAAGGGCTGAATGAAACCACTCCGACATTTTTCACCATAAATAATTTTTTTATCGGGTCTTCTCCCTGTCCCACAAAATATCATGCACAAAAATGTAAAACAGTGAAAGAAAACTAATTAATTTAAACAGTTTACATGTTTTAAAATTAGAAATTCCTTTTATATAATTTCATATTCCAATAAATTGAAGGGTGGAGGTAAAGGCTGGAAGAAAGCACTTCAAAATTTATTACCCTAAATAATTTTTCTACCGGGTCCTGTCCCTGTCCCACAAAATATGATACCGAAAAAACATAAAACAGTAAAAGAAAACTAATTAATTTAAACAGTTTACATGTTTTAAAATTAGAAATTCATTTTATATAATTTTTAAAATATATAAGTAGACAAAAATAATAAAACTTTGTTTAAAGTTCTGTTTTCTTGTCTTAATTCACAAAATTATGATTGGTTCCATCATAATTAATATATTTTAAGGCATTTTGTTTGATGTATAAAACAGCTGAAATATTTAATTGTAATTGACTTAGTTTCGAACACATTTCTTCATACATTTTTATATTAAAAATATGAAAAACAAGTTCGAACCCTATTTTTATACTCTCCTAAAAATAACTTTAATCTTAAGAAATTACGTCAAATTTTTATCCGTCTTGATAGGTCAACAAATTGATGGCCACTGTCATCGCATAATCAAACCACTTTGAATTCTTAGATATCTTGACTCTAAAAAAATATAACGCATTAAAAAAATGTAAATCTAATGAAAATGAGTCTGAAATAAATAATGTGGAAAATTTAAAAAAAATCATATTAAAAAAAACCCCTCTTACAACAATCAACTTTCTTTTTCTAGAAAATTTTGAATAGATCTTATAGAAAAAAATGATTTTTTTTAAAATATTTTTAAAGTATATGAATATATGATCATATAAATATAAAATTCTGTATTTAAAAAATATCTTTTTAAAAGCGGTATATTTTCGGTAAATGTTAATTCACAAGTTGCATTTTTAGTAGATATAGATAAATGTGTTGGTAATAATACTTTAATCTCTTAAGTCAAGCAATGTTAAAAAATCTCAAATGAACAAAACATTCTTTGAATTGTATTGGTGAATTTTATACATATATTTAAAAATTTCGCTGATATAAATGATATTTTAAAAATTAATTTTTTTGGAAGAAACAAAGTTTGGCACAAACAAAAAGTTTCCTTTCTGTATTTACTTCTTCAATAAGTCGGAGACATCAACATTTCATTCTTGGTTTACCAACTCTTACAAAAAGTTAAATAAAATTTGAAGTCCCAAATGAGGTCAATGTATCTCATAGGTGTCACTTAAAATGAATTTTTGCTCCAAAATTGTTTTATACTATTTTTACAACTTAAATCAAGACAGTCATATCACGTTTAAGTAAGAGAAAAAATTTAAAATGTTGGAAATATCTATGAAAAATAAATTAAAAGATATATGCTCTAAATTTCAGACATGTAACCTGAATGTAGTTCATTAAATTGATGTTCAGAAAACAAAACTGATAACAAGCTTTTATTCTATATAAATAAAGAGTTTCTAATTTAGAATTTTCAAAAGTATATTATAGGAATTACTGGTTTTTTTATTTCCATTCCTTTGTTGTATATATTGTTACGAACTTCAAAGCTGGGTTAGGTGATTGAATGGACTTTAAGTAAGACAGCACGAAAACAATAATTTATTGGCAATCAGTTGGCAAACACAATGTCAGAAAGGCATCAAGATTAAGGTACTGCACACTCGTGCCAAGCTTACAAAATCATATCGGAACAACTCGAGCAGAATACTGTGGGCTCGCGTACCTCTTTCCGCATAAAACGAAACGGAAGAACCGGTAAAACACAACACACCGTTCGTACTCTGTACACCGAGAAATCTACTTAATGAATCGACTCCCGTTTCACAGGATCACAGGATGGATTTGGCACAGAACTGCCTCGGCCTATTCCTCTAGTTCTGCTATGCATGGGAGTTTGGAAAAATAGCACTATAGAATAGATTTGGCTCTCATGGCAATCGACTCCCGTTTCACAGGATCGCAGGATGGATTTGGCACAGAACTGCCCCGGCCTATTCCTCTAGTTCAGCTATGTATGGGAGTTTGGAAAAACAACACTATTGAATAGATTTGGTTCTCATGGCAATCGACTCTCGTTTCACAGGATCACAGGATGCAGTGGTTACAGAACTTCCTGGGCCGGGCCCTCTAGTTCTGCAATACATGGGAGTTTAGCAAAACAACTTATAGATTTATTTGGCTCTAACATAGAATTAAAATAGTAAGGGAAGGGGTGCTTGAATTTACGCAGAGAAAAACACAAAATAAGAGGGAAAAGGAAAAATGATAAAGTGAGTATCCAGTTATGGAAGGGATACATTAAGCTAGTGAAACACTAGTAGGTAATATGAAATGCACAATTAAGTTGTATAAATGTGGGTAAATTTTTTTCAATGGGTTTAAGAGAGGGCAAATGTCTCGAGAGACGTTAAGTTGAAGAAACACGTAAGAAGTAGTATGATTTACAGGAGATTCAGAAGAGAAAATCTCAGCGAATCAAATTTGTGGTGAAGACCAATGGCAGTCTTAATAGTTGACCCACCAAGGTTTGGCCGCGAGAAGCGCTGCTTCAGAATTTGTAATAGGAGAAAACGTTAAGACGTGAAGGAAGTCATAGCAGTGAGGCAAGGGACTCAGTTTGCCTTATATAGGCCTGAAGAAACTGCTAGAACATTCCAGATTAGACCAGAAACCGGAACCGGAAGTTGTCACGTATCGCCATATTTGGAAACATTTGGGGACATTTGGCGATGTTTAGCTACGAACTTGGAGACAAACATAAGTTGCCAAAACTGTCACCAACGATCGGATTTGGAAAGGTACCCATAGATTCCCATGTTAAATGCGAGGTTCACTAACAAATTCGTAACAATATTTATTTTAAATATTGCTTTATATAGCAAAACTAAAATACTTAAGCTTTAAGACTTTTATTTGTGATCAAAACATGATTTTATTGTTAACAAATTTAACGTTTTATTTTTTATTGGATAAAAAACTTTTTAAAAAATTCTATTCTTATAGAAAGTTGCAAAATCCTCTTAAAGGAAAATGAATAACAAACTAAATAAAAATGTCGTTTTAATCTAAATAAAAATAAGACTTATTTAGATCAATAAATTCATAAAATAAGTTTGGCAGCTAATTTGACTGTGTACAACCGATTTCAACATAAAATTATTCCTCAAAAAATAACATGTTTACAATCATGGTATGGTAAGAAACAAGCTTTTAAACAGTTGAAAGGTTTTGAAACAACTACAGATACCCGCGCTCGAGTATGAATCATCAGAAAATATACCAGTACGTTCCCGCATGCAATGTGTTAAGTTTATTTTTAGATAATTGTAGTAAATGACTGATATTAAACTTGTCACTTCATAATATAATCCAATTTTTTTTATGAGCAAATGTTTTACATAATTGTCATATTTAGACAGATTATAGATCTTTTTATATTTTATTTTTATTCAGTTAATACAACAAACAACACTTCATATGGATAGCCCTTCATTTGGTTTGCCATTTTATTTGGTAGCAATCTATTTTTAAGTAAAAATTAATTTTTGTTTACATTGTAATAAAATTTCCTACCATTTAAAACGCAAGTACTTACAAAAATTATACTTTAGAAATTTCTGACTGCTTATTTTAATGCACATTTCTTTAAGAGAAATATGCGTATGGAAAATATCCTTATTTTCAGATTTAATAGGTAATACAATTGTTTTTAAAAACTCAATTGCATCTATACTATGCCATGAAAATATTAACATATTGTGTGTGGGAACATTTCGCAGAGGAATTGTTCCGGGAGCGAGCGTTTTAAGCTTAAATTTAGTTTTTCAGTTAAATCTCAATAGATCGAATATTATTTAAATTTTTAACCAACTTTTCGTATTTTATATTCAAATATATAAACAAATATATGTATATATATGTATATATGTGTATATATGTATATATGTATATATGTGTATATATGTATATATATATATATATATATATACATATATATATATATACATACATATATATATATATATATATATATATATATATACATATATATACATACATATATATATATATATATATATATATATATATACATATATATATATACATATATATATATATATATATATATATATATATATATATATATATATATATATATATATATATATATACATATATATATGTATATATATATATATATATATATATATATATATATATATATATATATATATATATATATATATACATATATATATATATACATATATAATATATATATATATATATATATATATATATATATATATATATATATATATATATATATATATATATATATATATATATATATATATATATATATATATAATATATATATATATATATATATATATTATATATATATATATATATATATATATAAATATATATATATATATATATATGTATATATATATATATATATATATATATATATATACATATATATGTATATATATACATATATATATATATATATATATATATATATATATATATATATATATATATATATATATATATATATATATATATATATATATATATATATATATATATTTATATATATATATATATATATATATATATATATATATAATTTTTAATTTTAAATTGATTTTTCTAATTAAATTCCCGTTCTGTGGTTCCGCATCGAATGATGTAAAAACTAATTTTTATTTTTCTAAATTTTTCCAGAATCTATGAAGTACACAAAAAAATTCGGCTTCGTTTTCTTGTATAAACTTTTATTTTTGTACCCGCAAACAAACCTTGTTGTTACACTAACTCGTACTAGAACTGATGCTCAAGTATCAGTAGTCAGAAAACGTACTAGAAAGTGTACCGTGTTCAATTATCAATCGTCAGAAAACGTACTAGTACGTATTCCGCATGGAATGTGTTAAGTTTATTTTTAAATAATTTTAGTAAATGACTGCAAATTATACCTGTCACTTCATAATGTACTTAAATTTTGTTTATGGGCAAATGTTCTGCATAATTGTCATATTTAGACAGCTTACAGATTTTCTTATATTTGTCTCTCTTTTCAGTTAATACAACAAACAACCCTTCATTTGCTGAGCCAATTCCAAATGCGACTGCTGCTGTCGGCAGAGAAGCTATACTGAAATGTACAATTGATGATTTAGGTGCATATAAGGTAATGAGATTTTCAACCTATCGCTTTGCATTAACTTATCCTAGCGTGTTATTAAATAACAATTACTGTTAACATCATTACAATATTTGTCTGAAATAATTAAGGAAGAGTAATCCAAACAATGTCATGCACATCACTAAATAGTTAACGAAAGACTACAATCCTTTTAGCTTACGTTATATAACGCATATTTGTCTCGAAACAGAACTATTAAACAGGTGCGAATGAAAAGGTTATTAAGCTATGGAGATAACGTGAATCGGTGTTTCATATTCAGTTGACGATAATGACTTCAATTATTAAGGATATAATATTAAGTGGTCTTGTACTAAATTGAATAATTAAACATTAAATGCTTAATGCAGGTATTATGAAATATATTGCCATCGTCAAGTGGTTTGAAGTACTAATAAATCGATAACAATTGCTTTAGTCACAAAAGTAGCTTTTATAGCTTAAAATATATTCGTTATTCTTCTAAATGTTCTTATTTTTGTTCAGACCTTTACAGAAAATATTTCTAATTGTTCTTAACCTTATTACTAGATAAATATATTAAACTCACGAGGGAAGAAATATGACATATTCCTCAAATTTAAGGTATCCGTCTATGTTAAAAACGTCATATTTTTTTACCAAAAATCATAATTTTTTATTTCTCTATTGTAAAATTTCAACTTTTAGGCTTCTAAATCTATTTTTGTTTTGTCTCAACAGCATTTTAAAGAAAAGTTACAACTGTTTAAACATCAGTGACAGCAAACAAAACAAAAAGGAAGTAGCCACTTTGTAACCGGAAGTTGGGAATTTAAAGCCTTTCTTTAAAGAGCATTTTTCGGACAAAACTTTTTAAATTTTCAGGAAGATTAGTTTAAACATTTTTCTATTATTTTTAGTAATTAACAACTTGGCAACTAGAAAGTTTTGAAGCAAGAATTTCTGGGGAATTTTAAACATGTATTTTAATTTTTTAATAGTTAAAGTAATCATAAAATTTCATAAACTTAAAATGCGTTTTTCTCAGAACTGTATTTTTAATAAAATGTTGAAACTTGAAATGTAATTTCTCAAAATTTCTTAAAATATTTTGTTGAAAATTATTATGAATTCTTTTGATAGTATTTACTAGTGAATGAAGTAAAAGCTTTAATTTTGGATCATTTTTCACTCATAGTTAGATATAAAGGTAATGAAAATTCATTAAAAATTCAATGTGTGTGATTTTGAAGGACAAAAATGTTTTACAAAATGTAAATTGAGCAAAGATTATAGGTGATTCGCTAGTCCAGTGTATAAGAAATGTGTTGCATTAAAATATTTAAGTAATTTAATTTATTAAAAAATTAGAACTTTAAAAAAAACCTGATTTTCTTACTAAATTTTCTTTATTTATTAGAAGTTCTATAAAAACTTCTCCAGAAATAAATTTTTTAAGTGCAATTCTCTATGATAATATAAAAAATAAATCTAAAAATGTAAAAACAAGAACTAGTTTCTAAGTTAAAAAAAAAAAAGTTCTCCGAAAGTAGACGGATACCTTAAAACATTTTACACAAATATTGTAAAAGGAAGATTTTATACAGAGTCTGTTCCCTATGAATTGGATCTTTTAGGAAACCAACAAAAAAATTTAAAGTAAAAAAGGGGAAAAAATGGTTCTCCCTGTACCAGAAAATTTGCATACTATGAAAATTTATTGTTACTGTTATAAACTGCAGACTATGATCAAGTTTTCGTACTCCTTTCTACCTTAGCAAATCACTGAAATTCTACTGGTTGAATCTTAGCAAATATCTGAAATTCTGTTGGTTGAATCTTTGCAAATACCTGAAATTTTAATGGTTGAATCTTTAAAATTTCATTGATTCTTCCGAGACTAAGTAAATCGCCAGGAAATAGAAAACTACTCATTGCAGAGTAAGGATGTTCATGGCCACAAAAACATTTTGTGTTTTCTATCCCCAGCTTTCTACTCTCTACTTTTTTGTCTTTTAAGATCATTAATCCACCCTTCTTTCTGTTTTTTCCTCTTTTAGATGTTTTTTTTTCTGCTCGTTATCATTTTAATGTTTTCTGTTAGAAATCTCTGGGTTGGAGGGCTCGACCCACATAATCCAGTTGATTCATCGCCTTTAAAGCCTTGAAAGTAGTCTATGATTTTCGTCTTTCAGCTATTCATTTTCGATCGTTGTCATTTTTACGCTTACTGCAATAAATCGCTGGATTAGACTTCTCGGACGATAGAATTCAGATGCACCATTGCCTGTGTCCACTATGGTCTATGAGAATTTTTAAATGGCTGACAGCTAAAACAGTCTTACATCCCTCTAATAAACCAACTCTAATATAGGAATTTCTAAATTAACGTGCCACTATATATCTTGAAAACTAATTTACTTGACTATGATTTATTTTAATCACAACTTTGCCCTTTTTTAAAATTTATTTAAACTTATAAAAATAATAATTTTATTATTTTCTTATGCTATGAGTCAATTAAAATCAATATCTTAATGTTTCCAGCATATCGAACGAATTACTACTATGGATACAACGGCACTGCTCTTTGGTGACATGATATTAATTTATGGCTATGTAATTCCTATATCAGAAAAAATATAAATGACTTCTAAATTTCACCAAATACGAAAATTAGTATACGAAAAGTCGATTATTATTTTATATCTCATGTCCAACTTACTAAAAATCAGCTGAATAAATTGCTGAATGTTGTGTTAATTTTAAATATATTCAAGTGTATCTTTAATAAACGTTTCCCTATAGATTTGAGTATGAAATTTTATCATCCCAAAAATATCTTTCCTGCATGGGAAGATAAAAATGCTTTTCCATATCTCCATATAAGTACTTATATTATTCGTTTAAAGTTTTAATGAAATATTAATGCTTTTTTCTCTAAAATAATCTATCATTTTGTACAATTTCGTTAAAATCTATGCAAGATTGGACAAAAATCCTTAAAAATAGATTTTGTTTCAATATCCCTGTATCAGCAGGATTATATGTTCTTTTTACCCCAAAATGCACTCATCAAATGCATACTCTAACAACAAAAAAAATACTCTATACACTTTCATATTCCATATGCCGAATGATGACCGATTGGTTAGGGTGCTGGCCTTCGGAACCAGAGTTCGTGGGTTCGAATCCCGCAGTGGCATGGATGTTCGTAGCCGTTCGGAATCGGCTTTAAGCTGTAGGTCCCGGTCTCATTAGCCCTCGTGTTGCAAAAAGCAGACCGTAGCACTCCAGACGAATCCAATCCATTCACATTCCATATCGTTCACAACTCTTCATACACTGGTGTGCAAAACTTAAGCGACAGGTAGAGTTTTTTGCATAACTCCACCAGAAACTATCTGAAAGATACGAAATTCAGAAATGAAGGAGAATATTATGTATTTAAAGGAAGAAGAAATCACTGGAGCTGAAAAAGGAATGCAATGCTTACGGTACGGAATCAAACAAAAAAAAAAGCATTATTGGACGCATAGTATCATGACTCATGATTATTTATCCAAGAGGAAGAACAATAAGATGTTCCTTAATATTGAATATGCCCTCCCCTAACTGCAATGGTTGCATCACACCGTCCCTGCATACTCAGAACCAGCTGGTCCAGAATTTCTTCCGGTAGAAGTGTGCAATCAGCTTCTGTATGAGTTATTGGGTGTTCTCTGGAGGATGCAAGTGTACTGCAATGCATCTCCCCAAAGCATCCCACACATGTTCGATTAACCGAGATTTGCGATATACGATGTACTAGCGGTCTCAATTAGCTCGGATAATAGAGATTCTATATATGTATATATATATATATATATATATATATATATATATATATATATATATATATATATGCCAGGTTTGAAAACGTAAAATTAATAATTTAAGAGGTCTGTGAGAAAAAAAATCAGCGCACTCTTTTAATGAATGTGTATGAATCTTAAATAACTCATTAAAAAAGCAATTAACGAGTTAGGATTGAAACAAAACATTTTGAAAAAGAGTTGCTGTATGAAACCTTGCTGATTGAAATTTCTCTGTTAGAGAGTGGACGTTAATCACGCTCAGCCAAGTTTGACGGTTAACTGTTGAACTGTGAGATATACATGAACAAAGACATTATTAAGACATCACTGACTCTTGGATTTGACATATAGCTCACACAGACACACACACAAATAAATAAATAAATAAATAAATAAATAAATAAATATATATATATATATATATATATATATATATATATATATATATATATATATATATATATACACACACACATTTTACATATATATATATACCGGGTGGCCATTATTAAACTGACAATGATCACAGTAGCGAGATCTATTTGCGAGAATAACGCCACATTTTGTAGGAAGATTAAACAAAACGAGGGACGAAGGATTCCGCAAAAAAAAGAAATTAGTTCCAAAAGTCACCGCTAGGGAAATATTTGGTGCTGTGTTATAGAAAATAGACTGTTAATAAATGGAAACTAATACAGAATAAAATTACCTTTTATTATGAACATTTTCTGATTTAGCTCAAGTGCAATATGGCAACACTTTTAAAAAAGCGTAAGATCTACATAAACACCGGTAAAGTCTAGTGATCTGCAATATCACGTACGCTGAGCAGAAGAAGTTCTTTATTCAAATTTCACTTTACATCCATTCCCACAATTAAGAAATTAATTTCAGTATTGATTTGCCTTTGTTAACACTCTATTTTCTATTACACAGCTCCAAATATTCCCCTAGCTGTCACTTTTGGAACTAAATTGTTTTTTCGCGGAATTCTTCGTCTCCCATCTTCTTTAATCTTCTTACAAAATGTGGTGTCATTCTCGCAAATATATGTACTACAGTGCTCACAGTGCTTACTACAGTGCTCACAGTGCTACAGATTACTGTGAGATTTGTCAGTTTAATTATAGCCACCCGGTATATATTCATGTTCCATTAATATTAAAACAAACACATATATAAGTATGTATGCATATATCCATGTCTGCGTTAATAGAATATCATGTAGAGACCCACAGAAATAAAATGAGGGAAGCATGTTAACATTTAGCTATTTTAAATATAAACATAGAACTGTCTGATCAGCATGATAATGTATTTTATACGTTTTTCGCTATGCTAATCAAACGTATAGAAAGACATTTTAAATGTTTATTATTGACACTTGCTTATCAGTATCATACTAGCAATGGTGTTCATATAATTTGTTTTAGATTAATTTCCTTTTACAAATTTAAGTAAAGTCTAGAAATGTTTACAGAAAGTGTAAGAAAATTTAACAGTATCTAAAAGAAATTCAAAGTATAAGGTTTCACTTCCACAAGCAGAAACTACTGAGAAGTTTCTTGTTTTCTAAATATATTAGAATAAATGATTTATTCAAGATGTGAAAACTTTTACCTTGACTGAAGAGAATTGTCAGCCAGAGAATGTCAGAAATAAGATTCTTTGGATGCTAAAGAAATATCATCTTTCCAGTACAACATCATTCATTTAATAGAAATATAATAAATGCGGATCATGAGTGCATGAGGAGTATTATTTTCAATGTACTACATTAAAAGCCTTCTATAAATATCCATATGTATAAATAATTGTTAAACATATACACAGCGTATCAACATTTTATGGCATATAAAAGTAAACGCTAATGTAAATAGAAACTTGAATGCGTAAGACACTTCCATACATATATATTACTAGTATCAATTCATTTTGCTTAATACATTATAAAAAAACTAGCATACTGGGCGTCATATG
>CM063505.1:125892730-125907730 GCA_032207245.1 Pardosa pseudoannulata | reverse complement strand
GATAACCTAGCGTTAGTTAACAAACTCACACTAATTCATTGCACTAAATAAAATTGTCCATTCCAAACTAGTTAACACTATTCTTTACTTAAAGCTACACTAACATTTCTAGATGTGTAGCAATATATATATATTCTTTTTACGTGTTTAATGCGTATTAGTACATGATGTATGATAAGTACATATTAGCAATACATTCGTGATCAAGTACGTAAGAATACGACATTAATATTACATTTTTCTCTTGCCTTAGCATAGAATAGCAGTGTCAGCCAGTCAGACATAATGGAATGCACTTTGTATTCACTTCTCTGTTGGCTTTCAGATTAGCTTGAAGTTATACTCAATATACCCAGTTACACTCATGAAAATCTGCATGCTCCAATTTTGGTCATTCACTGTAACATACACATAAATACACTGAAAAGTCAACAAACAAACTGTTATAGGCATGCGTATGCAAAGAGATAAAGAACTAATAAGAATACGGCTCTGTGGGCAACAATGATAAGACAACAAGTATCTAGCATAATTCTTAAATTGGTTACTGTTGCTAGAATGGCATGTTAACCAGATTTAAGTGAGTTTGAATGGAGTGTTATAGTCGGTGAACGAGAGATGGTACATAGCATCACCGAGGTAGAGATGAAATTTGGATTTGCCCGTACGACCATTTCACGAGTGTACCGTTATTACCGGGAATCCGCTAAAACATCAAATCTCCGACATCACTGAGGTAGGAAAAAGACATCGTTCAAGAACGGGCTCAACGACGACTGGAGAGAATCATTACATTTGACAAAAGTGCAATTCTTCCGCACAATTTTTGCAGATTTCAATGTTGTTCCACCAACAAGTGTTAGGGTGCTAACCATTCAACAAAACATCAACCATATGGGCTTTCGGGTCCGAATGCCCGCTCAGGTACAGTTGATAACTGCACGACACAGAGCTTTACTCTTCGCTTAGTCTCATTGGCATCGACGTTGGAATGTTGATGACTGGAAACATGTTATCTGGTTTTTCGAGTCTCGTTTCAAATTGTATCGAGCTGATAGACGTATACGGGTATGGAGACAACTTCGTAAATCCATGGATCCCTCATGTTAAGAGTTGACTGTTGGAGGCTCTGTGTTGTTATGGGGTGCTTACAGTTGGAGTGATATGGGATCCCTGATAGTCTAGATACGATTATGACAGGTACATGTACGTAAGCATCCTATCTCATCACCTGCTTCCATTCATCTTCATAGTGCATTCCGATGGACTTAGGGTATTACAGCAGGACAATGCTACACGCCACACGTCGAGAATTGCTGCATAGTGGTTCCAGATACACTCTTATGATTTTACACACTTCCTCTAGCCACTAAATCCCCAGACATAAACATTATTCAGTTTATCTGGGATTCCTTGCAATGTGCTGTTCAGAAAACATCCCCCACCTCGATCTCTTAAGGAGTAATGGGCAGCCCCGGAGATGAACATGGTGTCAATTACCTCCAGTACAACTTCAGACTTTAGTCGAGTCCATACCGCATCGTGTTGCGGCACTTCTGTGTGATCTTTGAGACCCTAAGAGATATCAGGCAGGTGTGCCATTTGTTTTGGCTTTGTAGTGTGTATAAACACATATATGTACACATGTGTGTATGTATGTGTATATATATATATTATGTATTCATTATTCGACATTTTATTCTTTTACCTTTTTTATCCATCACTGCAACCTGAATCAAAATACATATCACATATTAAAAACCCGGATAAGTGATATCAGGATTATGATAGTATTTGAATTTCGTATTACACTGTATACCTAAAACAAGATTTACATTCAAACCAAATCAAATTCTTTTTAAATTTTTAGAATGCAGTAAAGAAAAGACATCATTTTTTTATTTTACATTATATAATGAAGATAAAACGTATCAGTACACTATTCGGCCATATGAGGAGACCTTATTTATATTTAGTCACCTCAGAATTCCCAATTCATTTTATAAGGAACAAAAATTTGAAATATTGTTCAGGTTTAAAAATGAAATCGTAGTTAAATCTTTATGTAAAATAATGTTCTAAAAGAAGATTTTGCTTGTAAACATTTTTAACACTAAAAACTACTGATTTATAACACCGTAAACCAAATTAAAATGTTTAATAATCAAAATAAGGTTTTTTAATTCGACACATTTATAATTACTACTACTTTATTTCAGACAGAAAAATGTCATTTAACATTTTTATACACAGATTGTTGATTAATATTTTTTAGTTTAACTTTTTATATGAAAAGAGTGTAATATAATGTTTTATTCCATAATCTAAGCTTTCAAATTTTATTAAAAAATAGAGATAAATATTCTCTAATACAGAATTTCCAAACTTCTTTTATGCAGTTGTAAAATAATATACCGGTAAGAAACTACATTTTTATCAATAGTTTTATTACATTATGTTAAAAATTTACTATACAAGTAAAAAATCTTTCAATACAGTTTTAGTAAAACACCTAGATAAAGGAAACTGTATTTTAGGAAAACATTACATATTGTATCATTAAAAACCTTAATCTTGTTTTTTTTAGTTCATAAATTGTAAATTTTTAAACAGAATTTTCGAAAAAAAATTTCTAACGATATTTTACATTTTAGAGCAAAATTTTAACTTTAAATAAATTTGTTATTGCTGCATTACATTTTTTAATATTTAGCAGCAAATAATTGTTCTAATATGATATGTGAAAGTTACTGCATTAATGTTCTTATCTAATGAGATTTTTAATAACTTATCAAATTGCAAATAATCATATAATGATTTTGTAGCACTCGGAAGCACTTTAATGATTTTCAATACTTCTAAACTACCGTGTAAAGACATTAAACTAAATTATAGCTTTTAACCCCATTTCCCCTTGGAATATATTTTAGAAACATGATCCAAAAACGGTAAACATACTTCACTTTAGTTTTGTTCTTTAAAATCATGAAAATGTTAGAAATATATTTTTAAAAATAATTGAACTTAAATCTACTATTTTTAGTATTTTCACATATATGATAAATATTCATAGATTACAGTAATTTTTGCTCAAGTTATAGCAAAATAAATCAAATGTCATTATTTTCTAGATAAACTTAAAACTTGATACAGAAATATTATTATCTATATCAATTGTCATGAATACCCTCAGATTAATTTGAATTTCCTAAGTATTTTACAGTATCCCAGAAATAGCGGTAAATGACATGAAAATGCCGATCTTTTCGCTTGAAAGCATCGCTATCTACTGGGAAAATAGTAAATTAAATTTTATGCTTTGGACAAATACATTTCGGGCTTCACGGAATTGAAATACCGATTTTTTCTCTTTCCTGAACTCAGGTTGGTCATTCCAAAATTGGCGTAACCTGAGTTCAGGTTGGGTGCTGGCCTTCGGAACTGGAGTTCATTGTTTCGAATCCCGCTATGGCATGGGTGTTCGTAGCCGTTCGGAATCGGCTTTAAGCAGTAGGTCCCGATCTCATTAGCAAAAAGTAGACCATAGTGCTCCAAAACAAAAAAAACCATACCAAATTTGGCGCTTTTGAATTGTCCGAATTGAGTTCGGACGTCACAGGCAAAGGGGTTAATGTTGAAAGAAGAAAGCTGGTTCTAATCACATATGTAAAATACTATTACATTATTTTTTATTGCATTTAAAAATTTAATGACATGGAATTTAACGAATCATACTTTGTGTCTATATTTTTCTAAAAAGGTTTATTAGTTTTAAATAATCTAAACTTCTCGTGTAAAATATTAAGTTTAACAATGACCGTTTAGGAGACAAGGGATGTTTGATTTAAATAAATAAGGATAATTTCATACTGAGAATATATTTTATACTTACATGAAACATATAAGATAAAAAAACTGTTAGAAATTTTTTCGATTAAAATACGGGGCTATTTGATAAGAATCGTATCGTTTATTAATATTCCATTTAAACGCTCCTAGAGCAAAGCATACTAACATATTTTTCTCATTTTTTTAAATTTATCTTTAGGATTTTCATAGAAAAAAAATTGAGTATCGATTTTCAATTACGTTAAATATAATTTAGGTAACAATTTATTATTTACTTTTATTACACACTTTTTTAGCACCTATTTTACCTTTTTTACCTTATGAAATCCTATGTACACAAGAAAATACTTTGCAATTTTCAAAAGAATATCAAGTGTAATGACGAATATTTTTTACAAAATTTTAATACATAAAAGTAAATACATAAAAGTAACGTACCTGCAACTTTTTTAAATGATCAATTCAATGTAATCATGAAATAGGAAAATATTAATTTAAAAGAATAATTTCGATTTCCAGTTACGTTAAATACAATTTATTTAACAATTTATTATTTACCTTTAATTTCATTACACAATTTTTTAGCAAATATTTTACCTTTTTACCGTATCAAATCACATGTACACTATAAAATTCTTTGTAATTTTCAAAAGACTCTCAAGTTTAATGACGAATATTTTTTTTCTAAAATTTTAATAGGAAATACATAAAAGTAACCTACCTGGAAGATATTTAAATTATCAATTCAATGTAATAATGAAATAGGAAAATATTAATTTTAAAGTATAATTTCGATTTTCAATTACGTTAAATACAATTTATGTAACAATTTATTTTTTACCTTTATTTACATTACACAATTTTTAGCCACTATTTTACCTTTTTACCGAATCAAATCACATGTACACTAGTAAATACTTTGCAATTTTCAAAAGAATATCAAGTTTAATGACGAATATTTTTTTTACAAAATTATAATAGGAAATACATAAAAGTAGCCTACCTGGAACATTTTTAAATTACCAATTTAATATAATCATCAAATAGGAAAATATTAATTTAAAAGAATAATTTCGATTTCCAGTTACGTTAAATACAATTTATTTAACAATTTATTATTTACCTTTATTTTCATTACACAATTTTTTAGCAAATATTTTAACTTTTTATCGTATCAAATCACATGCACACTATAAATTACTTTGTAATTTTCAAAAGACTCTTAAGTGTAATGACGAATATTTTTTACAAAATTTTAATAGGAAATATATAAAAGTAACGTACCTGGAACTTTTTTAAATGATCAATTCAATGTAATCATGAAATAGGAAAATATTAATTTATAAGAATAATTTCGATTTTCAATTACGATAAATACAATTTATTTACTTTTATTTGCATTACACAATTTTTAGGAACTACTTTACCTTTTTACCGTATCAAGTCACATGTACACTAGAAAAAACTTTGCAATTTTCAAAATAATATTAAGTTTAATGACGAATATTTTTTTACAAAATGTTAATAGGAAATACATAAAAGTAACCTATCTGGAACATTTTGAAATTATTAATTTAATATAATCATCAAATAGGAAAATATTTATTTAAAAGAATAAAATAAGGGTATCTGGCAAAAACTACTTTCACTGCATAAATAATCAAAATGACGCGGTAGCTCAGTCGGCGAAGGTAAAGCTGTAGTAACTGGAGAGTTGCGGATTTAGGCTGGCTTTTAGCCCGAGCCAGCCTAACTTCCACCGTGTTCTTTAAGGTGACTAGGGCAAGTAAAATATGTTCGTGGTCCCAATGCACTTCATGTTCTCTGTTATAGAGCCGAGCGATCACGCTTTCTCTATTTCCGGTCGTCCGTCATCCCCTAGTCATTTTGGGTATGACTTCGCATGGGTTTCTTGGAGTGCAATATACTTGATGATAAATAATCAGAGCTATAGATGTTTCAAACATAACAAAGGTGGATTTATTTAAAAGAAAGAACCATTTAAAAATATTAAACTATATGCAGAATCAACCTCTCATCTAAAGAGGAGATCACTCTAGATCAACCTACTCTCTCAAAGTTCAGCCTGAAGTCCCTCCGTCTTCTCTCTTTTCCAAACAGCAAACCTCGGTTTTAGGAAAGATCGACCCCTTCCCTTTCTGATCTTTGTCCTTCGGGTAGCCGAAGTTCCCTTGACGCCTGGCCGACACGGTCACACAAAATTCCTTTTCTATGTCGGTGCGTTGACAAACGATACCCTTGACACCTCCAAATATGAACAAAAGTCCGCTTTGACCACCGACTTGACCACCGACATAGACGGAAGCGATTCTTAAATTCTCAATCAATACCCATTGGGGGAAGGCTAAACCTATGTGTTTTCTACTCGGTCC
This sequence comes from Pardosa pseudoannulata, assembly GCA_032207245.1. Taxonomy (NCBI): domain Eukaryota; kingdom Metazoa; phylum Arthropoda; class Arachnida; order Araneae; family Lycosidae; genus Pardosa; species Pardosa pseudoannulata. The sequence continues at coordinate 125,901,488 of CM063505.1, read as the reverse complement.
CTGCTTCAAAATAGTGAGAACCCATCGAGCATAATTCATACTTTCACTCTTGAGTTGCTCATTAAAACAAAAGGTGCACCCTGTTGACTAAATACGAGTAGCCTCCGGCTGAATCATGCTTGGTTTGACCAACAGGCATAAAAAAACAACAAAAATAATCATATTATTCAAAAAAAAATGTTTTTGATAGTAAAACATATACCTAACTTTATTTTTTTTTCAGAACAAAAATTCATTTAAAATTTATGGTCAAAATTTGTCATTCTATGTTTTTTTAAGTAGATTATAGAACACATAAATTCAAAAATATTGAATGAGTTGTATTACGATTAATTCAATACATTTGAAGATTTAAGCATTTTAGATAGAATTATCTACTTTTGTAAATTGAACACTGTTTTACGAGATTACGCAACTAGAGCAAGAACTAAATATTCCGTAATATATTCTACTGCATGCAATCTCAGATTTATGCTATCTCGAAGTTTAGTCGAAACACTTTAATACATTTTATTTAATTGTATTTGGGGAATCCATTTTATGTTTCTGTGCTTCTAATCTCGAGCAATTTATAGAACTATATTCATAATTAGAATCTCCGCTTTACAGATCTATTGAGAATACTGAACTTGTTGTGTATTTCGGCACTAATCAGCAGAAAGACGTGATTATCTGTACATTATTGATCAAATGTATGATCGGAAATTTTCTCATTAAATGCCTGCAGTTACATAGTACGGCTTGCAAATGAACTACGAGACGAAGAGTGGATGTTAACTCATGCTTATGGTACATCTACTGATTCGTTCAAGTCATTAATCAAAAGTGATTAATAGTAGATTCAACCTATTTCATTAATAGTCCAGGCTCAAATTTGATTAATGGCGAAGCAACCTATCAATACGAAAATTTCTGTTAATATGCGAACACTCTGCCAGACTCATATAGGAGATTTTTAATATCCTTAAGTATTTTTTGTGCTTTTTATGTATATAAATCTTCTCTATTATTGGCTTCCTAAACTATTTTATTCTCCTTTCAAAAGAAAAACCTTCAATTCTTTTTTACTTTCCCCATTTTTGTAGTTTTTTCCTCGATTAATTTATTGCCCAACAAATCAAAATATTGAATATCGCTTATTGGTCCGAAATTCCGCAAACTCTTATAGAAAGGGTTTGGAAATTATGGTCATCTAAGCCTTAAAACTTCAGCAATTATTAAATAGTACTTTTTCAGCCTTTTATTTATGTCAATATAACATTAACAAAAGTATTTTTTATATCTTTATATGTAATATAATAATAATTATTGCTCCTTAGGCTTTCTAAATTTTTAAGTTTCTAAATAATTCTCATAACTAAAGACTGATTAAGAAACTGATCCATTCAGATCTTTCTTATCCATTTCAAATCCAGATTTCAACTCTTAAAGGAAAAATTGATGATAATTGCTATCTTTATGGCGTTACAAGCTCTTTTGCCACCAAGACTGTTTTTACAGGCTAGACTGTTTTTACTCTTTTAATCTCTCTATAATGAGACTTCAAACCCATGATTATGTTGTTGTATGCACTCTAGCCACCAAAAATGTTTTCACAGGCTAGAGGAGAATTACTCAATTACTCTCTTACGCTCTCTCTCTTGAGACTTCAAACACGTGAGTACTCAGGCATATCATTTTCGTATATGATCAGATTACCCTTTACTTTTGACTGCATAAGATGTGCAAAGTTCTTATCCAAGTTTGAAATAAAAATATATGGTTTTCATTAATCAATTCACTTGGTCTTGTAATTTTATCAGGCAACTCACCTGGTATTTTAAGAGAGTGTCTCTCTACTTGATAATTGCATCTAAATTACATTGCTAAAGAATCACTGACATTTAAACATATTAAGTATTTTGCTATATTTTCCTAAATCTTAATTACCATTATCTCGAATTGGAAATTAAAAATGTGTTTTCTACTTATAGTGGCATAGCCACAATAGTTTCGAAAAAGTACCTGGACAACTAAAAAATAAAGCAGAGGTAAAAATAATTATCACTTCAATAGCAAGTTATCTTAACCATGAATTATTTTTACACAGTAAAAATAATAAAATAGCTAATTTTGTTATTTTTTTCTGTTTGGGAAAATAACATAATTGTTCATTCATTGTTTTGCATGCTAACTATTATCTGTTCACCTCCATGAATCATTGGGGAAAATGTTCATAACTCTTAAAGTTTCAAAGGACAACACTTATCTGTCCTTATGAGGTTAGATTTTCCCTCGGAGTTTCTCCAGTATACAAAAAATAAGAATAATTCCTTTCGAATTAACGTTTAATATTATTATTATTTTCATATTTTTAGGTAGGTATTCTTCGAGGTGCATGTGTTTGATAGTTTAAATGTAATGCCCATGGTATATCTGAAGGAGTTTTATTTCTCTTGTTACCAATACAAAAATATTTTCAATTAATTTATTTTCACCTTTCACATGATTAATTTTCTTTTCTACACACTATGACGTTCAATATAATTGTCTTACTTTGTTATATTTTCCTAAATCTTAATTACTATTATCTTGAATTGAAAAATGTGCTTTCTACTTATAGTGGCATAGCCTTAACAGTTTAGGAAAAGTATCTAAACTACTGAAAAATAAAGCAAGAGAAAAAGAATTATCAGTTAAATAGCTAACTATCCTAACCATGAATTACTTTTACACTTAAGCTAATTTTGTTATGTTTTCTTTTTGTGAAAATAACATAGTCATCCATTGTTCTACATGTTATCTATTATCTGTTCACCTCCATGAATAAATGGGGAAAATGTTCATAACGTTTAAACTTTTAAAGGAAAATACTTATCTGACCTTATGGGGTTTGACATTAACTCTAAGTTTCTCCAGTATACAAAAATTAAAATAATTCCTTTCAAATCAACGTTTAATATTATTATTAGTTTCATATATTTAGGTAGATATTCTTGACGTTTCATGTGTTTGAAAGTTGAAATTTAATGCCCATGGTATACCTGAAGGAGTTTTATTTCTCTTCTTACCAATTAAAAAATATTTTCTATTAAACATTTTTCAAATTCTATATGATTATTTCGCTTTTCTACAAACTGTGACGTTCAATATAAGCGTCTTACTTTGCTATATTTTCCTAATTCTTAATTATCATTATCACGAGTTGAAAAAAAATGTGCTTTCTACTTATAGTGGCATAGCCTTAACAGTTTAGGAAAAGTATCTAAACTACTGAAAAATAAAGCAGGAGAAAAAAAATTATCAATTAAATAGCTAATTATCGTAACCATGAATCACTTTTACACTAAAAATATTCAAAGAATAGCTAATTTTGTTATGTTTTCTTTTTGTGAAAATAACATAGTCATCCATTGTTCTGCATGCTATCTATTATCTGTTCACTTCCATGAATAAATGGGGAAAAAGTTTCATAACTCTTAAACTTTTAAAGAACAATACTTATATGTCTTTATGGGGTTTGATATTAACTCTGAGTTTTTCCAATATACAAAAATAAAAATAATTCCTTTCTAATTAACGTTTAATATTATTATTAGTTTCATAATTTTAGGTAGATATTCTTCGCGTTTCATGTGTTTGAAAGTTGAAATTTAATGCCCATGGCATATCTGAAGGAATTTTATTTCTCTTGTTACCAATTAAAAATGTTTTTAACTAAACCTTTTTCACTTTCCAAATGATTAATTAGCTTTTCCACACACTGTGACGTTCAATATAAGCGTCTTACTTAGCTATATTATCCTAAATTTTAATTACCATTATCTCGAATTGAAAAATAAAAATGTGCTTTCTACTTATAGTGGCATAGCCTTAACAGTTTAGTAAAAGTATCTAAACTACTGAAAAACAAAGAGGAAATAAAGAATTATCAGTTCAATAGCTAACTATCGTAAAAATGAATTATTTTTACACTAAAAATAATCAAAGAATAGCAAATTTTGTTATGTTTTCTTTTTGTGAAAATAACATAGTCATTCATTGTTCTGCATGCTATCTATTATCTGTTCACCTCCATGAATAAATGGGGAAAATGTTCATAATTCCTAAACTTTTAAAGGACAACAATTATCTGTCCTTATGAGGCTAGATATTCTTTGGGAGTTTTTTCAGTATACAAAAAATTTATAGTAATTATTTTCTAATTAACGTTTAATATTATTATTAATTTCATAACTTTAGTTAAATACTCTTCGCGTTTCATGTGTTTGAAAGTTTAGATTTAATGCCCATTACATATCTGAAGGAGTTTTATTTGTCTTGTTACCAATTGAAATATATTTTCAATTAAACATTTTTCAATTTCTATATGATTAATAAGATATTTTATTCAAATATGGTGGAGCCGATTTTGATTATAGTATGTGGAGAGGAAAAATCACTGTACTGTACTAGGCATAGTTCTGTTTCTAAAAGATTACCTTTCTAATTGATTACCTATAGTGCACAACAAAGCAGAGATAAAAGAAATCTTCATTAGTAAATGCTAACCCTCTCAAGAATTTATTGCTTTTAAACAGTAAAAATAATCAGGCTATAATTTTTTTGAATTATTATTATTATTATTATTACTTTGGAAATGTGATATTCAGTTGTTGTACATGGTAGCTATTATCTGTCTACAAATGACGTCTCCAGGACTAAATGAGTAAAATATATTGTAACTCCCTTGTGTGCTATCCATTGTACTGCAAGCTAGATATTATCTGTTTACTTCCATGGATGAATGCCCCAAAAATTCCGCAACTTCTAAAATTTTATAGGACATTACTTATGGATTCTCATACCAAGTCCATAATCCTCTTTAAAAAACTTTAATTCTTGAAAGATTTTAAGAAAAATCCTGTAGACAGAGACACAGATAGAATAGCGAGGCTGGTTGGAAATGCAATGGTTATTTTTTTGCTACACAAGAGCTAACGGGATTTAGTGACAAACTTATTTCAGAAGAGCTTAGTGTCATATTCTTTATCAGAAAAGAATGTAATGTGAGTACAAGGACTTTTACGTCATAAGGTCAAAGATGATAATTAAAAAATAATAAAAAATAAATAAACAAAGTAAAATAAATAAATATATATAATTAAAATGAGCAAAATCTGAGAAAATGATCATACTTATTAAGGAAACCGAAGTTTCATCATCAAAAGAGCAAGTGACAGCGAGGAGGAAATAAAAGTGTGTGATCTGTTAAAAAAAACCAAGTCAATTGGTCCGACGTGTCATACTCAGTTTCCCCTATTCCAAGATAACACAAACCGGCATAAAAGTATCAAGTTCCTCAAAATACCAATTATCATTTGAAAACAAATAATTGGATTATGATTAGACACATTGGTCTCTTTGCAAATCAACAGTATAAAAGAGATAATGAAAGATAAAAATAATTTTGTCCTTAAATGGTTAAGGGAAAAATCAATTTAGAGACCGTTTTATAAGAAATGTGTTAATGCGTTTCCTTGCATATGAAAATAATCGAGTTTTAATTTCCATTGCTAAGTGCAGCACTTCGCAAACTTTTTTCCTCCTGGCACCCTTATCAACGAAGGATGATTTCGCTACCCTTAAAGCGGATGGAATAAGAATTAAAAGAAAGAAATTATTTGCAACTTTAATGTCCATTTCTTTTTAATATAGTAACTGAAGGTATTTAAATGCAATTTTTATTATTTCCTTTATATGTAAAGGAAGTTTAGTTAATTTTACATTGAATTGTTTTTACCTTAATTATAGATAGCAACGATACCTCTCTTAGAGGTTCATGTAGGCTCTCCATTGAGAAAGGAGAGCATAGTAGACCATTTCAAACACTTGGTAAATGTATTTAAATGGGTAAGGGAAAAATCAATTTAGAGACCGTTTTATAAGAAATGTGTTAATGCGTTTTCTTGCATAGAAAAATAATCGAATTTTAATTTCCATTGCTAAATGCAGTAGTTCTCAAACTTTTTTCCCCTGGCAACCTTGTCAACGACGAATGATTTCCCTACCCTTAAAGCGGATCGAATAAGAAGGTTAAGAAAGAAATTATTTGCAACTATTAATGTGCATTTCTTTTTAATATAGTAACTGAAGGTATTTAAATGCAATTTTTATTATTTCCTTTATACGTAAAGTAAGTTTAGTTAATTTTACATTGAATTGTTCTTACCTTAATTATAGATAGCAACGATACCTCTCTTAGAGGTTCATGTACGCTTTCCATTGAGAACGGAGAGAATAGTGTTTCAAACACTTAGTAAATGTATTTAAATGGGTTAAGAAAAAATCAATTTAGAGACCGTTTTATAAGAAATGTGTTAATGCACTTCCTTGCATACTAAAATAATCGTATTTTAATTTCCATTGCTAAGTGCAGTAGTTCTCAAACTTTTTTCCTCTTTGCACCGTTGTCAACGAAATATGATTTCTCTACCCTTAAAGCGGATCAAATAAGAGGAAAAGAAATAAATTATTTGAAACTTTAATGTCCATTTGTTTTTAATATAGTAATTCAAGGTATTTAAATACAATTTTTATTATTTCTTTATATGTAAAGGAAGTTTAGTTAATTTTACATTGAATTGTTTTTACCTTAATTATAGATATCAAAGATACCTCTCTTAGAGGTTCATGTACGCGCTCCATTGAGAACGGAGAGCATAGTGTTTCAAACACTTGTTAAATGTATTTAAATGGGTAAGGGAGAAATCAATTTAGAGACCGTTTTATAAGAAATGTGTTAATGCGTTTCCTTGCATAGGAAAATAATCGAGTTTTAATTTCCATTGCTAAGTGCAGTAGTTCTCAAACTTTTTTCCTCCTCGCACCCTTGTCAACGAAGTATGATTTCTCTACCCTTAAAGCGGATCAAATAAGAGGAAAAGAAATAAATTATTTGAAACTTTAATGTCCATTTGTTTTTAATATAGTAATTCAAGGTATTTAAATACAATTTTTATTATTCCTTTATATGTAAAGGAAGTTTAGTTAATTTTACATTGAATTGTTTTTACCTTAATTATAGATAGCAACGATACCTCTCTTAGAGTTTCATTTACGCGCTCCATTGAGAACGGAGAGCATAGTGTTTCAAACACTTGGTAAATGTATTTAAATGGGTAAGGGAATAATCAATTTAGAGACCGTTTTATAAGAAATGTGTTAATTCATTTCCTTGCTTAGAAAAATAATCGAGTTATAATTTCCATTGCTAAGTGCAGCAGTTCTCAAACTTTTTTCCTCCTGGCACCCTTGTCAACGAAGGAAGATATCTATACCCTTAAAGCGGATCGAATAAGAAGGAAAATAAATAAATTATTTGAAACTTTAATGTCCATTTGTTTTTAAAATAGTAATTGAAGGTATTTAAATGCGATTTTTATTATTCCTTTATATATAAAGGAAGTTTAGTTAATTTTACATTGAATTGTTTTTACCTTAATTATAGATAGCAACGATACCTCTCTTAGAGGTTCATGTATGCTTTCCATTCAGAACGGAGAGCATAGTGTTTCAAACACTTGAACTGCAATGTTTTTATGCCATATATATTTAAAGAATGTATTTTACTCTATATTAAAAAATTGCAAATTGATTTTTGTTCATTCAGCAAGTTTTTCCCAAAAGAAATAAACTTTAAGTAAAGATCCCACATTAATATAAAATACATAAACTTAGAAAACAAAATCATGTAACTTTTTCTAAATGACTACCCAAATAATGATTTACATGTATATAATTTATTTCAACAAAAAGCTGTTAATCAAAATCGTTTCTTTAAAATGCTTATTTTAGCATACAATATGGTAGAATTAACAAATTGTTAATTGATGAAATGTTTCTTATTATTAACACGCTTGATAAATCAAAAGTGCTTTGTTTATAGAAAAAATATTAGCCTCCATTTATTTAACTTTCTAATCTGCACAGATGTAAACAGTAATTTATCATGATATCTTATTGATTTATTATGTCGATTAACATTTACTATACATAATAAAAAATATGAAATAGCAAAGAAAGATGAATTGTTTTAAATGAATGTCTATTGACTTTTATCTCAATATGTATTCTGTTAATATTTTTTCGTCTCTATTAACAAGTTCATTGAGAACAGTCAATAATTCATTCCTCTCAAATCTACTAAAATATGTGCTGATTTTTTTCAATAAATCTTTTCAATTTCGTCACATTTATTGAATTTTTTTTTCAGATAACGAGCTTTCATTCTTAAGAGATATTTCCCATTCAGTCACCAATTTCTGGGAGATTTTCATTTTCCATTGAAAAAAAAAAGAATTCGATAGAAATTAGCCTTTTCATTCATTCCTCAGTCCCCTTAGCTGTATAAAATCAGATAAAATAATTTCCCCATGAAGAGATTTAATTTTCACCACTTAAGTATTTAAATAATTGTTATGCTTAATTATATAATCTTTTTTATTATATTTCTTAACAAAAAGTTAATTATTGAAGCCTTAAAAACCGATACACTTTCACGTCCATTAGAAGTAAAGTAAAAATCAATTTATGAATTTCGTAATGAATTTGATGGCATTATACATGAAAGGAGAAAATTATACGAGATTACCATAATTGTTTAAAAAAAAAGAAAATTCGTAATTCTTGCGTGAAAAAATTAAAATAATATAATTAAATCTATGATAATTCTTGGTATTCTTTTTGCTGAAAGATAACGGTTCTTTTGAGTAGAATATGTGAACATTTTCTAATGTTT
>CM063505.1:125875230-125887730 GCA_032207245.1 Pardosa pseudoannulata | reverse complement strand
GTTTTCTGAGAATAGCACCACACACTTTAACACCTAGAAATAGGCAAATATTTTATCTTGTGTTAAAACCGATATGGTTTACAACTGTCTCTGGAATACAAGCCACATGGCGCATTAATATATTTAAAATATTATGGGATATAAACCAATAATTTTTGATATAGCATTTTATATACTCTACCTTTTGTTTCATCTCATACTCTCTTTCTCTCTCTCTCTCTCTTTTCACACACACATATATAAGTATATATGTATGTATGTATGTATGTATGTATCTGTATATATATATATATATATATATATATATATATATATATATATATATATATATATATATATATATATATATATATATATATATATATATATATATATATATATATATATATATATATATATATATATATATATATATATATATATATATATATATATATATATATATATATATATATATATATATATATATATAATATATATATATATATATATATATACATATATATATATATATATATACATATACATATACATATATAGATAGATAGATAGTTTGATTTTTTTGGCATTTATTCAGAAATTGTATACTTAAATAAATGTATAAATGTTCCTAATTATAGAATTTTACAATATATTGCTTGACGCCGTATCCGCAAATAACCGATATACTTTCCCATTTTTAGAAGTTCAGATACATATATTTATTTATATGGTGAAGTTTATAATAAGTATGCATAAACTGTGTATAATTTAATAGCTTCTTTAATTACTATATCTCTGTATTAGACCCTAGAATATTGATAGCCTGAACCTACTTAACCATATAATGAAGGAGAGTTAAAGCTGTTGCCTTGAATTCTTTAGAAATTCACCTGTCCAAGTTACTTGAAATCATACCAATGCATGTGACTTTGAATGCAGACAGCTGGTTGAAACAAAGGGAACCAGTATGAGTATTTCGAATAACACGCGAGGATGCTCACACGGATGAACTTGCGTGATGCAATGCTAAGACCGGCGTCGCGTGTCAAAGAGTGCTTACGAAGTCACGACGTTCAACAGCCTTGTAAATATCTTCATAGTTTAGCAGTGATGTAATTAGACTAATCTCTTTAGAAAAAATTAGTGTGTCTCACACCGCTAAACCTTTTTGTGTTTGTGTGTTCTGTGAAAGTTGGTGGTACAGACAAAAATAACAAAATCTTAATATGTGTAAAATCTGATCATATGATCAGATCTTTTGTCAGAAAAAATGAAGAGCGTATCTATAATGCATTATCAAACTGAGACATGATTAAGTTCATCACTGAGAACAAAACGTGCAAATGGAACAGAGGGGTTCAACACCGAGAACAAAACGAGCAATGGAATAGAGGGAGCAAAACTGACGCTACAGGAGTGAAAATCGCAAGAGTTATCCATAAAAGAAGCAGTTTAGTGTCTTTGTTTTCTGTTGTTGTTGTTTCTCATTCCATTTTGGACAAACCAAGCACGATTGAGCCATCGCTACTCATTTTATGGCAAAGGGATGAACCTTTGGTTTTAATGAAAACCGTTAAGGTGAAAGAACGATTTTGCTCAAGTGGGTCCTCATAATTTTGAAGCAGGGACCAAGCAGAAGATATATAAACTTGGATTGCCAAACCCAGATGTATTGACTGAGAACTTGGAGGACATTGCGACCATGAATATATTTTAAGTGTCCCAGTCACCTTTAACGAAAACGGATGATCTTAGGTCCTTTCTGGTTCCGAACCCACAATCTCTCAGTAACGAGATCGTAGATTTTGCCGACTGAGCTAACGCTGTTCTTATTTTCTGGTTAAGTGGTCAGTAGCTTTAAACTTGTTTCCTCTTCCAGTTGCACAAAAATGTGCAGAAAGAGATATTAAAATCTGTGGAAGAAAGCCAATCCAGTCATACTCATGGCATATTAATGAGTTAACCAGTGTCTGATGTCTTTGCTATAATAATAACGATCAGTAAAATGAATAATTGTTTTAACAGTTATTTACTTTTATTATTCTTGACATCACAACCTATTTACCCATTCTGTCCAATAAGTGTTTTTTTTTGTGTTTCTGTCCAATAAGTGTTTTTACAGCTGGAAAATGTGTTGAATAGACAGAAAATTTGCATCGATAGGACAGAAAGCTTTGAGAAATGTATCGAAAGAATTTTAATCCGAGGATACCCTTTTGATTAAGACATTTAAAGGCTGGGAGAAAGATTTTAAGGAATTAGAATGGGAGGAGATTTTTAAGGAAATATTAAAGTTTAATAATTTTGATATATTACATATATATATATATATAATATAATGTATAGAAAAAAATAATATATACATTACATTTTTAAAAGAATATTAGCAATATTTTTTCATTTATTACATAATGTCTAATTATTCCATTAATAAAAGAAAAAAAATCAGAAGCAACTGATCATCCATCATCGGCCTATTGTTCATCAAGACCCTTCAGTTCAACCATAAAAAGTCTTCATCTTTTCTTTGTATGTTGATTATTTTCATTGTATTTTGGTCAGATTATAATTAGGGTTTTATAAAAGGAAAACATAAGCATTAATGAAGTATAAAAACAGTAAGAAATATTGTATAAAAAATTTTAACTAGAGACTTATTTAATTAATGACAAACTATTAAAACTACATATGCATTTGAAGAAACATAGCATATTATTCACTAAAAGATATAATTAATCTATTTCCTGAAGCATTTTGCATCTATTTCGTATAGTGTGAAGAAAATATGTGATATATTATACTCAAAATAAATGATATTCTTTGGAAAATATGCCACTTTATGAACATGCAACTTTATTTGAGCTTCATTTTCAACATGCAATTCATCCAAGACGACAAAAAGAAGCTTCTGTGACATATAAAAATAAATTTGCATATGCCTCTTTTAATAAATAAATGGAACATACGAAAACATAACAAAACTAAAAGCATTCATTTGTAGAAAGAGATTTTGTTCCGAAAAACCAATGATAAATTTTACTTTAATATATAAACAAATTGCTTCTTTAACAAAATGCATTTAATGAAAAGAATAAATTATCTGAGATCAAAAACATTACGGAATATGTGAGTAATGTTGTGATATGTGAAAATAATTAATCAAATATAAAAATTTAATAAAAAAGCAAAGAATCACACTGCAAAAAATCATGTAATAATTAAAGATGTTGATTTGTTTAACTTCGAAGATCTATTGTAGAATATTTTATGTAGATTATAGAATAATTTTAAATTCTGCTAAAATCAGTATATACTTTCAAGTCTGCATGTGGAATTTAGTACATATAAAATACAAGTAACAAACAAATTATATCTCAAAAATAATATGAATTTTCATATTGATAAAATAAGATTCTAATATATAACAAAACAATGTACCAACATATAAAGAGCATGTATTTCTTAATAAAGTGGTTACACTTAATATAAATGTAGAATATTTTTAAAAGATGGCTAAAACTTATAACATGCACTCTTAAGTTCATAAAACATAAATTAAAAATAAAATGTAGGATGATAAAAGATTAATAATGTATAAAAAATTTAGTACTAGTATTATGTTCTGTACTTATGTAATAAAGTTTTATTAAAGAGCAATATATTTCAAAATATCAGTGTTTGAAACTATGCACTATACTGCGGGATACCTTATGTAATGTACCCTATATAATGATAAGTATCTTTTTAAAGAAAAAATATAAAAAAATAATCTTGATTCTCTAAATAAAATGCTGAAATTTAGTCACAATTATATAAAACAAATTTTACAACCGGCTGAAAAAAAAATAAAACAAAATATTTTTCAATGTACATGTAAAGTTTGATAGGGATAAAATATGAAATAAAAAAATAGAACAGTAAAGAATAATATTAAATGACAAAAACATTTTATTTTTTCTTTAAAGTCAGTCTATTTTTACCCTATGTAATGATAAGTATCATTTTAAAGAAAAAATATAAAAAATTAATCTTGATTCTCTAAATAAAATGCTGAAATCTAGTTACAACTATAAGAAACAAATTTTACAACTGCCTGAAAATGAATAATACAAAATACTTTCAAGTGTGCATGTAATGATTGGGATAAAATATGAAATAAAATATATAATATTAAAATAATACTCTTAAATGACTAAATAAAATCTATTTTCTGTCTATAATTACAGTAATTTTTATGATATGTAATATTAGGTATTAATTTAAAGAAAAATATAAAAAAAAATTAATCTTGATTCTCTAAATAAATTGCTGAAATTTAGTTACAATTATATAAGACAAATTTTACAACTGGCTGAAAATAAATAATACAAAATACTTTCATGTATGCATGGAATGATAAGGATAAGATATGAAATAAAAAGTGTAACATTATATTTTCTGTCTATAATGACAATAATTTTTTTACCCTATGTAATATTAGATATTAATTTAAAGAAAAAATATAAAAAATTAATCTTGATTCTCTAAATATATTTCTGAAATTTAGTTACAATTATATAAGACAAATTTTACAACCGGTTGAAAATAAATAATACAAAATACTTTCATGTATGCATGGAATGATAAGGATAAGATATGAAATAAAAAGTGTAACATTAAAAGAATACTTATAGATGACTAAAAAAAATCATAAAAAGTTGAAATAAGGATGTTTTATGCAACATTATTTATCCAGTTATGAATAGAATAAGAAGTTACTAGATATAAAATGTTTATCAAATAAAATCTAGAATTTCATAATAAAACGTTAAGTTTTGGCCCTATTTTTTAAATTCATGCGAATGAAATTTAAAAAAGTAGAACGTCATGCGAAACGAAGAAGAATTTTAAATTGAGTTAAAAAAAAGCACCATATAAAATCAAGTGTGCATATAAAATTTGGTCCAGATAAAATATACAATGAAAAAATATTGAAGACATGATAAGGAAACACAGTGAGGGAACGACAGAGAAAAAAAGAAAAAAAAAACATTTTCTTTCTCGAAAGAAATCCTGCAAGGTCATTATCTCAGGATAAATTCAAAGAGTCGCTGTCATTCTTTCTTTACCCCTTTTTTTTCCCTTTGTCCCACATGCAACCAAGAATCAATCGCGAAAATAGATAACATTTGCTTTTCACTGCAATATCGTTCATTTATTAAACCTTTCAAAAATTATATTACCTTTTATTTGTATTCTTATTCTCATGGCTGTCTTGCTTTTATGCTTAGCAATTTATCTTACCGCAAATCTAAAGATTTGTGAAAAATTAAAGAAACATTTCGGTCCCGTGAGAAATAAGGAAATAAAAAATTATGTATCTGCATGTTTATTGGATAATTTTGAATGTATTGTTGCATTGAGGTAGCTTACATATGCTGAATTCCTGTAATGGCACAGCATTTGTTGGATGTAAATATCCTATTGGATTTATATTTAATGGGAATGTTTGAGATAATATTTTTTGATAAAAGAACGATTTTTTATTGTACTTAAATATTATCATTATTTATGTGTGTTATAAATAGCATTACTAAAACATATTTTATCCTTCATTTAATGAAAACTCCTGAAACACAATTTTACTATTTTAAATTGATTAAATTTTACGTGGTATATGCATTTTAGATAAAAATAAAATATTTTGTCAAACATTATTGTTGAATAAACGCACCACAGACATGCTAACAACGTAAATATAATAAAACATTGCAGCTTATGCAAATATAAAATAACTATACTAATGTTTACTAAAGATGTAAGTATAGTTAGAGCTGTTAAAATATCTCATGGGAAAAAGTTTAATGTTATAACCAAAATAGTTTGATGCAAATAAACAAAATTATTTTTAAAAATAATGCTATTTCAAAAGGTCTTAATGAAATATAAAATTTAAATTTTTTAATAAGAAAAGGACAGAGAAATAAAGTGTAAATCAGAACCATTGTTTGTAAATAACGTAAAGTCCATAATGAAGGCGCACCGTCGCTACACAAGAACCTTTAGAAATATTAAACATAATAGCATTAATTTAAATTCTTTAAACTCTTTTAAATACCTAGAAGTATTTTTTTATAAAACTTTCATTTTTTTTAGATTTTAAAGTAGTGATTATTATATTTTTTGAAGCATGAAACTTTTTGAAGATTTGGATGGTACAAAAATAGAGGAATAAATTTCTAAAAATGGTAGACTACACATTATGATTCTTGGGCTAAATTATAGCAAAGAAATAAACTAAGTATCTTACAAAAATATTATTTCATGTACAAATATATACACGTCTGTGTATAAATGTGGAATATCAATAGTTGGTCCACAATTAAATATTCTTGAGGAATTACCATAAAAAAAAGTACCGTACTGATAACTTCTGTTCGCTTATCACTTCTGTCAATCAAAATGACCATTTGACTGAGGACTTCAACGAAACTCGCCCCTTATCTTTTTCTGTTAATTTTTAAACTACGTTAGAGGGGCGGCTCATAACTCCCCTTAGAGTGGATTCTCTGGAATCACTGGTTAAATTCGGTTTCGTCCTGGTGTCTATTTTCATTAGTCTGTCCAGTGAAGATGTCAGTCTCATGCAAGGAATATTTTACAAGGTCAGAAAGATTAGAGGGGCCCAAAAGCTATTGAATCACCACTCTATTGAACCCAGATCACATGAAATTTTGAAAATATGCCTTGTGGAAAATATGTTTTAACACTTCATTAATAACTCTCGACGTACTAGATGTTTAAGGGAGGTAATCCATTGTCACTCTGAAGATGGAGGGCTTCTGGCGTCTTTAAAACGTACACGACTTGGAACCACTAAGCAATGCAGGTCAGAAATTTATGAGATATTTAAGAGGGGTTGCAAATTGTGTTTTTGGATTGTTGACAAAGCATTTGATATCCTCTTTATGTCCTCAAATTCCGTCATGTATTCCAGATTTGCAGGCTTTGTGATATTTCTAGGGACATTTTTGTTTCCTTTTTCAGGACTTTCTGGAACACTCTAGGCTTTTTAAGTCCATAAGTAGGATCGATGTAAAGTTTAAAATAAATCAGGGATTTTCTCATAATGTGGCTGTCTGGTGTTTCTTAATGTAAGCTCCACATGTAATCTTGAAATTTATCGGTAATCCACAAGCATTTGGTATTTTGATGATATATCGCTCAAATTCGGTGATATAATTTTGGATGCAAAAACCACAATTCATAACAATCTGCTCACACGTTAGGATTACATTCCCATACCCATGTTCCTATGTAATTCCAAGTGATCTATGTGTTAATTTCTTCTCCAACAAATTTGTATACTAATTCTGATAACCCCTACTGGTAAAATCATATACTTTACTACATATATAAACAGGTTAGTTAACATTACAGACATTAATTACAATATACGTACTAGTAGTAATAACTAAAACGTAAGTAAAAGAAAAATAATGCAGTTGAATTGATGTAGTTGCTTAATATTGGTTATTTATACAGTTATCATCATTCGTGTCTTTGGAGCTATCAAATTTTACTTCATTGCCTGTAGTAAATGAGATGAGATCTATTTTCCTGTTTTAGATAGACAATCGAAATCTCCTTTTACTGATGTTATTTGCAGCAGTCTATTGCATTCTACTTTGAACCTGTTCACCTATTTCAGTTTTTGTTGCCAAATATATGAAAATTCCATTTGGGCATAAGAGATGTCTCTAAATCATTATAAGATACTATTATCTGTCTAGAAGTTTTTGCTACAAACTGATTCCATAAGTAGAATAGCATAGGTATCACACAATGTTAATCCCCAATTGTAAAGCTTTTTCATCGAGATCACAATAATTATTACCTGTTGGATATATATTTAGACCATGACTTTTCTGTATTTCTGAGTTACTCAACCCTTTCGAGACGCAGAAGTATTGCATATTTTAACTACACCATAACACCCCTATAAACAACTTAGACTCTAAGTCTTAGAGCATTCCACGGATTTGAAAACCCCACTTTCAACACAGCTATTTCAGGCAGCAGTGCACTTTGATCTAAATCATTGAATTTTTAAAAGTATCTCTTATTCAGCAAAATCAGCTTCTTTTATTCTTTCATGAATAAATAATTGGTAATATATATATATATATATATATATATATATATATATATATATATATATATATATATTGTTACGAATATATATATATATTGCTTGAGTATATAGCATATATATATATATATATAAATTATATATATATATATATATATATATTATGGATATATATGTATATAATTATATATATATATGTATATATTGTATATATATATATATATATATATATATGTATATATATATTGTATATATATATATATATATATATATATATATATATATTTCATATATATATATATATATATATGTGTGTGTGTGTGTGTGTGTGTATGTATAAATTTATAAAATTTATATATATATATATATATATATACATACATATTAATTTGAATAAAAATGTATAAATATGCATACTATTTTATTCATATTTTGAATGCAGTACATATAATAGCTTTAGAAATTCAATTCTTTACAAAATGTTTTTAAAGAGTATATAATCTAGAACAGACTGTTTAGAAAAGTACTAATATAGGGAAGAATCATTGTTCCAATGAAATTTATTTCATGTTGATGAGTAAAATTGCATTACATTTTCACACAGCTTTGTCACCATAAGGCAGTTTAAAGTTGAAATAATACTCAATTACAAAGAAAAAACTACTTCACTAACAAGATTATATTTTCGAAATGGTCGTGAATTTCGTATAATTAGGGAAAAAAAATACACGAGTATTTTAGTTTTTTCAGTATAACCAAATTAACATCTAAGTAATGAATATAAATTCTATACTAAAAAAGAACATATACTACATTAATTTCTATGTATTTCTCAGTTTCTGAGTTTATTGTATTCAAATTTACGATTTGTTAAAACTTATAGTCATATCCAAGAAATATTTCGTTTAATGCTTGCATATGTTCAAATTATTCATTTTATAATTAATAAAATATTATAAATATTTACTTAAATTCTTAATAGTAATATTTGTAATTATAAGTAATACGCATATGATATACGCATTTTGAAAATAAGCACTTATTCTGCATCCAGTTCATCAATTTTTATAAGTTTCAAAAGTAAGTGGTTTCTTGCAACTATTAAATGTCTTCATATTTAAGTACTACTCATATTTAAGTATTTCAATATCTTTATATTTAAGTAGGAAGGGGGATAAATCTCTAATTGTCTTGAGTTGTATTTCTCTAATCAATATTTAATCCGTTGGTAAAGTGCTGACTTGTGAAGAACGAAAACGTGTTTTTTAAATTATAGGAATTATACAAGAAAACAGAACATGCAAGTGGGTTAGAATATCTCCTTTTCGTAATTCTAAATTTGAATATACTTTAAAATCTGAAAATAAGAAACAAATATAGTTATCAACAAAAAAATTATGACATTAAATAAACAAATAATTAACAAGTATTAAAATTTAATAAATTATTAAAATTATTCAAGGTTGTTAACAACATTCTATTTTTAATTTAATAAATTAAACACGTATAGTATATGAAACTTCCTTCGGTAAAATCGTTTGATAATTTAAATTCACAGGATACGAAACTTTTTATATTCTTCAAAAAATTAATTTTATCGTAATACTTTATAAAGTTTTACTTGCGACAGGGAGTTTTATATCGGTTAGGAGGCATAAAATATTTTAACTTAAGCTACTTAAATGGAATTTGAGACAAGTTAAAATTGACTGTCATTCATACACTTAATAGTTTAAGTGATAATAGACAAATTTTGTAATTAATCTTGTACATAATTTAAGCATATTTTAAATATTTCTATAAAGTAATTTAAGTTTATAATCTTTTGTACTAGTACAAGTTAATAAATATTAAAATAAGGCTTTAAATGTTAGTTTTTACAAATTTTGACTTAAATAAGACCCTTTTACATTCTAGTGTGCATATCTGATGTTTTGTTATTTTATTGTTTATATATTACGTAAAGAAATGAAAGTATGTATGAAAATAATGCTATTTTTAGCATATGAAAACAAAATATCATATTTTATTTGATGTATCTCGTGTTTCATTAAACCATTACTCTGTGAAATAATGCAGTTTAAAGTTTCGCAAATTGATTTTGCACGAAAATAATTTTCATCGGATATATACCATCAAAATTTCAAAATGGAACCAAATGACATTATTCGCGCATGAAAATTCAGATAACATAGTGATAGGCATGTTTCTAGATGTTAGTTTAATGGGTTTTATGAATCTTGTACTATTTAGAAAAAAAGGAAGGAAAAAAAGGAGAAATTGAAACGGATAAAATGAGAAAAGCAAAAGACCAAATATCTTCTAGTAAGAAATTCATTTTCTGTCATTATCTTTAGAGACTAGTCAGAAGAGTTGAGCCTTTTTTTTATTTTCAATATGTTCTTCCGACGCTAATGACTGGTTTAACTATTTAAGGCAGAATGAAATGGTTGCTAGTGATAAAATCAGTTTTCCTCGGGAAATGTCATCGTTTGACATTTTTCTACTGCAGGTACGTGAGCTTGGAACACATGCATAAAAAGGGGACTTCTGATTATACTTTTGATTACTCCCAAATCATTTTCACTCTTGAAAGTATTAATTTATTTAAGAGCCTTTTTATTAAATGGTAATATCCCCCAAATATTTCGTATAAAATAATCGCTTGGAAGATTGCTGGGAAGTAAAACGTGGAATAAGGCAGTTACCTTAATCATGACTAATTTCAGTTTCGAGCAGTAGAGGGAAGCATCACTTTTTTGAATAATTAATCATACTTTAGTTCGCAATTAAAAATATTTCCCATTAAAGGTTTCCAAAAAAGTGTTTCGAAAAAGATCAAACACATTTTGAAGAGTCCAACTTCATAAAGAAGCAATTAAAAAAATTATATGTATCGCAATGATTTAAAAAAAAAGTATCCTTTGAAATTTATTTCTCTTCCACTTTAAAAAGTTATCAAAAGTTTCAGTTTAATTCCAATTATAAGACACAGAAGTCAAATAGCAATGAACATCTTAAAATTTCATCTTCATGCTTTGAATTTCGCAAATTAAATAGAGTTCTTGATTATAAAAAAGACCCTATAAGTTTAAGAAATAGGGCGTTAAAGCAACAATAAAGAAGATTGTTAAATGCGTTCTAAAAATTTATACATTTTAATTCTTTTGCATGCTATTACTTTTGATTACAAATCTTTGAATTATTAAAACGCAATGTATTAAGAATATTTTATTTTTTAAATACATTTATAATTTAACATTTATGTAAAAAACATAGCTATAAAAGCATTTTTGAACTGTTATATTTTTATTTCTTTTAGTAATCAATACTAAAATAATCAGTAGACTTTAAATGAAATAAAAGATTTTATGAAATTTATTCGTCAATAGTCAGGTGTAAACTATTATTCCTGAAAGAAGGCTTTCTGTTAAAATAAAGGAAAAAAATGGAGTCCTCGTTGAAAAGTTGGAATAAAATGAAAGTAGACCAAAGCCAATCCCCATAATGCTCAAGTGTAAAAATGTGTCAGAATGCACATAGCTGTTTTGAAAATACAAAGAAGTTTCTCTCTGACTTTTGTAAAAAGAGAAACTGCTGAAGCAGACCGAATATTTGACGTTTGCCTGCAGGGGACAAAACTTTCTGCGTACATCTGCAGTATGTACTAAAAAAGTTTTTTTTTAAGTTTTAAAGTCATACCTATAATTAGGAATGTTCACTTGATGTTTGTTTGAAAAATTCAGAGATTATTTCTTCATTTTAATAAGTGAATAACAGTAAAAAAATTGTTCTCTTTTCCTCAGCAATTTATTCATAGTAAGAAATATTGTAAAATAATGCTGTTATTTTGCGAATTTATAAACAAGTAATGCATAAAGGAAGTTAAAAATATGGATATAAGGTACAACTCTGGATTAATATTTATAATGTATAGATATACTCCACACCCCAACAAGAATATTAATACTGTATATTTAAACTCCAAGCTATTTATTTATTACAATCATGATGTTTACTAATTTATTCTGCCTGATATAAGATGGCTACTACTCTAAATAATATTAAATAACCAGATTTTAAATATTCTTTCAGTAACTGGAAAAATTTTAATTTCATGTAAAAAAAAAACTGACTTAAAAATTATAAGCAATAAAACATTCTTCAAAGCATTTAATCTTATTATTTTTAATTAAACAATAATTAAATAGTAGAAATATATATTAGTACTTATTACATCTTTCACCGCATTTCCAGTAGTAATTTTTAGTAAAGCAAAAATATTGTTTTTTTGAACCACTTGACTAGCTCAAATCTTTAACAATAAACATACCATATAACATGTCAAATGACCCATAAGGTTTATGTAAAAAAATGCGATGGGAAA
>CM063505.1:125861640-125869140 GCA_032207245.1 Pardosa pseudoannulata | reverse complement strand
ATGAAAACAAAAGAACATTTTTTAAGGTCTCAAACATGTGTAGAGAAACTATTAAGAAGGGATCCTTATAGACTTAAATAATAAATCATGTGCAAATGTCTAAAGTAAGAACATATGTTTTTTATATCCTGATAAATAGACATTTTGTCATAAGCTACAAAATTATTTATTTAATTATTATACCGTGTTACAAGGTTATTATTATTAAACACTAAATTCTTAATTTAATTATAAATTTTAAGTATGTTTTATTACAGAAAAAAATTACTATTGCCGACCTAAAATATTGATTAGTTTTAAGCACAAATAATTTTTACAGATATTTATTTATACTAGATATTTATTTAAGGTATCAAAAGATATAGTTAATTTTTTATCATGCAAAAAAGACCATTTTTGAAAGAAAATGAAACTTATGCTTTCATAGAAATTACTCAGTCAAAAAAACTTATATTCTGAAGTTTGTCTTTTAAAGAAATTGAACTGCATTCGTTTTAAAATTTTTTTCAAAAGGCTTACTTTCTGTCATATTTTTTAAAATGATAAGAAATTAACATTTAATGGTAAAAATAAGTTGATAAGGAGACATTTTACTAATTTCTAATTTTCTTAAAATTAGAAGATTAAAGATAGATTTTCAGGTATCAGATACATAGTATTTAAAAACATTTCTATGTTTAAATAACTTAATAAATAGCATTCAAATAATCATGCTAAAACATTTTAATTTTCTCTTTTACGAAACACTAATTTTTATAACAAATACATTTTTCTTGAAGCTTTTACATATAAATACCTGGTATTATCTGAGTTATTTTTATATTAAATCTTACGAATATATTCAAAATGTTTATAAAATGATACTTAAATAAACAATTACTTTACTAATGCTTAAAATATTATATTGAATATGAATTGAAATGAAACTTGTAGTACGGAATATTTTTGTCACTAGTAAATACCTCAAATGAACGCTGCGCTAAAAGAAAGTAAGAAGATTAAGGTTATTTTGATAAATTTTCCATAAATAGTTTCACAGGCATAAAAAACGCAGTCTTTTAAAACATTCCTATGTTTAAATAACTGAATAAATAGCTTTCTAATAAACATGCTAAAACATTTTAACTTTTCGTTTTACTAAACATTTAGTTTTCGTAACAAATATATTTTTCTTGAAGAGTTTACATATGAATCCCTGGTATTATAGGAGTTAAATTAAATGTTTACGAATATAGTCAAAATTTTTATAAAATGATACTTAAATAAATAATTACTTTACTAATGCTTAAAATATTAGATTGAAAATCAAATGAAATGAAACTTGTGTTATGAAACATTTTTGTCTCTAGCAAATACCTCAAATGAACGAACGATGTCTTGAACGAATGTAAATATATTAAGGTTATTTCCATAAAACGTCCATAAATAGTTTCAAAGGAATAAAAAAACAGTCTTTAAAACATTTCTATGTTTAAATAACTTAATAAATAGCTTTCTAATAAACATGATAAAACTTTGTAACTTTTCGTTTTACTAAATATTAAGTTTCGTAACAAATGCATTTTTCTTGAAGAGATTACATATAAATCCCTGGTATTATTTGAGTTATATTAAGTGCTTACGAATATATTGAAAATTTTTATAGAATGAGACTTAAATAAATATTTACTTTAATAATGCTTAAAATATTAGATTGAAAATGAACTGAAATGAAACATGTACTATGAAACATTTTTGTCACTAGAAAATACTTGAAATGACCGCTGCGTTGAAAGAACTTTAAAAGATTAAGGTTATTTCAATAAAACTTCCATAAATAGTTTTTTAGGTATCAGAAACACAGTCTTTTAAAACATTTTTATGTTTAAATAACTTAATAAATAGCTCTCTAATGAACCCGATAAAACTTTTTAACTTTTTGTTTTACTAAACATTAAATTTTCGTAACAAATACATTTCTCTATAAGCGTTTACAAATAAATTCCTAGTATTATCTAAATTCTATTTATATTAAATGCTTACGAATAAATTCAAAACGTTTCTTAGAATCAATTCCCCATTTATTTACTTTATTTAATGAAAATAAATTAATTTTTCCAAACCATAAGTTTAATTTGGACCATGGGAAACCAATATTTAATCCATGCATGAATCGATATCCTTGGTCAAAATAAATTCGGTGCTTAAAAAAACCGGTTCTATACCTTAGAGATAGAGTACCGAATAATTTATTTTACTAAGACCATAATGAATATAATTAATTCCGGCTAAATCAAAAGCAGGAATGGAAAATACTACGTTATTTTTATGAAATTAGATGGGCTCGCTTTAAAGTACTCGATTGCAAATTAAAATGTGTAGGTGATCCACTTAAAATATTTAATCGTATAAATTAAAGATATTTCCACAGAATTAATGAAGCATGAATGGTAGGTGCTGCATTTTGGTTTTTACGTCAAAGTTAGAAGAATTTATCATTTATTAAAATTTGTAATACATATATTACATGGAGATATATTATGATAATATAATTCCTTCCATTAAATTAAAAATATTATACGCAGAAATTAAACTACTGTGCACAGTATTTCTCACGTGTATAAAATTAACACAAAATCAGTAACTTGAACAGAAAACAGTTAAGTTTATAAAGACATTTAACTAAATGAATTTCAGTAGACATATGAATATTTCTATATTATTAAAATTAACTATGAATCCAAAGCAGAAAATATGCTATAAATTCTATTATCTTATAATGAATATTATCACTACCATAATATAGAATTCAGTTGTTTTTAATTATAATTTTAAACATTTTTTATGACTTAAGTTTTGTTACTTTATGAATATTTCAAAAATCCCAAGTTAAATTCCAGGTATAATATATCTTTGAAATTTGTTATTTATTAATATATCGTTAATATATTAAACTAAAGCTTATATATTAAAATATTGTTAGAAATAATTTGTTTCTAAGCACATAATCTATGTATTATGTAATTAAAAGTACTGTTTCAGACGTTTTATGCTTAAAAAATAGATAATTTTATTATATTTATTTATATATTCCTCGAAAAGTTGAATATGCATATGTTTTTGCCTACATCCTAATAAATGTAACAAAAATCACCATATTACTAATAAAATAAAAACATTCGGAAACTTCAATAAAACTCTTTTTAATTACATAATATTTAGTAACCAGAAATAATATTTTACCTTCTGATTTTAACCCTTATAACATCGTATATATTTTGAAAGAAATAATACATGTTTAAGAAATTCAGTTGAAAATAATAAAAATTAAAATAAAGAATCCATAGTGAACTTAAAAGAAATCAGACATTACTTACTCAACATGAAACTTTTAAATTCATAAAAAAATTTAATGTTTCCAACTAAAGGAACTATTTAACCAAAACAACACTTTAATATAAACTGAATGCTCATTACCTTATATTTCAGAGCAAACTCTTTTATTATTTTCTTTTTTTAATTAAATATATTGTATCCAATGATTGTATTTAGCATGTCCAGTAGTCAATATTAATGAGTAGTTGCACTTATTTTGTTTTATATATTTTTATAACCATGTAGTATATTTTCTTTAAATGCAAATGTAATTACTTTTAAATCTATTAATTTATATTGTATCGTTCGTTTATAAAATTTAAAATAATAATTATAATATTTAAAAATTAAATATCTACAAATAGTGAATTTTTCTTACAAATTTCACGAATAAAAATAATATTATTTATAAAGAAAATAAATTATATTACTGAAGGAACTGAAGTCATAGTTACTTTTAAATGTGTTAATTTTTATTGCATCATGAGTTGATTAAAATATTTAAAAAATTAAATATTTACAAATAGTGAATTTTTGTTAAAAATTTCACGAATAAAATTAATATTATTTATAAAGAAAATAAATTATATTACTGAAGGAACTGAAATCATAGTTACTTTTAAATGCATTAATTTTTATGGCATGTGTTGATTAAAATATTTAAAAAATTAAATATCTACAAATAGTGAATTTTTCTAACAAATTTCACGAATAAAAATAATATTATTTATAAAGAAAATAAATTATATTACTGAAGGAACTGATATCATGGTTATTTTTAAATGTGTTAATTTTTATTGCATCATGTGTTGATTATAAAATTTAAAAAAATAAACATCTACAAATAGTGAATTTTTCGTACAAATTTCACGAATAAAAATAATATTATTTATAAAGAAAATAAATTATATTACTGAAGGAACTGAAGTCATAGTTACTTTTAAATGTGTTAATTTTTATTGCATCATGTGTTGATTATAAAATTTAAAAAAATAAACATCTACAAATAGTGAATTCTTCGTACAAATTTCACGAATAAAAATAATATTATTTATAAAAAAATAAATTATATTACTGAAGGAACTCAAGTTATAGTTACTTTTAAATGTGTTAATTTTTATTGCATCATGTGTTGATTATAAAATTTAAAAATTAAATATCTACAAATAGTGAATTTTTCTTACACATTTCACGAATAAAAAAAAGTTTATTTATAAAGAACATAAATTATATTACTGAAGGAACTGAAGTTGTAGTTACTTTTAAATGTGTTAATTTTTATTGTATCATGAGTTGATAAAATATTTAAAAAATTAAATATGTACAAATAGTGAGTCTTTGTTACAAATTTCACGAATAAAATTAATATTATTTATAAAGAAAATAAATTATATTACTGAAGGAACTGAAATCATAGTTATTTTTAAATGTATAAATTTTTATGGCATCATGTGTTGATTATAAAATTAAAAAATTAAATATCTAAAAATAGTGAATTTTTCTTACAAATTTCATGAATAAAAATAATATTATGTGTGAAGAAAACAAATTATATTACTGATGGAACTGAAGTAATAGTTACTTTTAAATGTGTTAATTTTTATTGCATGCGTTGATTATAAAATTTAAAAATTAAATATCTACAAATAGTGAATTTGCCTTACACATTTCACGAATAAAAATAATAGTATTTATAAAGAAAGTAAATTATATTACTGAAGGATCTGAAGTCGTAGTTACTTTAAAATGTATTAATTTTTATTTCTTCATGAGTTGATTAAAATATTTAAAAAATTAAATATTTACAAATAGTGAATTTTTGTTAAAAATTTCACGAATAAAATTAATATTATTTATAAAGAAAATAAATTATATTACTGAAGGAACTGAAATCATAGTTACTTTTAAATGCATTAATTTTTATGGCATAATGTGTTGATTATAAAATTTAAAAATTAAATATGTACAAATAGTGAATTTGCCTTACACATTTCACGAATAAAAATAATAGTATTTATAAAGAAAATAAATTATATTACTGAAGGAACTGAAGTCGTAGTTACTTTAAAATGTATTAATTTTTATTGCATCATGTGTTGATTATAAAATTTAAAAAAATAAACATCTACAAATAGTGAATTTTTCGTACAAATTTCACGAATAAAAATAATAGTATTTATAAAGAAAATAAATTATATTACTGAAGGATCTGAAGTCGTAGTTACTTTTAAATGTATTAATTTTTATGGCATCATGTGTTGATTATAAAATTTAAAAATTAAATATCTACAAATAGTGAATTTTTCTTACACATTTCACGAATAAAAATAACATTATTTGTGTGAAGAAAATAAATTATATTACTGAAGGAACTGATATCATGGTTATTTTTAAATATGTTAATTTTTATTGCATCATGTGTTGATTATAAAATTTAAAAATTAAATATCTAAAAATAGTGAATTTTTCTTACTAATTTCATGAATAAAAATAATATTATTTATAAAGAAAATAAATTATATTACAAAATGAACTGAAGTTAGAGAAATATAATTATAAAAGTTCACATCTTTCAGTTGGTTGGATTTTCTTTACAAGTGTACCTAATTACTGTAAAAAAATTATATTTGTAGAAAAATTCAAACAATTTTATTAACTTTCTACTCATGTTTGCAATTAATTAAATTGCTTTATCATAAACGTTGGTTATCCTTGGTTAAGTATTAAAGATATACCCTTGATTATACTTATTAAAGATATACAATTGTAAATTAATGCTCATGCTATTAGAATTTTAAAATTCGATTCAATTCGATTTACGATTTAAAAATCGATTTCCAAATCATTCAGTAATGGCATTTATTGCTTATACCGGACAATAATTGGTCAGCTATTAGTTGTAAACATATAACTTTGAATCGTTTATATACCCTATTCCTATATTTTAAGTTATTTTTATAACCGAGAAACAATTAGAGATGGCTACAGATTGCATTTAAACGTGCCAGAGACCACTACTGAGAACTTATTCGTCTTCTAATTTACAAAATTTATTAACGTTTCTCCGACTAAACTATATTATATGGGAATATGAAACCGTTATGCGATGTGAAACTTATTTAGTTAAAGTTCAGTTCACTGATGCATTTGTAGTTAAATATTCGTATGGGAACTGAAACATTTGAAGTGAATCATGGTACACTTTATGTATTTAACCTAAAATCTATGTGTAAGAGGTTTAAACAATAAATCTTCTACTAAAATTCAGAAATTCAATTTACGGTGACTATAGATATGGAGAATACAATTAATACAACTCCCTTTGTTTATAAAATATAAGAACTTTCCTGTTTAATTAATAAATAAACATTATTAAATTATTTTAATCTTCTTCCTGAATATAAAGTAAATCATTTGTTTATTAGATAAGCAAATAATGCGAATTAATTTGGAAAATAAAGTAAAAAAGATAATTCCTTTTTACTTTAATACTATTAAAATAGCACATTTAAATAAACAAAAAATAATATAACAGAAAATTATAAAACATAAATTTAAATAAACAGTATAAAAAATAAAGTACTTTAAAATTTGAACTATACTAAAAAAATTATAATTTTTTTTATGCTTTAAACGACGATGCTCTGTATTTTTCGTCTTCCTTGAAGCCTTATATTGAATTCAAAAATAGAACCAAGATAATGGTATTAAAAATAAATTTTTCTTAACTACACAAAATAAAAAATAAAGTACTTTAAGATTTGAACTATTCTAAAAAATTGTAATTTATTTTTACGCTTCAAACAACGATGCTCTGCTTTTTTAATCTTCCATGAAGCCTTATATTGAATTCAGAAATAGCACCAAGATAATGGTATTAAAAGTAATTTTTTAAACTACATAAAATTAGTCTTTTGAGTACATGCACACTCATAACAATAAAATAAGAACTATCGTAATGAACATTTCTTAAATTGTGTCTTTAGAAAATTTGGTGAAGGATACCATATACAAGAAATATACAGAATAGAGCATGTGTGCCCATGGCATTGCTAAAGTATGAACGTATAAAAAACACTGAACTCGGTTAAACACTCCTATCAACAAAAAATAATTATATAAAAAGTATCATGTACGAAAATACGT